>CM060621.1:31460389-31910389 GCA_030578275.1 Meda fulgida
TCTTTATCTAAAGGGCATTATATTTCAAATTCACCCACCTGACATCTGAATAGCAAAGCCAGTTTAGTTAAAGCAAAGTGCCTTTGTTAGAGTCTCAAAAGCCACTGAATGGCTAAGCTCGATAATTCAGTTTGATAGATTTGTGATTCGATGGTGCAATTAAACCCAGGTGATGTGCTCGACTAAAGATGCCAGCCTTTGTGAGCGTTTTGAAATGAAGAGGATCAGAGAGGCACAGGCTGATCTTGGACCTGTCAGCCCAGCTATGCCATCAGCATTCCTCATTTATCTTTAATGGGCTCTCGCTGACACGGGTCCTGTCAGATCTGACTTCTCAGCTCAGTATTAGCTCAGCCACACTGTTTCAAAGAGAAGCAGGACCTGGCGAGTTTGATCAGGCCTGTCAGGCTGTCGGGACACTAGCGTTGCAGAGCTAGACCTAAAACCAGATCAGAGGATGTGAGGGCAGTTAGACCTCCACAAGCCCGGCCAAGCACACATTCAGAAAAAACTGAAATCATACAGTAGTGGGCATCCATATAAATACTTATTTTACCTGTCATTCCTGTAGTTTTACAGTATATGACTATTAATGTGCCTTCTAGCAGTTTTTGACTATATTTAGTAAAGATAGCATTAAAGATACACTCTGAAATGCATGGGTGCAATGCCACCAGTTGAGACACATTATACTTTATGCTAAAATGAAATATTAGTGATTTATATTATTTTTATATTTTGTATATATATTTGTATGTATATTTATGTAATATAAATATTTATTTAGTTTGTGTATTTTGCTTACAAAATTGTTTATTTGAGCAGGATATATGCCTGAATGGCCGTTAATGGAGGAAGATGCTTGTTGGGCAGTGTTATTTTTACACATTTTTAATCATACATTTAGTTTTTTTAATAAAATATATAGTCAATATTTCAGCATGTCAGTCATTAACTTTAGTCAGTTTTACTAAAAGGGTATCTAATTTTAGTCAACAAAAATAACAGTTTAGTTAATGAAAAATTTATTGAATGCAAAATTAAACCAAATATTCAAACATTTTATATATTAATTTAAAATGTAAACCAGACAAATCTTGACCACACCACCCAATGGGTCAAGGTTTGGCTGGTCAGCAATGGGTCTTTTAGTCTCTTCTGGACCTTTAAAGGAATAGCTCACTCAAAAATGAAAATGATACCCTCAAGCCATCCTAGATGTATATGACTTTCTTTTTTCAGCAGGACACAATCAGATTTATATTAAATAACCTGGCTCTTCCTAGCTTTGTAATGGCATTGAATAGTGCCCGAGTTTTTACAAAAAACCCATCGCTTCGCTTCAGAAGGCCTTTATTAACCCACTGTAGTCATATGGATTACTTTTATGACGAGGGATGCGGTGCTATTCAATGTCATTACAAAACTTGGAATAGACAGGATGGTATTTAATGTAACTCTGAATGTGTTCATAGCTTCTGCTGGACCTTTAAAGGAATACCTCACCCAAAAATGAAAATGATCCCATAATTTACTCACCCTCAAGCCATCCTACATGTATATGACTTATTGTGAACTATTCCTTTAACTTGTCTATTATAGTTTATTATAATTTGTAATGTTTTTAAAACTGTGATGATTCGTATCATGCTTTTTAGAATTATTCCAGGACTTTTGAAAACATCACGGTGTCACATAAACCTGTAATCACACACCCATCTCTGTTTGAAATCCATTAGAGAACAAAAGCAACCATTCAGTCAAGCAATGGAACATAAACCTCACAAATACTCCCTATTTATCTCGATCCCTATAGGAAAATGCATTGTACAGCGCTTCTCAACACCTCAATAACTGTGCAATCTTGCAAATTGCATCCAAAATGATTCTCTATGAACGTGTTTCTTCTTCTAAATCCATTCAATCAGCGAAGCCTTTAGCTACTGTCTTAATAGAATACTAATGAAACTCAACTTGTTATCATATAAATAAGAAACACGATGGGGACGAATCATAGGTGTTTGTCTATACATCAGCGCACCGCAACAATCCATTTGCAGATGCAGACGTTAAAAACATGGTCTTTTGCTGCATAATCACATCCTCCTTCAGTTCTTACGCCTCAGACAGTGGTCGGTGCTTCTGCAAGCTAATAAATATTTTCTTATGAAACTAAAAGTTCAGGAACTTGGTAAAATAATCATTGGCGTGCTGCAGAATAGTGAGTGATGCCTATCTCATGAAAATACATAAACCCATCACGTCTGTTCTCCCAAGGATAAACTCGTCTTGTTGTGCCTAGGAGAATTGATGGTTTTCGAGCTGCCTTACCCGCATAAATCCTGTCTGACATTCATAATTTATTATTTAAAACCCCACAGTTACAATTATAGCCTGTATAATGCAGCTCTAAAAGTCTGCGTTCTTTCCTCAAAGCTGTTGAAATGAGGTAGATGTTAACAGCCACAGATGTTGAGGAAAATATTTCAAAATCCCAGCTGCCCAAGCTACTCATACTTTAAAGAACTTAAACTCAAACCACCCATTTGAAAAAGTACTTAGATATACTACAAGATACTAAAGAAACATTGCTGGCTACTTTGACGCTTTATTTAAGGGAGAAGTATCCAAACCTGAATGACTTTCTTTCTTCTATGGAACAAAAATGTAATATTTTGATATTTTTAAGTCTTCTCCCTCAGCATTTTGTGAGGAACAGACTGAACTTTCCATCTTTCCCTCAGTGAGCTGTCGACCCAAGAACTGCTGCAACTGGAATGAGTCAATGAGTTATAATCGAATGAATCTAAATGAATCAATCAGTCCATTAATCAGCAGGCGTATTTAAAAGAACGATTCATTCACTGATCCTGTTCCTACTATTACATGCCTTCAGAACCCCTATAGCACAACTGCCAGTCTGGACTTTAATCTGTCCTTTTGGGTTCTACAGGAAAAAAAGAAAAAGAAAAGTGATGCAGGTTTGGAACTTTGGTTTGATGTTGAGTAAATGTTTACAGAATTGTAGTTTTTATTATTCCTTTAACAATATTTTGCAAAAAATAAATGTAAAATGACTCAAATTAATATGTTGATTGTTAATGGGCCGCTTGATGTTGATGTCATGATCCGTCTGAACATATGATAATATCTGAATATGTGTAGTTTAGGATATTATTGAGCTACAGATAATTATACACTGCTGTTCACAAGTTTGGCACCAGTACGTTAAAAAAAAAAGATATTTATTATTTTTATTCAGCAAGGATAAATTTAACTAATCAAAAGTGACTAAACTGCTAATGTTACAAAGGTTTCAAATAAATGTTGTTCTTTTGAACTTTCTATTAATCAAAGAATCCTGAAAAAATTGATGACTCAAAAAATATTAACCAGCAGAACTGTTTTCAACATGGATAATAATAAGAAATGTGTCTTGAGCGGCAGATCATCATATTAGAATGATTTCTGAATGATCATGTGACACTGAAGACTGAAGTAATGATGCTGAAAATTCAGCTTTGATCACAGGAATAAATTGTTTTAAAATAGAAAGCAGTTATTTTAAATTGTGATCATATTTCCCATTAAAACTGTTTCTACTATATTTTTTATCAAATAAATGCAGTCTTAATTGGTGAGCATGAAGAGATTTTTATTTTTCAAAAATATAAAGACATCTTTTGAATGGTAGTGTCGTTTAGTTATTTCTGTCCCTTTTTGTCATGTCCGTCACTACATTTAGATAGCAACTTTCCGTTGGACAGTCTCATGATTTTCTGCTTGTCTTAGTCTTCCACCCCTCTGGTTATGCAGTCAATCTTCACCGCTGCTCTGGCAGTTCCCTTCATATTTATAACTTTCACAATTTCACCCCTCCACACGTAAACCAATAACAAATTCAGTGGGAGAAGCCCATGATTCAATTCCCTTTAATATTTTCTTATTACCCACACGGCTGGGGTGTCCGTGCTTCGAGAGGGGGCGGCGCTCATTCCCTGACCTGGTTTGATGAAGTAACAAAGGACAGTAGGTGGGGGAACCTCGGTTACTCAGTGACACTGAGATGAAACCCGGCCCCGAAAAGCATCATCGACCGGCAGATTTAAATGACATCAGGGCAGCGAGACAGGGCAGAAAGCTCAACGGACGTGCTGGTCATTTTTCAAGGGCAGCGATGTGTGATGAGGAGAAGAGGTGTGAGGGATTGCAGTGCTAAGAACACAGGAGGGGGGATGTAGAGTCTCTATCCTCAGGAGAACAAACCCTCACCTCAGATTTACTGTCATCTTCAACTATAGTTCAGACTTATATAGAAGACTGCTTGTGGAGAGTAAATAATGTACTAGCCAGTATGAAATTGAAAATATTTTTTTATAACTCATGTGCCCTCATAATCTTTAATCAAAATAACTTTCTCTACTTCTTGCAGCAACATCTCTTCTCTTCTCGGATGACGTGTGCACTGGGATGAGGGCGGGGTAACCTGTCACACAAATGAGATCCACCAATAGAAAATCTCAACCATCCAATTAATTCCCCATGGACAAAATAAAGTCCCGCCTACATTTTTTCTTGTTCGAGAAGCCGTTTCACAACTGACGTAACTTCCGGTTCATGACGACTTTATGGAAAAAAGCAGCTTTTCATATAAGCAGATAACAACCTTAGGCTGGTTTATGCTGTATTTTGTTATCTAGCATTAATAGTGTGGCATCATACACTTTCATATTGGTTAAATCAGAGTTAAAAATTTAGGCACAAGTTTTCAATTTGGATCACAGCAACAAACAACAAAAATAGCGACAAAAGAGCCTTACAGTTTCAGTGTTGTTAACTCCAAACCCCAAGAAAAAACCCAAACTAAAACTATTAAGAATTGTTTTTGGTAATCTAAACAAAATAAAATAAAATATTAGATACAAAAAAAGTAATAAAAAAAAATACTTGTTTTAGCAACTAACTGAAATAAGTTTGTTAAATAACAGTATTGAAAAACTGAAATAAAAAATGAAAGCTAAATAGAAATATAAAAAAACCAATGACTAATATTTTAACAAAAATCAAATGAAAACTGTATAAAAAATAATTGAAAATAACTAATTAAATTATTCAACTAATTCAATAATAGCCATTGAATTAGTTTAATACTTTAATTAGTTATTATTACATATTTTTTTAATCTGGCATAAGGGAATCCATTTAAAATCATACTGTTATTGTAAGAAAAGCTCAGTGATTGTCACACAAATCTTTTTTCTCACTGGTAAATGTGGCATAAGCACCTTAGCTAGGGTGCTTATAACTATTGTTTTTGTGCAAGATCCCACGAAGATGAAGTGCAAATATACAAAAGAAAGCAGCGGAATAATTCCTTTCTCATATGGAAAACAATGTGTGATGGGTAATGTACAGTCATCTGGTCATTATCACAAAATAAACCCCACCAGCGTGATCTTGCTGACTGCATCCTGCTCATCACATGGCTACTTTGCAAATAAGTAATCAAATTCTCATTAAATATTGATGTTGAGTTAAAATGATTTCAATATGTGAGAGCAAAGAGACTGGAGTGATACGAGAGACATGCATCTAATAAAATATGCATTCAATGAAATAATGCAAAATTGAGTTTCATCCTCTCTTTACGTCGCTGTAAAACGATGAGTGTGTGAAGTGCTGTAATTGGATCTTCTTCGAGACCTTTCGGAGGACTTGTGCCCCATACAATTGAATCTAGTCACTTTGCAACAGTCAGCCCTTCAACGCAAACATTTCATCATCGCTTTTTGGAGCGCCACAAAACAAGCCACACGTATTTACACAATTAAATTAGCACGTCCGTCTTCGAGAGGCAATTACTTTGGGAATGGTAACGTCTGGCAAAATTGTTGCCTAATCATAGAAGATGCATCACAACTCGCATCAGACGCTGACCTTCACAGTCGGCTTCCGCGACTTAAAATTAATCACAAAAGATTGTGTTCAAAGAAAATTGCTATCTTCTGGCACATGCAATTATTGTGTTGCATAACCATTATCAGGGTGACCTTTTACAACACAGCAAAATGCTGCTCTTATGGGCTTTTTTTGGAGGTGTGAAAAGCTCACCGGAGCCACTGTGTAATTGTATGTATGCTTATACAACGTCCCACTTACACACTGGACCAAAGAGTGCATATGAGGAAACCTTTGGCAATTTGGCAAAATGATATTCTGCTTGTTGTCGTCTAACCCCTATGATTGGCCCTGTAATAGGAATAGCAAATAATGACAGAAATGTACTGAGAAATGATACTATTACAGGGTATCTGGGCCGTGTGGTTTCGAGTGATCTCGGCTGTCTGAGGAAGAGGGATTGGAGTTTGGCTTGGAATTGTCTGGTCGTGTGATTGGCCATCAGACCTGGTCCAGCTGTCTCTTTAGTTGTAATGTGTGTAATGTGGGTTCAAGCCGAGGTGGTGTTGCCCAAAGGCTTCAATAATAATATCATCATCATCATTATCATCATCATCTTTGTTCTGCAATGAGCTTGAAACAAGAACATTGGATTTGCCACAGCGGCTGTGCATTGTCTTTCCGATAATCTTATGCAGCATTATCCAGTGTTGCTTCAGCAAAAGTTTGGAATCTGTAGGGTTTTTTAAATGTTTTTGAAAGAAGTCTCGTATGCTTACCCGGGATGCATTTCTTGGTTCAAAAATATGGTAAAAACAGCAATATTGTGAAATATTACAATTTAAAATAACTGTTTCTATTTGAATATTTTTTAAAATGTAATTTATTTCTGTGATGCAAAGCTGAATTTTCAGCATCATTACTCCAGTCTTCAGTGTCACATGATCCTTCAGAAATCACTCTAATATGCCGATTTGATGCTCAAGAAACATTTCTCATTATTATCAATGATGAAGAGTTGAAGAGAGCTGCTTTGTGTGTGTGTGTGTGTGTGTGTGTGTGTGTGTGTGTGTGTGTGTGTGTGTGTGTGTGTGTGTGTGTGTGTGTGTGTGTGTGTGTGGAAAATGTACTTTTTTTCAGGATCCTTTGAAAAAAAGCATTTATTCAGAGATAGACATCTTTTGTGACATTTAAATGATTTTACGATCACTTTTAATCAATTTAATGACACACACACACACACACACACACACTGTAACAACTGCCAATGGAAGAAGAAAAAAAATATATATTGTCACAGTGCATTTGGATGGAATGTATGGAAAGAGCAGGTCTGACATTTTGATAATATCTCTTGTGTTATTTTGTGTTCCATAGGGAAAAGTCATAGGGAAAATGTTTTGAGTGACAAAACAATAATTTTGTTATTGTCCAACTGAGCAGTGGTGCATGCTGGGAGTTGGAGCTCCATCCCCAGGTCTGTGGGTATACATGATGAAATTCTGTCAGTTCAGTATCAAGTACATAAAGCTCGCACTGGTCTGCCTCTTCTCAAAGAGCTTTTACTTTCTTGTCACTTCTTGTTAGTAGTTACTTCCCAACTCTAAGATCAGCCAACACAACAACCTTTCCTTTGTCCAGCTCTCTCTCTCTTTCTCTCTTCCTGAATTATCCTCCTCTCTCTGCTCTCCATTTCTAAATGCGCTGACCTCCACTTGTATCAGAATCTGGCAGCATCTGCAAGGCCCGCAGGCCTCAGTCCTCTCAGTCCTCCCTCTGAGCGTCTCCAAACAGCCCTGACTCTGTGCCAAGATCCTCCGCCAACACCAGACCGGGCAGATCCCGTCTCTCTGACCGCTTTCCCAGCTTTCAAGGTCGGAGAGAGGGGAAAATCTCTGTACTGCAACCAAATTGGTCGCAATCTTGTGCCACTCGCCGTAATGTTGCCATTATTTGCCAAATGGGTAACCTTTACAGATTAAATGTGGAATTCCCAGTCGATGTGTGATTCCTTGTTGCGAGCCCAGATTTAGAATTGAATTTGAAATGATTTGCATTAAGGGATTGGCAGAGGGAGGATTCCAAATTGTCTTACAAATGACTTGAACAGTTTGTCATTCATTAAGGCCAACTAATGAATTCTACTTTGTCATGGCCTTAACTGTGATTCCTAAAAAGCATTTTCACATTGCTTTTTCCAACTTTTGTGTTACTCTTCCCACATTCTTCTCCAGATATGAATGATGCTTAAATGATATGCTAGAATATTAAAACTATAGGACCAGCACCACATTTCCCTCTTAAAATGTATGAATGTAACTGTTGTTATGATGTTGGTTACTGTACCGAATGACAACTGATCTGATCATACTAACTTGATGGTCACCGGGCATTTACTCCATTAACTCAGCCTGCAGGTTTGTGTTAATGTCACGGCCATTAGTTCATCGCTCTGGATAAGGTTGCAGCATGTCTTGCATGTCAAGTCATTAAAACAAGTTAAACAAAATATAAATGCAGAATATGAATAACAAATATACATATTTTAGAAAATAATTAGCCATTAAAAGAAGGCTCAATTATTTGATTAAAAAAAATTAAGTAAAAAGGGTGTCATATTTTTACAATTTAAAATAACTTTTATATTTGAATACAGATTAAATAAAATATATACCTTTGATGGCAAAGTTGAATTTTTATCATCATTACTCCACTATTCAGTGTCACATGATCCTAGTTCATATTAGATCATCATTCTAATATGCTGATTTGCTGCTCCAGAAACTGATTATTATCAAGTTTGAAAACTTGAAGATGAAGATGTGCTGCTCGATATTTAAATGGAAACTGATGCTTTTTTTGCAGGATTCTCTGTTGAATAGATAGTTCAAAAGAACAAACAAATCTATTTGTTACATTATAAATGTCTTTCACTTTTAACCCCAAACTCTTGAACGGTGGGGTATATACTGTATGTATATATGACATGTACAGAGATAAACATCATTACATTCACATTTTTATGAAATTTTAAGGGAAGCTGATCTTCCCAGTCAACACTCTGCTATGCATTGACAATTGTGATTATTTGGTATATTTTTCATCATCTGTTAGAGCCTGTAATCTATAATTAAAGCAAGACAGTTCAATCAAACACAAATCCACATGTGATTTTCCATGAGATCAAAGCATCATTTTCTTGATTTTCGCAGCGTCCCTCCAGATCACGCAGCGGGGCAGTCCAATCTTCTGACAACCTTGGGTGTGTTTTACTCGGAGTGATACCGCTGGCAGCAGCTCTCCATCGGTTCCTCACATATATATACCACAGGTGTGAAAAAATAATGTTTATAAACAGTGTTAATAATTCATCAGTGCTGACCTGCCTCGCAATGGCCTTGCTGCGAGAGGGGGATTAATAATTTGTGTTTGTGAGAGAAAAAGCCCGCTGGCGGACAGAGCTGACTGACAGACGCTATAAGTGATCTCTGCGACAGACAGGCTGGAGTACTGGACCACTAAACCTTCTAGAGATGACAGAGCGACCACCACGACAGCACCGCCCGTGCTGAAGGCTGCATTTTTAACCTCTCGTAGCGTCTCAAACCAGCTCAGAAACCCCAATTTATGTTACGAACCTCTGTTTAAATTTGGTAGAAAGGGGAACATAACATAAAGGAGGAGAAGTGAACCAAAAACCATGCTCAATCATTTATTTAAATAACGAAACTAACCGCAACAATAAACAATAATAGGACAACTCCAAAGCAACAAATTATTAACAAAACCACAATTAAGAAAAACTCAAAGAAGACAGAAAAAAACAAGTCATTATTCACTGGAAATTGTGGTTGAATACATTTGTATGGTACTTTTTTTGTCCTTTTCATAGCTTTTAGTAGCCACTGCTCCCAATTCACTTTTTTGTGTGTAAATTTAAGTCTGTTCCTTACAGTTTTTTTTCTTCATTTCTTGGGGGTGAACTATTACTTTAATTAAGATGTGCTTGTTTGTCTTGATGCAGTGAAATGAGAATTTAAGCGTAGCACTAACTTCTTTTTTTTTCTTCCTCTTCGTTTGAACGAGTAAAGCTTTTCTAGCTCACGAAGGCGCATTATTGCTGTGTTGCGTGTGAAATAGCATGAAGAGTTATAATGGTTAGTCCTCCTCAATATAGTGAACGCTTCACCTATAAACCCACACAACAGGCTAACAACACAGTGATGAATATTCAAGAATTACATCTCTCTAGTGTGGCGGGAAACAAATATGGTACAGTCAAAATTAAATTCTCAAGAAAAACAACCCCTACTTATTATTGTGGAAAATGACTTTGGTGTGAAAATGACCCATACAGTATATTATATATTAGCTAGTGCTAATCATTCGAGGACAGTGACTGTGTGCATGCAGGTCATGAGTTTAAGGATGACTTTAGGTAACAGTGCTGGGAACGCTACAGATACTCTGAAACTGTAATTTGCTTCAGTTTACTATAAGGTTAGCTGTTGTGGTGAAAAGGTGAGGTTAGGTCTTGTCTTGATGGTTAGGTCTTGTGATGTCCAGTTCATGAATGGACTGTTCTTTTGAACCAGTTCATTTTAGTGAACTGATTGAACTGTCTGAATAATTCACAGCTCAAGTCAGTACAGATCTACAAGGGATATGATCAAAAGTCACTTTTGGATGTGCCTGACAGTTACTCCAACATGAATGAGCCGATATATCAGTATGTGATCTTATGATGCTGGTTTTTACCAACTCATTCAGCACAGCTAGATCAACTGGACACTGACCTGAGAACAGGGTAACACTTTATTTTGATGGTCCCTTTTGAACATTCTGGTGACTATAAGTAACTTTGCAACTACATGTCAACTAACTGTCATTAGAGTATTAGTGTACTGTCTGCTTAATATCTGATAACTCTTTATTGTGATGGTCCTCCAACAGACAGTCTACTGACTATAAGTAACTATGCAACTACATGTCAACTTATTCTAACCCTAACCCTACCAGTCTACTAATACTCTACTAACACTCTAATGAGAGCTAGTAGACATGAAGGGGCAACATAACTTATGCCATGCACGACAATTCAGAGAATCACATCTCTCGGATTTACATCATGTAAATTCATCCATTTCTCCCAAAATACATAAAAATATTAGTGGCCATTGAACAGGGAGAAGAATAGAGAAAACTGTTTTCAATTCATCAAATTATAATTGAAAGGATTATTATTGCAGCTTCCACCAGTGTATGGAATTTGTATTTAACAAACTATAAATGTGTTTTTTTATTCTGTTTGAATGTCTGAAACCTAAAATAAACGTGGTTAAAAACACTGAATATTTGTGATATGAAAAGCACTGAACACGTCCGTCTCTGGCTCAGTGCAAAAGAGTGAAAGCACGTTTGAATGATCAGTGACGCACTAAACGTTCTAATCGCACCGGTGTGATCGTACGCCTCAAAGGTTCAAATCAATCGTGTTTCGGGGATGGTGGGGGGACAAATTGAAATTTGATCTGAGGGGTCATTGCCCGATGTTGCCCCCGCCTGCCACCGGCCCTGGACTGAATATGTAATACGCATGTGCATGATGTCACCGTTTCCACAAATTTGTGTTTTACTAGTTTACACAAAGACAATAGAGGAATCGTTCACAACTTGCACTTTGAAACCCGTTTTCCACTCTGCTCTTGCTGGAGAAACCGATTGGCAAACTATTCATATATATATATATGTCTCTAAAGCTTTTCAGTAAGATGTAACTTAAATAGAAAACAGCACAACAACTTTTTACTGTAGATTTTACTCCTGTTTTCTATCAGATATCCTTTGCTTATATGACATCAAAGGTTATTTCTGTACTTGGTAGTCTGGAGTGGATCTCAGAAGTCTCGTCTGTCCTTATACGAGTCTCTGCTGCAGTCTGGGTCTTGACTACTTAAAGAAGCACCTTCACCCTTTACAGTTCTCATTGTCTTTGATGTCGGTTCTGTTCATGAGGGCAGAGGAGATGAGCAGTCTACTGAGCGCACGGCTATCAAAATCATTTTCTGTTTTTTTTTCCAACATCTTGACTTTCTCTGATTTTAATAGTACATTATATGCAATATGCAAATGTTTTAAACAGTATTGTTGTAATGTATATAATGCGTTGCTTTTATGATTTTTGTATAAAAGTTTTTTGCAGGCCAATCAAATGACTGTGAGGCAGGACTGAAAAGGGGCGGGGCTACACAAGGTCTAGGTGCGTAGTTTCTTTACAAAGTGACATCGCCAGCTACTGGCCTGGCAGCAGAATACACTGTTTTGTCGGTTTCACAGATCCATGAGAATGGGGATAGTTTTGACAACGCTGTCATCTGCGCAAGAAGAACACACAAGAAAAGGTTTTCCGTTTTTAGTACATCATTCTCGTGTAAATGGACCCTAAATGTATTTCTGTTTTGTATTATATGGCATCCGGTTGTTGCAATGCTTTGGAAATGAAAGGTCAAGTCGAGTGCCTTGGATTATGGGATACAGCATCCCACCTATTTTAAATGAAATAAAAAAAGAACATAACCCTGAAAGTTTCCGATACAGATGGCACTGTTTCCCCATAACAGTTTTGTTTCCTCAGTGTCTGTAGGATTGTAAAGTGTTGAAGATGTTCAGATGTCATTACTGAGAACTGTGGGATAGTAAAAGGTAAACAGAACTTCAGCACTTAAGAAAAGTTGCTGTTCAACATTTTGGTCCCTTTATTAATGTTGTCACAATTCCAAACAACAGAACCACCATGGTCATGAAATTACCAGCTCTACATACCACTTTGCTAGACAAATAAATGATAAATAATCATCGAAGAAAATAATGAAAAATACACACAGTGAAGTCAAACAAAAAGCAGGCAGTGAATTCATTAAAATTCAAAAGAAAAAAAAAAGGTGCCGTAACCGTTGTTTTCAGTGAAACATTCATATATTCTTCTTCAAAATACGTTTCAGCAGTTCAGAAACAAATATCACAGTCAAGTCACAGTTTTCATGCAAAACTCTTGGATTTACAGTTAAATTCACTTGCTTTTTATCACACTGAAAACATGTAGATGCAGAGTTTCGGAAAGCTTGAGGAGTTTGAAAAGCCTTTCAACCAAATTCTGGTTCAGAAAGACGTTGTATTCAGTTGCCAGCTGTTTATTAGTCAAAATGTAGCTACACAATGTTCCTGATATGCATCTTGTCTATGGTTTGGTGGCAGTCCTTCAGTTTAATGTGAGACTATGGCACTTCAAATCAAACGATGCAGGATTTACAAATACTGTAGATACAAATATACTTTGGGGGTAAATCTCACAAAAAAAGTTCCAGGACATAAAAAAAATTACATGATTTCGTTTAAATTCTGTTTTCAATTAAGTTTTTTCATAAAGTAAATTTTGAAGTCTTTATATTATAATTTTTTTTGACAATGGGATTTTTTTTGCCTTACAGTAGACAATTAACAATTAGGCAATAAATGGTCTTAAAATAGCCTATATTTTCTTGATGCTAAATATCATTTCTTATTATACAGTAGTATATCATTATTTGTGAGATTCACCCTGGGAGGTAACAGACATATAAAGTGCAAATGACAAACAGAAAATTCTTTAATACATTTTTAATCTTTAACATTCACTGCCTACTAGAAACCAAAATGGCAACATCTATTTCTAGAAAGAACAAACACTAAAAGAAAAGACAGAAACAGCAATAGAACAAATATTACCCAAAACTTCCAACTTTCGAAGATCTTTATGCTGGTCTGTAGGCGAGCGGCATACGTGTATGAGAAAGCAGGCAGAGTGAAAACGCACCGAAGGGAGGAACCACAAAAATCATCAGAATAACAAAAATATCCATCCTCACACTTCTCTGCAAATTCGCTTAAGCTTTGTTTTGATTTTTTTTAAATTTTCTTTAAATCTGTACAGAGCTCAGGGAAAGTCTATTTGGTTGATCCCAGCTGGCATGTAGAAATAAGCTTTTTTTCACCGTTGTTCTTTACATTGATGGGTAACATTCAAGGCGTATAGCTAAAAAGGAAAAGAACTGTACAAGATCACTTCACGGTCCAGGATACACGCTGTGATGCTGGACATTGACAGAAGAAGAAAGAAATGGCAAATAATGTTTTGTTTTATTTATACAGTATTTTACAGTGAAGGGGTGAACTTTAGTTCCCTGTTCTCATCACAGAAGCTCAGAGGAAAGCCTGAACGATGAGTTTGTGATGAGATGAGATGTCATTCTGAAGGAGAAGAGAAGATTGCTTTGCTTGTTTTTCCTTCTTCTTCACCTTTCGTACGTTCAGAAGGCGTTCAGGCTTTCCAGAGCCACCTCGTAACAGAACTTGTACTGCTCCTAAACAAAAACAGAAGCGATTGCAACATGTCATTAGCAGTTCAAAGGCAGAGAAAAGGACATTTTCCCTTTAACCCCTGCATTAATAATCCAGTATGAAATATACGGTCACGTTTATTAGAAGAAAAATATCTGCTTATAATGGAGAAACAGAGTCAGCAGCCATAGTTGATTCATTGTGCACACTGTAATAGGAATGTCACTCTAGCCAATGGCTTGTCTAGATTTTTTTTAATTATTATTATTTTATTTTTTGCAAGCATGAATGCAATTATTTGTATAGAGACAATACTTTTTACATTTTACATACCCCCAACCAACCCGGAACAAACTGCCTTAGAAGAAATGAATTAGTTAAAATTCAAAATAAATGAGCTAAAAAATATTAAAAACAATAATTAAAAATAATGAGTACTAAAATTAAGTACTAATTAAGAATCTAATAAAAATTCAATTAAAAATAAATGAATTACAGTTCCCTTTCGTTGTCACTCCGAGTTACGTAGGATGACGACGAATGGGGTTTCGCTTAGAAAGCCTATCAACTTCGAGTATTAAAAAACGAGCCAATGGCAAAGAAATGCCATGGGTCTGCGGAATTTGCATTACGTAACTTCGCCCCACCTCGTGGGTATAAAAGGAGGACGCCGGCAACATGCAGTTATGTTTTCTCTTCGGAGCCAAGGGTTTCTCTTCACTCCACAAGCCATCTCTGAATTGTCAGCTTCACAAACGAGTTCCTCTGGTGTTGGTGTGACGGCGATCTCCAGCGAGCGGGCGCTTCCTGCTTATCTGTGCAGTGGTTTGCCAGAGAGTGCGTGTCTCCCCGGGCGCTTCAACACTCAGAGTGTTTCTCTCATAAAAGGGCTTGCACGCGGCACGTCTTTTTAAAGATGCCTCGCCCGTGCACTTCTGGTTGCGGCAGATTATACCCCAATACCTTTCTTCCCGGATGTGCATGATGAGATCTCGAAGTCCTGGAAGACCCCCCTATCTTCCCGGGACCGCTCGCTGGTCTCATCCGCCTTTCCTCCCCTCGATGGGGCAGCTGCCCGTGGGTACACTGGGCTTCCCCCGGTTGAACGCTCTGTTGCGATGCAACTGTGTTCTCAGAGTGCTTCTTCTTGGGGCGAGCCTAAGCACCCATCCAAAGCCTGTAGATTTTCGTCTACTCTGGTGGCGAAGTCTTAGAGAGCGGCGGGACAGGCAGCTGCTTCTTTGCATGCGATGGCCACTCTGCAGGTCTACCAGGCCCAGATGCTCAGAAACATGCAGGAGGGTAGGACAGACCCAGGGCTCTTCGATGAGCTGCGCGCCGCAACCAACCTTGCCCTCCGGGCGACGAAGGTAGCTGTCCTGTCCCAGGCCGGCCTCTTCGGCGGCGCAGTTGAGGATTTTGCCCAAAAGTTCTCAGCTGCACAGAAACAGACTGAGGCCATTAAACACATTCTGCCCCGCCGACCCGCTGCTGCCTCGACGTCGGCCGGGCAGACACCTCACCCTGTTTCCCGCCGAGGGCGCCCTCCTAAGGATCCCGCCCCTCCCGCTCGGCCAAAGCAGCAGCCATCACCCAGGCCTAGTCGCGGAGAAAGCCGTAGGAAGGCGCCACAGCCCTCTCCAGCCCCGCCCCCCGCCAAGCGCCGGGCCAAGCGGCGCTCCTGAGACGGGCTGCTCAGGGATGATGGTTGTTTCCCAGGAGATGGTAGCAGGACCCCTCCTTCCCCCGGTGGAGGGCCGGGGGAGAATCTTTTGTTCTCCACTCCCCGCTGCTCACCCACGGGTGGGCAGCACCCTAATGTGGTAAAAGAAAGAAACAACCCCCTCATCCCTGAGCTCACAGAGTTCTCGGACGACACAGAGCGCCGCCCCCAAGCCGTGCTCTCCTCGTCCCCCTCTGTCCCAGAGTCGGTTGACACGGCGTGCCGTCCACGGACCGCTTCGCCCTTGTCCCCTTGTCCCGCTCTGTCGCCAGACCCCTGGCAGAGCAGGCCCCCGGGGGACGACCTCCCTGGTCCTTCCCTGGCCCCCTCTGCCAGGGCGCGGGTGTTAACTGTGCCCCCACACCGGGCCGCTATGCCGTCCACGTCTGGGCCAGTTACTCCGCTTCGCTGCCACTCCGGGGGGACGCCTGGGGTTCACATGACCCCGCTGGTTCAGTTCCTGGGAGCCTGGCTAGAGCTTCCCCGTCTGTCCCGCTGGGTCGCCCGAACCATCAGGCTCGGCTATGCGATTCAGTTCGCACGGTCTCCTCCCCGCTACAGGGGAGTCCGCTCCACATTGGTCGGTGGCAATGCCCCCATCATGAGAGCAGAGATTGCCACCCTGCTGGCGAAGGGTGCAATCGAGACTGTCCCTCCAGCCGAGATGAGGTCCGGCTTCTACAGCCCTTACTTCATTGTCCCCAAGAAAACCGGTGGGTTACGACCGATCCTGGACTTGCGTGTGCTGAACCGCTCCCTTCACAGGATGCCGTTCAAGATGCTCACCGCCAAACGCATTTTCGACTGTGTTCGGCCCCAGGATTGGTTTGCAGCGATCGACCTGAAGGACGCCTACTTCCATGTCTCCATTCTTCCTCGACACAGACCGTTCCTCCGGTTTGCTTTCTAGGGGCAGGCATACCAGTAGTACGCGGTCCTCCCTTTCGGGCTAGCCCTGTCTCCTCGCGTCTTCACGAAGGTCGTCGAGGCAGCCCTTGTTCCCCTTCGGGTTCACGGGGTTCGCATCCTGAACTATCTCGACGACTGGCTTATCCTAGCTCACTCTCGAGATCAGGTTTGCGAACACAGGGAACTTGTGCTCCGGCACCTAGCTCGTCTGGGCCTTGGGGTCAACTGGGAGAAGAGCAAACTTTGCCCCGTGCAGAGGATCTCTTTTCTCGGTATGGACATCGACTCGGTCGCCATGTCCGCGCAGCTTACGAGCGAGCGCGCGCAGTCACTGTTGACTTGTCTGAGACAAATTCAGGGCAAGAGTGCGGTTCCACTGAAATATTTTCAGAGGCTCCTGGGGCATATGGCATCTGCAGCCGCGGTGACGCCGCTCGGATTGCTTCATATGAGACCGCTTCAGCTTTGGCTACGCGACGAGTCCCGAGGTGGGAATGGCAACAAGGCACGCTCCGAGTATCAGTTACTCCGACCTGCCGTCAGACCTTCACCCCGTGGTCGAACCTCAGTTTTCTCAGGGCTGGTGTCCCCCTGGAACGAGTTTCCCGGCATGTTGTTGTCTCAACAGATGCCTCCACCACGGGCTGGGGCGCCATGTGCAATGGACATGCTGCCGCGGGCTCCTGGACAGGACCCCAGCACCTATGGCATGTCAATTGCCTCGAGTTGCTGGCAGTACGCCTTGCCCTGCACCACTTTCGGGCGTTGCTCAGGGGTCAACACGTACTAGTCCGATCAGACAATACCGCCACTGTAGCGTACATCAACCATCAAGGTGGTCTACGCTCCCGCCGTATGTCACAACTCGCTCGCCACCTCCTCTTATGGAGTTAGAAGCAGAGCAGACGTCGCTTCGAGCCATTTACATTCCCGGAGCCCTGAACTGTGCAGCCGACGAGCTCTCACGGCTTCAACCTTTCCCTGGAGAATGGCGACTCCATCCCCAGTCGGTTCAGCTGATTTGGGACCAGTTCGGGGACGCACAGATAGATCTGTTTGCCTCCCACGACTCGACCCATTGCGACCAGTATTATTCCCTGACCGAGGGCACGCTCGGCACGGATGCTCTGGCGCACAGCTGGCCGCGGGGCCGCAAATCAAGTCTTGCGCAAGGTCAAGGAGGACGAGGAGCAGGTCCTTCTGGTTGCGCCGTACTGGCCCACCCGGACTTGGTTCTCCAAAATGGTGCTCCTCGCAACAGCACCTCCTTGGCCAATTCCTCTGAGGAAGGACCTCCTTTCTCAGGGATGGGGCACCCTATGGCACCCTCGTCCCGATCTTTGGTACCTCCACGTGTGGCTCCTGGACGGGATGAGGCAGGTTTGAGTACCCTACCACCAGCGGTGGTGGCTACCATCACTTCCGCTAGAGCGTCGGCTACGAGGCACGCCTACGCGTTGAAGTGGAACCTCTTCGTCAACTGGTGCTCTTCTCGCCGAGAAGACCCCCGGAGGTGTTCGGTCAGTCTCGTGCTTTCCTTCCTTCAAGATGGGTTGGAGCGAAGGCTGTCTCCCTCCACCCTCAAAGTTTATGTTGCCGCTATTGCCGCACACCACGACTTGGTGGAAGGTAAATCTTTAGGGAAGCACGACCTGATCGTCAGGTTCTTGAGGGGGGCGAGGAGGCTGAATCCTTCTCGCTCTCCTCTCGTTCCCTCTTGGGACCTCGCAGTGGTTCTAACTGCCCTGCAGAGTGCTCCCTTTGAGCCTCTGCAATCAGTGGAGCTTAAGTTCCTGTCAATGAAGACAGCGCTCCTGGTTGCATTGGCCTCTCTCAAGAGGGTCGGGGACCTGCACGCATTCTCCGTTGACGAAGCGTGCCTGGAATTCGGGCCGGCTTACTCTCACGTGATCCTGAGACCCCGGCTTGGATATGTGCCCAAGGTTCCTACCACTCCCTTCCGGGACCAGGTGGTGAACCTGCAAGCGCTGCCCTTGGAGGAGGCAGACCCAGCCTTGGCACAGCTCTGTCCAGTACGCGCTCTCCGCGCCTATGTAGACAGGACGCAGTGTTTCAGGACCTCAGACCAGCTCTTTGTCTGTTATGGTGGGAAGCTGAAGGGAAAGGCTCTCTCCAAGCAGAGGTTGTCTCACTGGATAGTGGACAACATTGCTTTGGCATACCAGCAGCAAGGTCGACCGTGCCCCCTTGGTGTGACTGCCCACTCCACCCGGAGTGTGGCATCCTCTTGGGTTCTAGCGCATGGCGCCTCGCTAACAGACATCTGCAGAGCTGCAGGCTGGGCGACACCTAACAAATTCGCCAGATTCTACAATCTCCGAGTGGAGCCTGTGTCCTCTCATGTACTCGCTTCAACTAGCTATTTCCAAATGCCCCCCCCCCCCCCTGGGTTGGTGTTAATTGCATATTTCCTCTAACTATGGGATATGCTTCCCAGTGTACCTTGGTATTCCTGTGCTAAATAGGAGTCCTTCGTCCTTACAAGTCTTACAAGGGCTCAGATTTACGAAGGGCACTGGAAGACAGCTGTGAAGGTGGCGTGATTAGACTGATAACCCCATTCGTCGTCATCCGACGTAACTCGGAGTGACAACGAAAGGGAACGTCTCGGTTACGTATGTAACCCTCGTTCCCTGAGTAGGGAACGGAGACGTTACGTCTTCCTGCCACTTCCGCTGTACCGCGGGGACCGCCTGAGTTCAGTTTTGGTCTTCAGCGAAGAAACATAACTGCATGTTGCCGGCGTCCTCCTTTTATACCCACGAGGTGGGGCGGAGTTACGTCATGCAAATTCCGCAGACCCATGGCATTTCTTTGCCATTGGCTCGTTTTTTAATACTCGAAGTTGATAGGCTTTCTAAGCGAAACACCATTCGTCGTCATCCGACGTAACGTCTCCGTTCCCTACTCAGGGAACGAGGGTTACATACGTAACCGAGACGTTGTTTCTCATAAACCTGTTTTTTTTGAGAGGTTGCACTCAAAAATAGGTATAATTACAGCTGCTAACATATTTGTTTAAGTGAGTATAAATAACATAATATCGCAAAAGATATTTCCATGAATTTATTCAGATAAAACATTATTTTATTTTCCAGGACCGGAAATCTGAGTTTTAAAATTCCCTTCTATTTCCAGGTTTCTCGCACAGCCAGACCTTTCCAGAGGCCGTTTGACTGACATGTAAAGAAACCAATCACAGTTCGTTTTGTTACGCATCATGTTTAGGGGGTTGAAAATTTAATGTTTGCCCCTACAATAATAGAGCGGTGTGTAAAACTCTTGGACGTATTTTAAAGAGTCTATGAACATTACATACTTCACACTTTTGAAAATCCAGTGTTTAGTTGATCCTGATAATTACTCATTGGGTCACTTTTAGACATATACTCGGCAACTTCCCTTAGCACTTCCCCTCGGGGGAATCCCTGCCCCCGAGAATAAAAATGAATAAAATGAATAAATTAATAAAAAAAAATTAATGAATAAAAAAAATTCATGCAACACACACACACATCTCCCGGAAATCCTGTAGAATTCAACCAATCAAATGACGACGTCGAAACTCCTGAAGTGTTTCCAGTTAAGTGTGCCATATGCATTAGACGTTCATCCAGCAGTCCATGGCCAAGACATCTGGGTAATATTTTCGTCAAGGATCATGTCAGATGCATAGCTGTGGAATCGTTCAGTTTTCTCCAGCTGACGAGATGTTTCGAGGGCAATCAGTGGAAAAGGTACTGGACAGACGCCTAAATACGCCTGAAACAGCCTTCAATTGGATACAAGACGTTTTTTTTAGAAGTGCAGCTGTCTGTCACAAGGGTGTGAGGTGAACCAATAACTACTCTCTTTTTCTGTCTCAGAGCGATGAAGCTCAGAAGACAAGTAAATAGCAAATACAAAAATAAAACCTTCCCACTAGAGTAGACTTGTGATTGGAACTAGTGTAGAAGAAGCTAACTATTACAAATGATTAGCAACTCATGTTAATGCCTGTAACGTAACAAGCCTATTGGCTTTTTCCCCCCACAGTCCATTTATTATTTCCAGCCACATAATACTAAATATAAATACACATTAATTATACACAATAAAACTAAAACACCCTAATTCATAGCAGAAATACTGTTGTGACAGACAAGTGTAGCTCACCATTGTCTCCACCATGTTGGCTTTGTTGTTCCTCAGTGTCTTTACTGTGTGGAACACGTCCACGATGTTCTGCTGCTGGATCATCTCACAGATGCTACAGATGGCACAAAACGTCCCGCTGCGTCCTCCGCCAGTCCTGAAGAGATCAACAACACTAAGCTATGAGAAACAAATCACACATCCCATAATGTCACAGATAAGCAGAGTTAATATCCCATAAAATCACAGCTCGACTTATGCTACATTTCTAAAGATCCTAGGCCTCACAGCTCCAACCTTAAAGCTGAACTGTGTCGTTTTATTTTCATGTTCAAATAGTTTCTCGTATCCCAGTGTAATGTGCAGCCATTCATAGGTTGATTCCCTGCAAACTACAACCATTGATGTCGTATTATGCAAGGTTTAGAGGAAAAGTCTTTACCAGAACTGAGATTACTAGAGCAAGACTAAGGCTTAGTATTTGAGTCTGGATGTCTGCTTAAACAGAGGACATTGCAGAAATAATGTTAAATCAAATCACTATCACTGATCACAGGTCAGTTTTAAACGATTAGTATCAGTACAATAATGTGAGACAATCATCTTCAAAATGAATCGTGCGGTTTGCAGAATGTCAGCATTACTGTGACATTTTAAATTATTTCTCTTAGGGAAACTGCTCTGGATTCAACAGATGAACTTTTTTGACAGTGATGGGAAAGTAATGAGGTTGTCAGATCTTTTGTATCTCTCTGTCTTTAATTTGTGACGGTGATAAGATTGTCCTTGGCTCAAAGGCTGTGCGGTTTTATCCTTTAGTCTTTTTAAAGCTGCAGTTTTAATCTACGATTCTGTATCGACTGGTTTAAGGTGCACAGACTTGGATGAAAAGCTATGAAATACACATCTTGAATGGTCAAAATGTGCTGTACTAAACTCATTTGAGCTACATTAACAGTGTCTAACATATGTCAAAAACTATAGGGAAATAAGTCTGACATTAAGTACAGAAATTGTACAATTAAGATATGATCACCACACACCATTACAACATTGTTCTGCTATGTGTTTTTCCCTGTTTTATTAGTCAAATCTGCTCCTCCCAGGGTTCAACCAACCAAGACTAACTCATTCATCCGTTTACATGTTTGTGGGTTTGTGCATAATAGCGTTGTGTTGTGGAGGTCACACTCACAGGCAGTGGACCACTGTGCGTCCATCGCCTCCGTCATACTGCTCCTGCCACTTGGCCAGTCGTCTGACAAGCTGCAGGATGGAGCGTTTGGACAATGGTGTGTCTCTGTACGCTGGCCAACCAATGAACTGGAAATGCTGGACCAGCCGGTAGCCGTCTTGAGGCTGGAAGTAGAACAGGAGATATTTTGAGAACATTTATCCAGAAGCCATTAATGTCAACTCATGTTTCACTTTTCACAAAGTAGAAGATTTCACTTCATGATCAAATCAATTGATGGATAGTTTTTAGGGTTAAAGTAAAAAGCCTAAATGCATTTTTAAGTTGACTTTAACATTTTAGTTGTCTCTCCAATAGCAATTGGATTAAAGAGGCCTTATTATGCCCTTTTAGAAAGTCTTGATTTCGGTTTCGGAGTCTACTAACTTGAATGTTATGAATTGAATGAATCTTTTTTTTTTTTTTTTTTTTTACATATTTGACATTGTTGCAGCTCCTCTCTTCCCAGTCTGTCAGTAACACTCTGTTTAGTTCCTGTCATTATGAAGCCCCTCCTTCTGAAAAGCACAATGATACTCTGATTGGTCAGCTGGACCTGTGTGTTGAGATTGGTCAACTACTTTGAGTGTGTTTGTGAAATGTCACACCCCTTACCTGATCAGTTTCAACACACTACTAACTCAACTCAAAAAGGCTCCGCCCACTTTTTTTCTTGCATATGCCTTGGGTGGGAATTATGTAAATGAGGGATATTGTGACGTACATTCCCAGAAAATAAACTCAAGACTACAATCGAGGCTTTTCAAGGAGAAACGGTGCTCACTGATATAGAGAATACTGTAACTCCCCTTGGAGTGACTTTTTGCAGACACTTTTCACGCTCAAACAGCAACATTACACACTAAATATAAATGTAAAAACACAATAGGTTCTCTTTAAATGGAGATCAAATTGAGACTTTTGAGACTACTACAATTACTGAGATTGTTTTTTTTAAAAAAATCTCAGATTTCATAAAAGATCACAACATGGTCTCAAACTGCACTTAGCTCTGCCAAGATAACCTGCAACTACTGACATAAAAACGTATCGTTTTGTATATACATAACTGAATGAATACAAATTTAAATGTGTTTGGACTGATTTAAAAAAAAAATTTGATAAGTGATAAGCGGTTTTCATAAGCGAGTCATTGAGTCATACATTCAAATGATTCGTTCAAACGGCCGATTCATCAAGAATGAGACAGATGTTTGTGAATGGGTCATTGTATTTTTGACTCAACCGATTCGTTCAAAACACTGAATCATTCAAAACACGATTGAGTGTTGCTGTGAAATGCGCTATGCTGTGATCTTTGTTTGGATTCATCGGATTTATTTTCTCTGCTAAAATAGACCAAAACAGTCATTATTTCGTCTAAAATGTAAGTGATTTAATATTATTAACTTGTTTGTTGAACTGTCATATGAAATCAGGGTCACATTATTTTCAATCGTGAGGTGATGGTATATTAAGTGATGGTCAATTGTCAGCTCTCTTGGTCGTCAGGTCATGTGATGTATGTTGCTGAACTGTATTCAAATGTTATAAATATATAAAACACCACAGTCCGAAACTGTCGTATTAGTTTTTCGTATTCATATTCGTCATTTGGTGTCTCTCAATCTTGTCAAAACCCCTCAAAATATTTGCTACGGATGCGAAAAATGCAGAAAATCGAACCACCCGAATTCATTTTATGACGGACGGAAGTTTCAGAGGCTGCAAACGTATAAAACGTGAAGTCGCATTTAGTTTATATATATATATATATATATATATACAGTATATATATAAACGAATAAACTAGTCAGAATATAGGCTACAGTTAAAGCTTACTTTTAGTTTTTGTGAAATGCTCGCACGCACGCACGCAGCCACGCACACACAAACATGTTTAAATACATTTATGTAGTTAATAAATAAACAACAATAAAACATTCTCCTGAAAACTTTTTTTTGTCAAAAGCGACAAATCCAGCGACTTTTACTGGTGTTTTTAGAGACTTTTGTGGTGTTTGGAGACTCGAAAGCACGAATCACTCTGCAGTTAGGCCTACTGTGCTCAACGAGCAGCGGGTGCTGCCATGAGCCCCTCTCCTGTCCAAAGGCACTCACAGGCGGTCAGTCTCTCAGTAACCACACGCAGAAGTCCCAGCCTGCAGTCAGAGGAGAGAGGAGACACACACCCCTCTGCGTCAGGCTGTAAATGAATCGCGCATGCGCATGGCCGCCGCCGTTCCCGCCCTGACTTACAGAGCGGGGTGTAAATGTTCACTCACTCTCACACAAAAATAAATCACTGCATTTAAATTGACTCACGACATAGCTCTCCATTCACTCTAGTCTAGTCTCTTGCCAAGTTCGCTTGTGCCAGCTCTCGCTAGTCTGTTATCAATCTCGATTTGCATAGGCCTTTCCTACACAAACCCCAACAGTCTTTTTAAAGAATAAACCCAGAAACATTCTTTTTTAAGATTAGATCATATCTCAGCCCTAGCCAGTAATTTTGTTAAACTGCTAGGCAGTTGCTACTTAGCTAACTACCCAAACAACTCACACACACACGCGGACTACAATCGTTAAGTATTAAAATAAAATCTGAATTTTCTGCAAAATAATTATTTAGTTTGGTTTAATGAAAGATCGTGCCTAAGTCCTGACTGATTAGCCCCTGATACGTCTCTCAACATACAGCACACACAGTTACATATTACCTATAGTTTAGCTGAACTTTATTGAAAACAAATTAAAATGGAGAAATTTCTTGTGAGGACCAACAAGCCAACCGACGCACCACCAGCTGCAAAAAAGCTTCGCAGGTACGATGAAGCATACTTGCAGTTTGGGTTTACAGTCACGGCTGATCTGAGACCTCAGTGTGTCGTGTGTGCCGAGGTGCTGGCAAATGACAGTATGAAGCCCTGCAAATTAAAAAGGCACCTCGAAACAAGGCATGCTGGCATTAAAAATAAACCGGCTGAATATTTTAAAAGAAAGCTTGATGGCCTCCATCAGCAACAGACAACCATTTCAGTGCACAGCACTGTGTCTAAACAGTGTTTGGAGGCATCGTATGTAGTGGCCAAAAGGATCGGTAAACTGGGTAAACCGCATACAATCGCAGAGACTCTCATTTTGCCGGCAGTGCAAGACGTGCAGAATAATGATAGGCGATAGTGCAGCAGCCAAACTCGGTGCAGTACCACTGTCCAATGACACAGTCGCTAGGAGAATTGTAGACATGTCCAACGATATCAGAGAGCAACTGATAGAGTTCATAAAAAAGAGTCCTTACTACGCGCTGCAGCTGGACGAATCCACTGATGTTGCTGGGCAGGCACAGCTCCTCACCTATGTCAGGTATCTGCGGGACAAGGTGATTGAGGAGGATGTCCTGTTTTGCCGGCCTATTCAGTCGCACACGACAGGAGAAGTCATTTTCAATGTCCTTGACATTTTTATCCGCGAAAATGGTTTGGCTTGGGACCGATGCGTTGGCCTATGCACGGATGGTGCGCAGGCAATGGCGGGGCGTGAGCGTGGCCTAGCTGCTCGCGTTCAGCAAGTAGCTCCACTTGTGAAATGGACACACTGCATGGTCCATCGCGAAAGCACTAGCTGTTAAAAAAATGCCGGTTCTCTTTGACTCCGTGCTTAACCAATCCGTCAAAATAATAAATCTCATAAAATAACGGGCACTAAACTCTCGCTTGTTTGGGGTCCTCTCCCAGGAGATGGGGTCAGGGCACGAACAGCTGCTTCTGCACACTGAAGTTCGCTGGCTCTCCAGGGGGCGGCTGTTACAGTGGTTGTATGAGCTGCGAGAGGAGGGTAAGTGGTTTTTGACAGAAATCAAATCAGATCTGGCGAAGCATCTGGATGACACTATGTGGCTTGCGTCTCTGTCCTATTTGGTCGATATATTTGACCGCTTTAATGGCCTCAACCTGTCTTTGCAAGGCCGCAAAACTCATATTTTACTCCTTGCAGACAAAGACCTCTGGCATGGCCGCATCAGTCGAGGGAACTGCGACATGTTCCCCTGCCTTACAGACTTTATAACTGATGCAGGCACGTCACACGATTTCTCCTCCCTATTTCAATCAGCGTCTGAGCACCTGTCAGCAATGAGAAAACAATTTGCGACATACTTTAAAGAAGATTATCGCTCTTTTACATGGGTTCGAGATCCGTTTGTGTGCACAGCAAATGAGCTATCAATTGATATGCAGGAACAGCTTATTGAGCTGAAGAGTGACAGTAGACTGAAGGAACTCTTTAGCTCCTGTCCTCTTTCGTCATTCTGGGCAGCATTGATGCAGGAATACCCTGAACTCTGTGACGTCGCCTTGAAGATTCTCCTTCCTTTCGCGTCGACATATTTGTGTGAAGCAGGATTCTCAAAAATGACTGCACTCAAAACAAAATACCGCAATCGTGCACAAATCGAGGATGATTTGAGGCTATGCTTATAAAACATTGAGCCAAGAATTGAGGATCTTTGCAAGGCAAAGCAGGCTCAGGTCTCACATTAACATCACCTAATTATATAGCAATAGCCTAGTAATGATAATAGGCCTACTGATGATAATAATAATAACAACAACAACAATAAAGCATGTAACCTCATAATTATATAGCAATAGCCTTGTAATAATGATAAGCCTATACTACTACTACTACTACTACTAATAATAATAATAATAATAGTAGTAATAATAATAAAATGCCTGCAAGCTCACATTAGAAGTCTGGTGCTACTGCCAATTATAGCAATAGCCTAGTAATGATGATAGGCCTACTGATGATGATAATAATAATAATAATAACAACAACAAAAAAGCATGTAACCTCACAATTATATAGCAATAGCCTAGTAATGATGATAGGCCTATACAACTCATAATAATAATAATGCCTGCAAGCTCACATTAGAAGTCTGGTGATACTGCCAATTTTAACAATAGCCTAGTAATGATAATAGGCCTACCTACTGATGATGATGATAATAATAATAATGTGGGCCTAAAAATAATGCCCTAGGGCTATCTATCTATCTATCTATCTATCTATCTATCTATCTATCTATCTATCTATCTATCTATCTATCTATCTATCTATCTATCTATCTATCTATCTATCTGTCTATCTATGCATGCAAGGTAGAGCGGGGCGGGGGGATGGGGGACCTGGGCGGGGGGCACTGGGGCCCCAACTGTAATGAACCAGCTTTGGGGGGGCCCAGCTTCTAAAAGGTTGAGAACCCCTGCTTTAGAGAACTCAATATGAACTCAAACATTTCTCATCAATCATCTTCCTAGACCTAGACATTCAGTATACATGTTGTTCTATACTCTTACTGGATGTCAACTATATTTTTATCTCTACGTATTTTAGAAGAAACCTCTAAAACAAAGTTGATACTCAAATTAAAAAGAACTGAGAACTCAGTTAATTCTCCCTAGCTTTGAAATAGCAGCCTTGGAACAATAAGCAACTGCAAGCTGGTAAACGATTGTAAGCATTTTGTCTGGATATATAACACTCACAGTACCTCTAATTCTTGCAGTGACACTGAAAAGCAAAAAATAAAACATCAAAACAGATGCAAAAGCAAACAGAGACATCAGCTGGATACTACAGTCAGACTGGATCAGCTAAATGAGAGTCATATTTCACACAATTTGCCATCGATGGAGTCATTTCATGGCAAATTTGTGATGCTGTGGCACTTATTTATTTTGTGCCGCTATGCTGCGCCGACAGTGATTAGCTACCCGGTAAACCTCGCCTGTCACCAGCGGTTAAAGAGAATGAGGGGGAAGAAAAGAGAAGGGAAGCAGGAGGAGGCGGGATGAGTCTTCTGTAACGTTTGACGCTTGGAACACGTCAAGCTTCAGTAAAGGCTGCTAATGTGCACCAACAGAACGCTGAAGCTAACTCGCATGGAAAAGAAGAAGAAGAAAAAAAAAACAATGATCTGCTACACAAAACCGATCTATGGCTTTTATCAGATGGCGCAGGATGGTGGTCAAATTATTTATGTGATTTTTGTGCTCATGCATATGTGGCTGGCAAAAAATCCCGTTGAAAGACGCATGAGATGTGCTGAGTGTTGAAATCTTGTGGATTGAAAAGGACTATATAGTCGTGGCCCCTTTTTGGCTTAATGTAATTTCTCACTTCACTAACTCAACTGCTGTCGCATTAGGAGTCAAATCAAAGGGACTTAAGTGAATTTTTATCTCTTCTTCAGCTGTAGGATTTTTGCAATATAAAGCAGTTTTATTTTAGTGAGTCACAGTAAGGATTGTTTGATACAGTGCAAATGTATATAAGGACATACATGGGGGTTCAAAATGGCTAATCTGTTGAGGTTCATCATCAGGAAATCGGTTTGAAAACCATTT
The DNA here is from genome assembly GCA_030578275.1 of Meda fulgida. Taxonomy (NCBI): domain Eukaryota; kingdom Metazoa; phylum Chordata; class Actinopteri; order Cypriniformes; family Leuciscidae; genus Meda; species Meda fulgida. Next base: position 31,489,101 of record CM060621.1, read on the forward strand.
TTTCTAGTTCAATTTGATAGTGAAAAAAAAATCTAAACACAAAATGTTTTAGTTTTAAACAGTTTTTATTTCTTGATAATGACAGTACTTGTTGACAATTCGTTTGATACTGACACTAACAGGAATAATTTGATCATATTACTGTTGCTATGGTTTCCTCAAGTGAACGTGACTTTTGTTCACAAGCATCTATTTAGCAGCAGGAAAAATACACACTAACTTTTAAATGTATCTTTTGGTTTGATGGTGAAATGTTTGAAAAGTTCCTTATGAAATTGTCATTATCACAAAATAAACCCCAACGTATGATCAGAAAGCAAAATTAAAAAGTGATTTTTTTTTATATGTAAATATCATTTATGTATACACACACATCGTCACTGTCGGGCGCAAACCTTGTTTCTCCATATTTCGCCTTTTTTTTCATAAATCGGTCACCCTTTACATCTCTGTGGGTTTTGCAAATATTTAATGAATGAAAAGTATTGAAGGGAGCATGTGACTAAACCTCGTAACTCCATTGGATCCTCAAACTGTCCGTCAAAACTCGTAACTCTGCATTTGAATGAAGTGCCTCACACATTTTGGACAGTCTCTGCTTGTTTGCAATGCAACGGTAAGTAAAGAACTTGTTCTTTGAATGAGTACAGCATTACTTTACTCAAGAAACACTATATAAAGGCTAATGTTTTGTGTATTTAAGGAGAGGAGAAGAGTCTTAGTCTATCAACTTAAATAGCCTGTGCGTAGCACTTCATCTTTAATAACATGGGGTTTTGGCCAAATGACATCACAAACTGAGCTCCCATATAGCTACAATAAACTTTATAACCTGTAAGTTGATGAAAACATAATGCAATGCCTCGGATATCACCGTTCTAATGATGGACAAAACATGTCTGTCAGAAATTCGCAGGTCAAAAACCTTGATTTTGGTAAAATGTTAATATAATATAATGACACATGCAAGTAATATCTTACAGACCCCAAACTTTTGAGTTGTAGGGTACATATCAAATTTGCACCGTGGCCCGGAAAAAACAAAACACTGACAACGCTCTGACAGACCTGATTGGAGCTTGTGGATGAGCAAACGATGAAATGAACACATTTCTGACTCAGTCACGCAGAGTTATTAAACATCCAACAGTCCCACTACCTTCCCTGTGCACTGACCCCACTTACTCGTGCCATGTTGCAGATCCTAAAAATGCGATTGATAATGTCCTCATCAATGTCAGCGGAGATAAATTCAACCTGGATGGGGCCGTAGCAGCAGGAGCCTTTCTCTGGCCAGTACTGCATGCAGAGCTGCAGCGGGGGCAAGAATTACAGCAAATAAGAACACAGAGCAGAAGTTCACATCCAGGTAACGTGACTCAATAATGGACATCTAAAGAGTGCAGGAGAAATAGAAATAACTCAATCATTTTAAAGTCTACTAATTTGAACTCAATTTGCAGTGTGCCAAATAAATCTGTTCCAATGATCCCTCACTTACTCCCTCAGACTTAAATGAGTCACATCATGATGAATCAAACTTCCTTTGATCTTCTGAGATAAAAGAGTTTGTTATACTATGAAAATATACTGTAACTTTCAGAACTCAAAGGAAAAGAACGGAGAACTTCAGACCATTTATTGAAACTAAACAACTGAATCATCTCATTCTTAACTTCTGCAAATTTCTGACCGTAAACTAAAATGCAGACAGTGATGGAAACAAAAATACAAATATGTTATGTTATCATATTAAAAGTTATATTAGTTATATATTTTATATACACTGAATGCATATAATATTTCATATACACATACTGTATACACTGCCATTCAAAATATATTTATTCTCCCGAGGCTGCTTTTATTTGATCAAAAATACAGTAAAAACTGTGATATTGTAAATATTAGAATTTGAAATAACTATTCTCTATCTGAATATATGTTAAAATGTAATTTATTCCTGTGATCATTACTACATTACTACTATCATCCACCTTGAGAAGTGCAATAGAAAACAAATTGTGGCGAGAGTCAAGTACCTCACATACCTGCGCAGCGTCCATTTCATTCAGCATCACAATGGTGGAGCAGTTGTAGTCGAACACTAGCCTCCAGAAGTCGGCCACGGTGTTGGGCAGAGGGTGCTGTGTTACGATGAAGGCCGCCGGCTGTTTGTGGCTCTAGAGCAATCAACAAGAGAACAAGTTAACTCTTCCTTCCAGCACTGAAGATGTGCCTGGACCCAACACATCCCAACGTGCCTCACATGTGTAATGACCAAAACTAAATGGAGACCTGCAGAGGGACTGGAAACACAGAGACTGAGTGATAACCTTGCCAGGGGATTCATTGACATGGACTGCCGAGGCTCCGTTTGAGACAAACACACACACTCTTCTACCACGGGTTGGCCGTTCAATTCATTTGCTGCTTATCTTCTTTTTTTCATCTTGTTGTTCTTTATCTGAGATGCGTGTCTTCTGCCTTGATTATCCTTTTTGGATGCTGTGTGAAGATGCTGGTTTATGGTACGAGTGTGATTATGATCTATGTGTGGAGATTACGGAGATGTGATCTAATCTTGTACTTGTTAAATTGGCTTGTTTGTGAGATTGTCACTGTGTGATCTCCTGGGCATTCTGCTCCACTTACCTGGGATTTATCAGAGCACACTATGGGAAGTGATGTAATATAAAGTGTTATTTACTTTAAAAAAGTATAAAATTATATATCCGTCATAAATATATAACCAGCGTCCACACCAGCGGATGATAACATTCTGTTTATAATAAGCGTGATTGCAAATTTGTCGTCTGCAGAAGGTTTAATCTCTTTAAATCAGGATGGATTCTGATTGGCTGTGAACGTTTTTATCATTCATCAGCTAGAAAAAAATCATTGTGAAAGTGATTCCAACAATATCTGTTATAGTTGTGGTGTGAAGTCTGCTATCCTTTTATATTTAGAACGATTTTCAGAAGTCAGTCTTAATCATTATAGTTTTCGTCCTAGGTGTAAACGGGCCTATAGTCCAAATAAACTATTTATCAACACGGAGCCGCAAAATATGACGTTCTTAAATATTCACATCTGTGACTATAAAACTGAAGGATGAAACAATGCAAACTAAAATGAATGCAAAAAACTCTAGATTCCTTCTAGTAATTTAGCTCGTCCTGAATGCTCTTGCATCTGAAACATCTGATTCATTCTAGTGAATCTGTTTGTTGAGATGTCTTTAAATAAACCAATCCAAAAATGACAAAACTATTCAAGGCCCAACATGGCATTTTAGGTCTTTGAAATATGTAGCTTTTTAGTATTATATAGTGTAAATGTATCAGTTCAAGTTTGATGATCTCAAATGAGTTTATAAGCTCAAAAAACCCTCATTATGTTTTTGCCAAAAAAACTATTGCTCTGATTACATTATGAATTGCATCATTGGAAAGTTATATTTTTAAAAATATATTGTCTTTTATGTAACTTCAGTGTTGCTAGCTACTTGTTAGTAGCTTATAGCTAACTACTTTTTAAAAAGAGTATAGCTTGACTCTAGTTTAACTATTTTAAATTACAAGTAGCCTATAGCTTCAAGCTATATTTTCAAAGTGTAGTTCAAATGCAGCTGCCAATGATTGAATTGCAATCACTGTAAAAAAAGTGCCCTATTTATTCCATTGTTGTAGAAAATATGTAAAATAGTAATAAATACCTAAACTATGACTGTTATACCATTATAAGTAGAACAAAAAATAACACCTTTAAAGGTCAATGCAAGACTAGATTTTTTTTACATTAAACAATGTAGGCCAGGTGACCTCTAACAAAGCAATGAAACTTACGTCCATCAGCGCTGCATTGATGTAATTGCTGGACTCGCCGTCAACAGAAATGAGGAAAGGCAAGCAGCGGTCTACTGCGAGGACGTCCATGCTGCGGTTCTTATCGTGGTTACGCGGGAGCAGACCAACGCTGCAGTCCTCCGGACGAACACGCGGTGTCACTATATTCAGAGTCTGAGGAAGAACACGTGAAACACCTTTAAAACACAGAAATACAAACTGCTCTCAAACATAAAGCGGCTCACTTGGGGGGAAATGGTGCATTTATAAAAAACAATTCCACTCGCACTGCTGGTCCAACCACAACCAACGCAAATATTTTAGTAAACTGAAGGTCAGTCATTACTTATGTATAAGACACACTGAAGAACATAGAGACATTGAGAGAGATGCAGATGGAGAGAGAGAGAGAGACAGACAGTGAAAAATGGCTTACAAGAGAGAAAGATGCAACGCTAGATAGAGAACGAAAGATCTGGGAGGAAGGAAAGATAGAAACATATTCATCATATTTTATGAGACGCCTCACAGATCTGAAGCTTTGCTTCCCCTCAGACGGCAGCAGCTCACTCATTTCACAGGGAATACAAAACATAAAGGCACCATGAAAAGAAACAGCTCAGCTCTGGGCTTGATATGGCTCTTGCAGATCGCCAATGGCTCGTAAAAAGCTCTTTCTCCCCTGACGTCTGAGTCTTTACTCACCTGCCTCATCTAAACGCATTAAGGACACCACCACGCTTTGCCGATTGACTTTTTTAAAAGCACTTTGAATTTAGAGGAAATCATACTGAAATCACACCAGAGAGCTTGATAAAGTTGTTAGAAATAGCCGCAAGGGCTTCAGCCATAATACAGTACTGCCAATCGACAGCAAAAAACCTTGGAGGATTCAGTAAATTAGGCCTTCATGTGGGCTGCTCACTGATTATAGTTTAAGAGCCGCAGGAACAATACACGAAGCTTTAAAAACACGTATGTTTCAAGATAAATCACAAATGAGAGCTCTTCAATGTCTCAATTGTTCCTCCTAGATTGTAATGAGATTGAATAGAGAACAAAGGCAGGACAATATTCGGAGAAATCGGATGATTTCAAACAATCCTCAGTTTCCATCCACCTATTTTTAAGCAAATTTTAAGATATTGCATAAAAAATGCTGGCTGGAAAGTCAAGATGGGCATACATTCTAAAAGTGTGCATAAAAACAATTATGCACGCTCAATTGGGGTGGATAATTTTTTTTATTCAACAAGAAGATATAAGCATAATCTACGTTGGAAACACATTTACTGAATTAATCGCTCGATGCGCAACAAAAAACAGACTTTGCCTCAACAGAGGATGTGATGAGATAGCTGCTAATTAGCAGACCAATTTCATTGCACAGCATCTCAAATGTTGAATTGGTTATTCTCAAATGCCTGCGCCAAAGGTTTTGTGTGGTATTCCAATTTTGTGCACAAGTTAAATCTTCAACTTTGGATAAAAATATATCTACAGACTGTTCATAGCTACAACTGCTCAAAGGTGAGAGATCTCAATATAAACTCCTGTTATTTCTGGTCAAATTCTAATAAGACCAAATGATCTGAGCTACGCTATTCACAATAATGTTTGAGGTGTGTACTTTTACTGTGTGTTTACAATTGTCTGTCTCATTTTTGTCACCTGAGCTACAAAAGAGAAACCCGTGAGAAATAAGATTTGTAATTTAGACACAGTGATGCATTAATTCTTGTAAAATCATAATGCAATTTTTTGTAAAATTATACATTCAAAAGAGATCTCCTGGTGTAAGAATCGATTTCAGAAGAATCGATTTTTTTCATAATGTTTAAATGTTTTTTTTTAATTGTGTGTGTGGTGGCAAATACCAAATATCTACGGTATTTTCACATCTAAGAAGGCATCTACAAAAAAATAAAAAAATAAAAAAAACAATTCTATTTTGGTAGAAAAGGTTTATCGTGGTCCCTTTGTGTGGATTCTCACCTGAAACTCATCTTTGATCTGGCTGGAGTTGGTCTGAGGATCCAGTCTGCTGATGTTGTAGTAGATGGCTCTGAATTCACACACTGGGATAGCCGTGTTCCCACACAAACACGCTTCCAGAATGGCATCATGCACAAACACATACTGCTCCTGCAGAGAGAGAGAGAGATCAACACTTACAAAAAACACTGTGGTACAGTCTTGGTAAGAGATGCCAATATCATGGTGCTTATGAAATTCAGTACCATGGTGTGTGTGTGTGTGTGTGTGTGTGTGTTTGTGTGTAATATGGAAGCACTATGTTTTATGAATCATGTCTTGTGCTTGGTGTCGAAAATGTTCGTTTGCCTTGTTGTTTCTCTGCTGTGAGCGGTTTTAAATTGTAATAATATTTCACAATATTACTGTTTATATATACATACAGTATGTGTGTGCGCTAAAAATATATTTGAATATTATTTAATCAGTTTAAGATTTTTAAAAGTAATGCAATATCCAGATTTACAAGTTAACCACATTGAAAGCACTTTTAATGATCTCACTGACTCTAAATGACTGCAGCTGCTGGTAGGCCACATGAGAAAACCTCCCTTTGGCATTTTTTAATGATAAAAACAATAATCAGAGCTCTAAAATAATTAAGGGTTTGATTTAAACTTTCACATCTTCAAATCAGCCAATGTACATAATTCATGAACATCCAAACACATACGTTTCAGAAGCCCAAACTCAAGCTGAGAGTGAATGCCGCATAGCATCATTGCAAATCATCAGGGAAATATTGAGTCGATACCCCTCACAAACGTTCGTATGGAGCAGTGCATGAACATTGATGCATGAACCGCAGTTTGCTGAAGGGGAATGACTCTTGCCTCAGGGACGTTTTACATGGATTTAAGCGGTGCAGCTTCTGATGCTAAAGTCCTGCGGCGACAGCAGCATCCCTCGAAACTGCTTTAACGGCTGCCTTAAAAATGAGATCAAGGGGGCTTTCAAACAGCGTCCCCATCCTGCAGCTAATATTAAACTCCTTCCTAAACCCCAGCCCCACATATTGGCCGGAATTATCCATATTTTTGCTCAACAATGCCTCCGGCTTAAAAGTTTGAATGCTAATGTAGGCCTTTGATCCACGCTAAGCTACAGTCAAGCTGAGCTGACCTCTCGTACCTATTACTCCATAACCTGGTGAGCACTTCTGCAGAGGTTTGAGGACAAAAGACGAGGAAAAAGCCTTTTAAAAGATTAATTGCTGTGTGTTGTGTCTGTGGAGGATTATCTGTGAATGGAGCTGCAGGCTGACACAAAGTGCCTCCCAGAAGCCATTATCACCGCCACTGTGTTTGGTGTTAGCCCTTTAAAAGCATGCTGTCCTCACTGCAAAAACCTGTAATATCTGAATAGATCGAATAAAACAGCACGTTGATTTGATGTAGAATGTGATTTAGTAATTTATTATTATAAAATGATCTATAATAATAGATTATATTTATAAAAGTAATCAAATGTATCTAAAATGTTATATTATTTATAATAATAGTCATTTATTACTATACATAGACTAATAATAATTATAATAATTGTACTAAATAATAGATTTTTCATGTCAAATGCTTGAAAATCAAGGCTTAAAGACTTTTTAAACAGTTAACACTAGTGTCAAAATATGAAATGTAAATTAACAACTTACAGTCTATTGCTTTGTTGCATTTTAAAACAGTGTAATACACTAATTTTCATACACCACTAGGGGGCATGCATTTAAATTCCAATATTCAGTCAATTCTGCCTGTCATGGTCTAGGCAATTTCATGTTCAGGCTGTTTTGATGTTATAGTGTGGGGATTAGTGTAGGGAAAATAAAGGTCATCTAAGTTTTAAGTTGAAAATAGATGGCTTCAATATCATCTTCACAGACTGGAGAGCTTAATAAAAGGCTGTGTGAGTAAGCGAGTGAGGTTGCAACTGAGTAACACATTACTTTCAATTTGACGAAAAAACTTTTTTTAACAAGTACCACAAGTTTCTTTGTTTTCTCATTTATTGACTGGCAGCTCTCCTCATGTTGAGAGAAATCAGGAGTAAGTGCAGAGGCGTTGTGTGAGCTGTGTGAACATGATGATTATTGTAGTTCTGGACTAAATGTGAGCAGGCATTCACTCATCTCACTCAAACTTTATAAAAACAGTGAAATGCAAACTGAGAATATTACGCAAACCTCCAATAATTAAATATGTTAACTTACAAAAATATACTTAATGTATTTAATCTCATTTTATTGACCAATGTGTTAGCTGCTGAATTTTTTAAAAAGTAATGTAATTAGTTACTTTATTTGGGAGTAACACAAAGTACTTTTAAAAGTAACTTTCCCCAACACTGGTGACTGAAAAGTACAATAGTAAAACAGGATAGTAAATGAATGCATTAGTGAGACTGAGAAAAGTTTAGTGAGTGAATAATTAAGAAAGTAAACGAATTATTCATTTAGCAAATGATTAAATAATTAAACAAGTGAGTATCTACACACAATGAGGTGAAGTTGTACAGGATCATGCAAGATCCATGGTGAAACAGTGTTGTTCAGGGCTGTAGGGCTGCTCACCTCAGTCTGGACCATGTTGACTCTCTGTGAGCGCAGCTCTCTGATGCAGTTGAAGATGTCCACTACACCTTCACTCTCTGCCATGTCCAACATAATGTCCACTGCAATGAAACAGCCAGTTCTTCCAGCACCAGCACTGCGGAAATGACAGAAGTACGAGATTCTTCTAACTGCACGATAACCTTCCACCAGCTCCATTTCTGATGTAAGACTACACTGTGATGGAGAGGACAGATCTAAATTCTCCTTTTAAAATATTAAATGAAAAGACAACTTAACCCTTTACCTGTCACCCCCCCTTTTGATAATTGACATTAAAATGCACTATACAAACTTAAATTGTTGTAATTCAAGAATGCTTTGGAATATAGACCTAAGTTTGGTCTTGTTTTAAAGAAAACAATCAGCAGATTATTACTGAAGTGAAAGCACTTCAAAAAATTAAAGTATGAAAAAGTTATGGAAGTTATAATTTACAGTAAATCAAATATACTTTATTAATATATATTTTTTTAATATAAAATAAATATTTTACAAAATATTTTTTACAATAAAATTACTATAAAATGAAAGCTATATATCTAACCAAGTTGTGTTCCAAATTTAAAGTTGATATCACAAAAATTGAAGTTCCCATGAGATTTTGTTTAGGCGTAATACCAAAAATAGCCACCGGGTGCCATTGAATTCCATTGAATTTAATTGTATGCATTCTGCCATAACAAATTAATACATTTCTATCCAAATATCACTTCTGTCACTAAATATGGAACCTTGAGACCCAGACCTTTCTGACAATACGTGTTTTGTCAAGATTAGAAAAGGTTTTGATAATAAATTATGAAAGATGATGCCCAAAAGGGGAGGGGCCTAATAAAAAAATACCATTTCTATGGTAACGCAACATCCAATTTCAAAACGGTTTTCACAGGATGAATTCTGAGTTCGTAAGCTTTCAAATGATACCTAATTTATGATAACTACTAAAATATGTGATATAATAATAATAAAAAATATATATATTATATATAATATATATTATACTTTTTAGAGGACTTCTTACTTTACTTTTTAAAATATAATTTTATCTTTTTTTATTGACAAATACTAGATTATGTTTTATTATGAACTTTTAGCACTAAAAACGTCTCGGTTACGTATGTAACCCTCGTTCCCTGAGTAGGGAACGGAGACGTTACGTCGGATGACGACGAATGGGGTTTCGCTTAGAAAGCCTATCAGCTTCGAGTATTACAAAACGAGCCAATGGCAAAGAAATGCCATGGGTCTGCGGAATTTGCATAACGTAACTCCGCCCCACCTCGTGGGTATAAAAGGAGGACGCTGGCAACATGCAGTTATGTTTTATCGCTGAGGAGCCAAGACTGAACTCGGGCGATCCCCGCGAACAGCGGAAGTGGCAGGAAGACGTAACGTCTCCGTTCCCTACTCAGGGAACGAGGGTTACATACGTAACCGAGACGTTCCCTTTCGTTGTCACTCCGAGTTACGTCGGATGACGACGAATGGGGTTACCAGTCAAATCACGCCACCTTCACAGCTGTCTTCCAGCGCCCTGCGAAAAATCTGAGCCCTCTTAGGACGAAGGACTCCTATTTAGCACAGGAATACCAAGGTACACTGGGAAGCATATCCCAAGCTTTTAAGGGGAAATATGCAATTATCACCAACCCAGTGGGGGGGGGCATTTGAAAATACACATATGACCTGATAGTAACATATGGAGAAACTCTGAGGTGTCCAGCCGCAGGTGGAATTTTCAACCTCAGGGGTGGCAAGGTGGCTTGCCGAGGGAAAGACACATGCTCAAAGAGGCTTACAGTGGAAATACACGTGTGGGGGTAGCTCATGGGAGGTACCATGCACACGGAGGCACCTAGCCGACGCCCAGGCAATAGACACTGGCGCTAGCATCAGGGGTGCTGGAGGAACTCAGGGCTTTCGGAGAAGCTCACCTGAGCAGAATATCGCACGTATCCAGTCCGCGGAGTGGAATGGCGAGCAAGCGAAGACACCTGAGCGGGTCCGGAACTAGCTGTTTGAAGCGAGAACACGAGAGGACACTGGCTCCACTCGGAGATTATAGAATCTGGCGAATGTGTTCGGTGTCGCCCAGCCTGCAGCTCTGCAGATGTCTGCCAGCGAGGCGCCATGCGCCAGCGCCCAGGAGGATGCCACACTCCGGGTGGAGTGGGCGGTCACACCAAGGGGGCACGGTCGACCTTGCTGCTGGTAAGCCAAAGCAATGGTGTCCACGATCCAGTGAGACAACCTCTGCTTTGAGAGAGCCCTTCCCTTCAGCTTCCCACCATAACAGACAAAGAGCTGGTCTGAGGTCCTGAAACACTGCGTCCTGTCTACATAAGCGCGGAGAGCGCGTACTGGACAGAGCAGTGCCAAGGCTGGGTCTGCCTCCTCCGAGGGCAGCGCTTGCAGGTTCACCACCTGGTCCCGGAAGGGAGTGGTAGGAACCTTGGGCACATATCCAGGCCGGGGTCTCAGGATCACGTGAGAACCGGCCGGCCCGAACTCTAGGCACGCTTCGTCAACGGAGAATGCGTGCAGGTCCCCGACCCTCTTGAGAGAAGCCAATGCAATCAGGAGCGCTGTCTTCATTGACAGGAACTTAAGCTCCACTGATTGCAAAGGCTCAAAGGGAGCACTCCGCAGGGCACTTAGAACCACTGAGAGGTCCCAAGAGGGAACGAGAGGAGAGCGAGGAGGATTCAGTCTCCTCGCCCCCCTCAGGAACCTGACGATCAGGTCGTGCTTCCCTATGGACTTACCTTCCACTAAGTCGTGGTGAGCGGCGATAGCGGCAACATAAACTTTGAGGGTGGAGGGAGACAGCCTTCGCTCCAACCCATCTTGAAGGAAGGAAAGCACGAGACTGATCGAACAACTCCGGGGATCTTCTCGGCGAGAAGAGCACCAATTGACGAATAGGTTCCACTTCAACGCGTAGGCATGTCTCGTGGACGATGCTCTAGCGGAAGTGATGGTAGCCACCACCGCAGGTGGTAGGGTACTCAAACCTGTCTCGTCCCGTCGAGGAGCCACACGTGGAGGTTCCACAGATCGGGACGAGGGTGCCATAGAATGCCCCGTCCCTGAGAAAGGAGGTCCTTCCTCAGAGGAATTGGCCAAGGAGGGGCTGTCGCGAGGAGCACTAGTTCGGAGAACCAAGTCCGGGTGGGCCAGTACGGCGCAACCAGAAGGACTTGCTCCTCGTCCTCCCTGACCTTGCGCAGGAGCTGCGCAAGAAGGCTCACTGGGGGAAACGCATACTTGCGGCCCCGCGGCCAGCTGTGCGCCAGTGCATCCGTGCCGAGCGTGCCCTCGGTCAGAGAATAAAACTGGGCGCAATGGGATGAGTCGCGGGAGGCAAACAGATCTATCTGTGCGTCGCCAAACTGGTCCCAAATCAGCTGGACCGACTGGGGATGGAGTCGCCATTCTCCAGGGAGGGGCTGAAGCCGTGACAGCTCGTCGGCAGCACGGTTCAGGGCTCCGGGAATGTGAATAGCACGAAGGGACCTCAGATGCTTCTGACTCCATAGGAGGAGGTGGCGAGCGAGTTGCGACATACGGCGGGAGCGTAGACCACCTTGATGGTTGATGTACGCTACTGTGGCGGTATTGTCTGATCGGACTAGTACGTGTTGACCCATGAGCAGCGCTCGGAAGCGGTGCAGAGCAAGGCGTACTGCCAGCAACTCGAGGCAATTCACATGCCATAGGCGGCGGGGTCCTGTCCAGGAGCCTGCGGCAGCATGACCATTGCACATGGCGCCCCAGCCCGTGGTGGAGGCATCTGTTGACACAACAACATGCCTCGACGCTCGTTCCAGGGGGACACCAGCCCTGAGAAAACTGAGGTTCAACCACGGGGTGAAGGTCTGACGGCAGCTCGAAGTCACTGGAACTCGGAGCTTGCCTTGTTGCCATGCCCACCTCGGGACTCGGTCGCGAAGCCAAAGCTGAAGCGGTCTCATATGAAGCAATCCGAGCGGCGTGACCGCGGCTGCAGATGCCATATGCCCCAGGAGCCTCTGAAAATGTTTCAGTGGAACCGCTTTCTTGCCCTGTATTTGTCTCAGACAAGTCAGCAGTGACTGCGCGCGCTCGCTCGTAAGCTGCGCGGACATGGCGACCGAGTCGATGTCCATACCGAGAAAAGAGATCCTCTGCACGGGGCAAAGTTTGCTCTTCTCCCAGTTGACCCGAAGGCCCAGACGGGCTAAGTGCCGGAGCACAAGGTCCCTGTGTTCGCAAACCTGGTCTCGAGAGTGAGCTATAATCAGCCAGTCGTCGAGATAGTTCAGGATGCGAACCCCGTGAACCCGAAGGGGAACAAGGGCTGCCTCGACGACCTTCGTGAAGACGCGAGGGGACAGGGCCAGCCCGAACGGGAGAACCGCGTACTGATATGCCTGTCCCTCGAAAGCAAACCGGAGGAACGGTCTGTGACGAGGGAGAATGGAGACATGAAAGTAGGCGTCCTTCAGGTCGATCGCTGCAAACCAATCCTGGGGCCGCACACACTCGAAAATGCGTTTGGCGGTGAGCATTTTGAACGGCATCCTGTAAAGGGAGCGATTCAATACTCGCAGGTCCAGGATCGGTCGTAACCCACCGGTTTTCTTGGGGACAATGAAGTAAGGGCTGTAGAAGCCGGACCTCATCTCGGCTGGAGGGACAGTCTCGATTGCACCCTTCGCCAGCAGAGTGGCAATCTCTGCTCGCATGATCGGGGCGTTGCCACCGACCAAAGTGGAGCGGACTCCCCTGTATCGGGGAGGAGACCGTGCGAACTGAATCGCATAGCCGAACCGGATGGTGCGGGCGACCCAGCGGGACAGTTGGGGAAGCTCTAACCAGGCTTCCAGGAACTGTACCAGCGGGGTCATGCGGACCACCGGCGTCCCCCCGGAGGGGCAGCGAAGCGGAGTAACTGGCCCGGACGTGGACGGCATAGCGATCCGGTGTGGGGGCGCGGTTAAGCTCCGCGCCCTGACAGAGGAGGCCAGGGAAGGACCAGCGTTCCACGGGGGCCTGCTCTGCCAGGGGTCTGGCGACAGAGTGGGACAGGGACGAAACGGCCCGTGGGCGGCACGCCGTGTCAACCGACTCTGGGACAGAGGGGGACGAGGAGAGCACGGCTGGTGGGCGGCGCTCTGGGTCGTCCGAGAACTCTGTGTGCTCAGGGATGAGAGGTTTGTTTCTGTCTTTAACCACATTAGGGTGCTGCCCACCCGTGGGTGAGCAGCGGGGAGTGGAGAACAAAGGATTCTCCCCCGGCCCTCCACCGGGGGAAGGAGTGGCCCTGCTACCATCTCCTGCGAAACAGACATCATCCCTGAGCAGCCCGTCTCAGGAGCGCCGCTTGGCCCGGCGCTTGGCGGGGGGCGGGGCTGGAGAGGGCTGGGGCGCCTTCCTGCGGCTTCCTCCGCGCGTCGGCCCGGGTGGAGGCTGCTGCTTGGGCTTAGCGGGAGGGGCGGGAGCTTTAGGAGGGCGCCCTCGGCGGGAAGCAGGCTGAGGCGTCTGCCCGACCGACGACGAGGCAGCAGCGGGTCGGCGGGGCAGAATGTGTTTAATGGCCTCAGTCTGCTTCTGTGCAGTTGAAAACTGTTGGGCAAAATCTTCAACTGCGCCGCCGAAGAGGCCGGCCTGGGACAGGGGCGCATCGAGCAGACGAGTCCGCTCGGAATCCCGCATGTCGGCCAGTTTCAGCCACAGGTGTCTCTCCTGGACCACCGCGGTGGACATCACCAGACCCAGGGAGCGTGAGGCTACCTTCGTCGCCCGGAGAGCGAGGTCGGTTGCGGCACGCAGCTCATTGAAGAGCCCTGGGTCTGCCCTGCCCTCGTGCATGTTTCTGAGCATCTGGGCCTGGTAGACCTGCAGAGTGGCCATAGCATGCAGAGAGGTAGCCGCCTGTCCCGCCGCTCTGTAAGACTTCGCCACCAGGGTAGACGAAAATCTACAGGCCTTGGATGGGTGCTTAGGCTCGCCCCGAGAAGAAGCACTCTGAGGACACAGTTGCATCGCAACAGAGCGTTCAACCGGGGGAAGCCCAGTGTACCCACGGGCGGCCGCCTCATCGAGGGGAGGAAAGGCGGATGGGATCAGCGAGCGGTCCCGGGAAGACAGGGGGGTCTTCCAGGACTTCGAGATCTCATCATGCACGTCCGGGAAGAATGGTATTGGGGTTTGCCGTGGACCACGGGGGTCGGCAGCCTTACCCAAAAACCAATCGTCCAGCCGCGAGCGCTCGGGACAGGGTGGAGGCCTCCACTCTAAACCAATGCTCGCGGCTGCCCGGGAAAGCATGGCCGTCATTTCCGGATCCGAATCAGGCACAGCCGTATGCACACCGGAAGGTGGCAGCTGCGCTGAATCTTCACTTCCGGAAGAATCAAGCCCACCTTGTGATGCTGCTACAGACATGGCATCTTCCTCTGTAGCTTCAACCGAAGCCCGCGGGGCACCCGAAGGTCCCGCGAGAATCGGAGGCTCACTAGCGGGCACCGTCACTGAAGAGGGGGGCTGGGGTCGCGGACACATAGTCGGCGCCTGGTTCCAGACCGTTACCCTCAGGTCACCCTGGCCACCAGCCGAAGTAGTACTCCTCGGGGGAGCACTAGATCGGGGTGTGGATGAGGGGACTCTCACTCTTGCGAGTTCACTGAGTCTCGACCTTAGTGACGCGATGGTCATGTTCCCGCAGAGAGAACATGACTCATCCACGAGCGCTGCTCTAGCGTGATCCATGCCCAAACACACCAAGCAGCGCTCGTGCCCATCAGAGTCAGACACATATCTGCCGCAACCAGAAGTGCACGGGCGAGGCATCTTTAAAAAGACGTGCCGCGTGCAAGCTCTTTTAGTGAGAGAGAAACACTCTGATGTCGAGGCGGCCGGGGAGACACGCACTCTCTGGCAAAATCACTGCACAGATCAGCAGGAAGCGCGCGCTCGCTGGAATCGCCCACAAACACCAACACCAGAGGAACTCGTTTGTAAAAAGCTGACGAATTCAGAGATGGCTTTAAGGAGTGAAGAGGACTTCTTGGCTCCGAAGCGAAAACATAACTGCATGTTGCCAGCGTCCTCCTTTTATACCCACGAGGTGGGGCGGAGTTACGTTATGCAAATTCCGCAGACCCATGGCATTTCTTTGCCATTGGCTCGTTTTGTAATACTCGAAGCTGATAGGCTTTCTAAGCGAAACCCCATTCGTCGTCATCCGACGTAACTCGGAGTGACAACGAAAGGGAACCAAAGTTTCAATTATTAAAAGTGTGTGCGTCGACTTTTTGTGACAAAGGTCAGAAACTCCTGTAATGACGTTGATTTTTTGAGGCGCACTCTTGTCATAAATTCATATATTACTGTTCATTCGTAATTTGTAAGAAAAAAACAACGCTAAAATATCTATTTAGGAGTCTTGGACCTTTCCAACGATATATAGTTTGTCATGACTAGATTAGGATTTAATAGTAATATAGTGAAGTAAATTTAGTTTGCCCGTATACGGGCAAGTTACGCTTAAGGGGTTAATAAATGTATATTAAATTATATCAACTATATTTTATATTAAGACAATATTAATAAATAACTCATTCATTAATTTAATAATTCATTCATTCTTATTAATATAGCTGAAAAGCAAAAATGCATTTGGTTTGATGTCATGGTGGAGACTTTCCATTGAATAATATAGTTTTATTTTCTATCAATGAAAATTTCCACAAAAATGTTAAGCAGTCCAACTGTGTTTAACACTAACAATAATAAGAAATGTTTATTGACCAGCAAATCGGCATATTAGAATGATTTCTGAAGGATCATGTGACACTGAAGACTGGAGTAATGATGCTGAAAATTCAGATTTGCATCACAGGAATAAATTACATTTTAAAATATATTACAACAGAAACCAGTTAATTTATACCTAACCAACAAAAAAAGATTTTGCATGTTTTATTTTTTATTTATGAAGGAAGGCATGTGTATTTA
Organism: Meda fulgida; assembly: GCA_030578275.1. Classification (NCBI taxonomy): domain Eukaryota; kingdom Metazoa; phylum Chordata; class Actinopteri; order Cypriniformes; family Leuciscidae; genus Meda; species Meda fulgida. The sequence goes on from CM060621.1 coordinate 31,505,592, forward strand.
AGGCATTCTTCTTGCTGGAACTGCTGGTCTCCACAATGTACACAATTTAAGATTTTACTATGCTTCTGGGGACATTTGGTCCTCACAACATGTATAAAACCTGACCCACACACACAACACATTCATAAGGCAGAGATTTCTGCCAGGATCCAAATGTTAGGTGTTACGAAAACAAGGTTCTGGCAGACCAAGATGCTTGTGTGTGTGTGAGAGAGAGCATTTGGACAGAAGATGTGCTATCAGTCACTCCAAAACGCCTCACACACACACAAATACAGAGCAGCTCCACCACGGTGTCACAGATTGGCCGTCACTCACAGTGATTAATGGTCAGAGTGGTAAACAACTGACAGAAAGAAAGCAAGGGATGGAGAGGGAAAGAGACAGGGAGGATGTCCTTTACACCTCACATCCTCAGTCACTCATTCACTATTATTATCATCCCCAAATTGCCATAAGATACAAAGTGTTCATTAGTTCAAAGTGCCATTTATCTTTACACAATTAATATAAACTTAATATTTATTTGCTCGTGTTCCTTTTTAAGGAATAATACATAACATTTTCTGTCATTTAGTCAGCCTCATGTTTTAAACCTGTAAGACTTTCTTTCTTCAGTGGAACACAAAAGGGGATGTTTAGTAGAATGTCTTAGCTGCTCTTTCACATACAATTTAAGTAAATGACAGACACTATCAAGCAGCAAATATGACAATAGTGCTTCATTAAAGCACAATAACAGTGATGTTACAGTCCAAAATGTAACATTATTTACTGGTAATATTCCCTCCTCTGTAAATCTTACATTTTAAATGCACTTTTGTAGAATAGAGTTAAATATGGCACATCAGGTTTAATACAGTTTCCAACATTGTTGGTTCTCTAAATACCTCATAATTGACATCAAACCTGTTGTGAGCAGCCAAGACATTCTGCTAAAACTCCTTTAGTGTTCCTCAGAAGTAAAGACGGTCTGTAATGTTCTGAAAAACTAGCTTGAATCAAAATCTTAATCTCTGCACCAGGAGCCCTTGACACTTGGACTAATCTGTTCTGGAAGTTTCTTCATCACATCTGCTTCGTCTCCGACATTGCAAGGCTGTCTGCAAATTTACACTGCCACTTCACAGTCTCCTGCTGTCACCTTTCATTCCCAAACCTTCTTCCCGCACGGCTCCCAATTACTCCCCACAATTGTGAGTGCGTTTCTATCTGTCCATGCATCCATTTTGCGGACAGATTTATGGATGAGTGTCTATTCATGTGCCGAATTGTCCAACATTTGTGAAAGTGTCAGCTCATGAATATGTGTGAGTTCTCTTGTAACTCCCTGGGTTCTTTTCCTGTTACATGTAAAATTAGTTATAATAAATAATTTACACAACACGGTGTGCCTTTCAAGACGCTCAAGAACACCTTACAAATAATAAGATACATGAACAATAAATAGAAAAAGAAATGAATACAAAAAAGCTATATCAAACAAGTTATTCTCTGTTAGATGAGCATGTACCTGTCGAGCAACAATTTTTACCAATTATTTAGAAAGAAAACGTAAATTAGAAATGGGTCGAAAATGTTCTGGGTAATTATGATCCGTACCAGGTTTCTTAAGTTTGGGAGTTATAACTGCTACTTTAAGGGATGAAGGAATAATGCCAGTATTAAGGGAAGAATGAGTTATCAGCGGTAACAAAGAAGACAGGACTTAACCAGATGTGTAGGAACAGGATCAATAGGACAGTTGAAAGCAAGTGTTCTTCTGGACTGCCAAACATTTGAGAGAAAATAAATGTGTTTCATTAAATATAGTTAATGAAATCAATTCATTTACCTAATTTTACATTAAATAAGTTCCACTTTGTTCTGATCTTTTACTAAATTCTCATGGGAATGAAATATCAGCAGTATCTGTGTCCAACACAAACACAACAACCCTGTACTCATACTCTTGTTTATCAGTAAATGATGGAGAAAAACCTTCTGAAGGGCAATGTTTGCAGGGCGCTATTTAACATCATGGAAACTTAACACAAATTAAATATCATCTACAAGACCTAGAGACCAGAAGTGTTATTTTTTATATAATTTATATACTATTACAATACTTACTATATTATATAATATTTTGAATTACTTTTGTTTTTAATATTTTCATTTTAGTTTAAGTTTTAGGAAATGTGTTATGTGCTTTTTAATTTGTATTAGTTTGTTTTCATTTATATTTCTTTCTTGCTTCAATTCATTTATATTTTTCAGATTTACTCATTTTAGTGCTTAAATTTACACTTAAACAAGACATTTGATTTCGCAACTGCATAGCCTTAATCAGAAAGTTTAATTAAAAAATTTGAGCAAATTCAATATATATATATATATATATGTATATGTTTTATTTATTTATTATTTATTATATGTAATGAAATCCATAATAAAAATTACAGTTTATGACATCACCTTGAAGATCAGCCTAAACAAACCTAAATCATTTAAAATTATAACAGGATATTTGTAGCAGCCACTGAAAGGCCTCAAATAATAATATTAAATAATCAATGGATTTCTCGTTGTACATTTATAATCACAGTTAGCTCAACTTTACACCAGAACTTTGAAATTACAGTAAATGTAAGAAAAGTGAGAAAAAAAGAAAAGAAAAAAACCCCATCAAGATAAGAACACACCTGCAGTGCACAACGATGGGCCCTGCGTCTGGAGGATTGAGGAACTTGACCTGGCGGATGAAGCCCAGCAGGCCTGTGGCGTAGCAGGGAACGCCGTGATCGGGCCAGCTGGTGAAATGGAACTGCCGGATTTCCCGGATCTCATGGTGACCCTTCTGCAAAAAAGAGCATGTGGTGAGCTTAATATCTACAGGTGTCATCATCTGAAGGTAACAGGTATGTGATTATGCTAGAAGATGGGTAGGATTTCGACACCCAATAAGTGCATGTCAATAAAACCCAACACCATGTGGTATATTTTTCAGTGCATATAGTGTAAATACCAAGGTGTAGTGCAAAGCTTAACAATATGTAATAAAAAATAAAAAATAAAATTAAAATGTATTAAAATAAATGTATAGTTGAGCCCTCTTATAATTAAGGTATGATGAAATACGTCAACGTGACACTGTAACTTAGTGCCCCAAAATGAGTGTCGGAAATTCGCTGAAAAGTCAGTCAGGGCCTCATGGTCAGTGTTTGAACCACAGCACAACAGTACACATGTGGTTCGATCTGTTCGAGCGCTGAGGCTTTTCCACACACAGTGTTGTGTTACAGTAGAAACCTTTTCCCATTACTTCCTTACTAGCACTTAATGCTCTGATAAGCTTTTAATTATAATTTGGGTTTGAGAGCGGCGTAATCCATGCCTGGAGGTGCTGATACCACCAAGCGAGGACTCATGTAGCCATTAAATGCAGCTTGTGTGCATTAGTGTGTGTGTCTGAAGAGTCGTAACTGAGCTGCTATGGATGACGACTGAAAAAAGAGAAGACGCTCTAATGTCCAACACTTGGGGATGAAATGCATACCTAGACACACAAGGACACTCAGGAAAGATCTTTTTTCCCTCCCCCCAAATAAATAAATTAATACAAACAAATAATATTTCACTTCAAGAAAATTATAAAAATTATATTAACTGTCATTAAAATAATGACACAATGCAAAAAAAACTAATGCAAAATATAATTTATAAAATATAATATACGTATAAATTCTTAATAAAATAACTTTTAAATTAATTATTATTGTTTCGTATGCAATGTGACCCAGACATGTTTTTGTTTTTTTAAGGGAGAAAATTTTTTCTGGAGAAATATCTGAGAGTCAGAGATTTAAACAAAAGTCCCCATTAGATATCCAGAAAACAGCTCTTGTCATTTTCTGCTCGCGCTCATTATGAAGCACAACTATCCACTGAGAGAAGGATGTACCCTAACTCTCTCTCAAAGTTGAGGAAGCGTTTGAGAGGCAGCAGCCTCGTGAGACAGATGGATTGAGTGATTTCAGAAAGTTGCTGATGACATACTGTACCATACCGCGCTCTCCCCCTCAAAAATGACTCTCAAACGCTAATTTCACCCACTATCAAAGCTTCCCTACATCTGTTCTGTTTGGATTACAACATTCAACAACAAAACTCTACCGTTCCTAAGAGCTTTCTTTGCGATTTGCTTTCATTGCAAAATATTGTCTGTTGGCTTATGTTGAGATCTCGTAAAGTTTGTTTGTTAAAACATTGTGGTTAGGTTTTTTTTTTCAATTTATGCAGATCTGATGTCAAGCTGTTCCTGTATAATAAGAACAATAAAAGTGATTGAGTGAGAGATGCATTATGAGCTTAAACACAAGCTGATGGTTCATATGGTATGGATGAACATAAGTCTGGATGAAGAGATGCATGCAGAGAGTGCTGAAAAGTTTTTATTTCTGAATGTACTTGTGAAACAAAATGCACGAGTTTTCATATTTTGAATCAAGTTTATTTTTCCCATCAGCAATTTTAATTCAAATTAAATGGATATATATATCATTCTAATATTTTCTTTTTAAATACTCCATTTTGTTCTCTTCTATGAAATTGCATATTAAATTACATACAGACACTATATTATCTAACAGTCTCCCTAGAATTTCCATTTCGCAAAATTCCATTTTGGAAGCATTTGTATACAAATAAAATGAGAACACCAGAGCAATGAAAGAGCAACCTCTGAGCAACTTGAGAGACATTTCATTTGAATGGAGTACAGATGGAGGATGAGTTTTTACCTTCTGAACAGTAAAAGTCCGGATCACATATTCTGCAAGAGGCTCTGTTTCGATCAGCGTCACTTTGATGTCTCCGTACACCTCGGTCTCGTCAGGCCAATACCGCACACATTTTACCTTTACGGACACATAGACACCCACATGTACACATTATAACACAACGCCTGTATCTTCATTTGTTTCTGTAATACTCTATTTTACAGCAAGGTCGAAGTCAAATTGGCATTTGCAGAACCAGTATTATCAAACAAGTCCCTGATGACATTTGAAAACACAGAGAGGTGTAATTGGCCACCTGTCAGAGAGGATGTTATCTCTGAATGAACAACCCCTGTGGTCCGAGTTCACTGGAGCCAATCATTGAACACCGCTCAATTATACTCATTGTGACATCAAACACCTCTCGTCGGGGATATTGTGAAGGACTTGTGCACCTAATTGTGCTCCATTTTAGGATGTCCTCCAACATGCTTGACTCACTCGGTTTAAGTTCCCCTTGTAAATACAGAAACATCCTTCTATATGATTTTCGCTTGCATTTACAATAATTGGTAGATCATTCACACAAACTACAATGTAAAAAAATATATGATCAGTAAATTATGACAACATATGTTTTTACATTGCTTTAACTAACTTTTTAGTAATTTAATGTAATTTAAGTTGAAATGACTTGAACATCCAAGTTGATTGTACTAAAAAATTCAAGGCAGCTTTTTTTGTTTGCCATTTAAATGTAGCACATTTTATGGGATGAACGCACAACCATGACGTCGATTGCTATGCTTTATTCTTTGAGATACAGAAACATATTACACTTTTGCATTGATTTCTTGCTAGATGCTACTTCTAAAATACATTGCACAAACATGCACCTACCTCACAGAGTTATATATTTGCGTGTTGTATTTAATGTCGACACACTCAGTTTAACTGCTAGACCGCAGTTAAATGTGTAGCAATTGGAGGATCACTTTGTAAATAACATTCTTAATCCTGTGATATTTATAAAGGAAAGAGATAATTACAAGAACCCTACCCTGCCCACTTCCACCAGGTTGGTTACCATGACGATACTGGCAGAATTCTCTTGCCAAATCATCCTCCAGAAATCCCTCACGGTCTCCTGCATGGGGCCTACAAGAGAGGAGGAGGGACAAATTTAGAAGCAAACCACCACCAAGATCACGCAACACTCACAAAACAACTAGAAATAAGATGCAATGTTTCTTTATGGATTCATAAACAGTCGATGAGGGAAACAGTAGTTCATGCTAGTATATCCTGGGTTGATCTTTCTGGTGACCAATACAGGTGAAGTTTATTAAGCAGCCTGGTGGAATACAGCACACTAACAGTGAAAGCTGCTTCCAAACTGATCTAGTTAGTAATTTGCATTTTTACAGTTTACATTTCTATAAAATCGAATTAATTTTAATAATTAATTTTAAAAAAATGTAGTTGCAGATGCACTAACTCCAGTAAAACTATACTTAAACTAGTAAGCTACACTGACAACTCTGATACTATTTAAGTGGGCAATATCTTTTTAAATATGAAATGTTAAAAACAGATTACATACTTTCCAGTAATGCTATGCTGATATTTAACAGTGCGTACCTTGCATATAATCAAAAGGATCTAAATTAGGGTGATATTTTACTTAATTTACAAATATTTCACACTAAATACAACTAATAGAAGCAGAAAATAACCAAATGTATTAATAAGAAGCCTATATGAAGCAAAAAATAAACTCACTAAACTGCACGCACAAACTTTTAGTAAGCATTCAAAACCCAACATAATAGCTTTCCCAATTCAGAGGCTGCATCCTTCAAAGGCCAACTGCGTCACTGCGGCTCGGTGAAGGCTGTCCCAATTCAAAGGCTCCTTCAAATGCGTCCTTTGTTTCCAGTGCAATGAAGGATAAGACAGATGGATCCTCCGCGGCCTTGCCTACCCCAGAATTCATTGTGCGCCAGAGATAACACAATGTTTTTGAGAGAAATTGCCAAATTAAACTTTTAAACGCAAGTATTGAGTTTCAACTTACTCAAATATCGACTCATATCTTCCTAAGATATAGTTTATACTCTTTATTTATATAGAAATGGAATGGTGAACATTTTGACAGTTTGTGAACCCTTTTGTTTTCAGACAGTTTAATATAACTTTCAAAAAATTCCAGTACAAATGTTACTGCCCCTCATCAACGACAGCTGTCACAGTTGCTAGGCGACAAGAACAATTCTCTATAGGCTAAACCATCCCATCTGACAACGCTCAGTCTGACCTTCATGGCCCTCGAAGGCCTCTGAATTGGGACACAGCTATAGTCTTTAAAATGGGTCATGAGACATCAAATGTGCCTTGATCTTTTGGCATATAAGATGTCTTTGTACCAATTTAAACATTCTGCAAGTTTCATAGATTAAAACATCCTCCTCATTATAAACAAAGCTTATTTAATCAAGCTCTGAAAACAGGGGGATCTATGACGTCACACGGGCAAATTCATTTGCATTTGACTGTCATCAGGGAAAGACATTGACAAATCCATTCATCAATCATACATCATTGCACCACAGGCCCCGCCCACTGTTATTCAGTCGCTTAATGGCTGACGTCTGCCCCCACTGGATGTGAGCGTTGTGTCGCGTCACGTCAAAAGCAAATTGAAAACATTATAAATCACTGACACTGTCTACAATGGATACAGTATACAGATGCGCGTTCAGTTTCTAAAATACTCCATGCACTTGAGTCTGTCGACAGAAGGACAAATGGAAGAGTGAAAGAATGTTCGCTTTGTCCAGTTTAAACAGCTCGTTCACATCTCTGAACAGACTGTTGGAAACAAGTGAATGCTTTAATCTAGGATTCTAGATTAATCTAATTTATCATATTTTTTGAATATATCAACATAGATGTGTAGATTGTGTTCATGTCAGAAGAGTTCTCTTGGCTTTGTTAATTACCTTGTGTGGCTATGTAGTGCCTTGGTCTGTGGTAGCCCTGGGAAACGGAATGAAAAAGGAAGATGAATTATTCAAATGAAACTAATTTCTCTACCTGCTCAAGCCACATGCAACAATGAACTTGCATAAAGACTTTGTTTGAATCCAATTCAGCACTCAATGAGACATTATAATTTCACATTTCTGATGCCTTGGGTTCATTAGCATTTTAACCACTGTGAAACAAACTGGAAACCAATGTAGCTTTGCTCCTGTCAAGCTTTAAAAGGGCCGCTGCAGTTTACGACCGGGTCTGTGGTACGACGGAGAACATAATTGTTTTATTATCAGGAATAAGATTGGGTGGCCTGATAATAGCTGCTGCGGGGCGAGAAGCCTCGCGCTGAATATCTGCACATGTTTACTCTCCATTTTGTAATGATCACAATCATATCGACTGTGTCTTTATGGTGTTTAGATCAAGTTAGTGGATTTAGAGGTGCCAGGGAAGCACTTTCATTCGAGCTGTCGCTAGCTGTGGACATGGAGCGTAGAGTCATTTGCAGCAACTCAGAAGCGTTTAAGAGCAGAAATCCACTGTATCTTTTATTCGTTGTAAGTGAGGCTCTCAGAAGCGTAACACATCAATGATGCATTAATCTATTAAGCCCTTCTTTGACAGCAAAGGCTAAAGTTGTTCTGGCATTTTAAGGTGGTTACACAAGACACATTTTAAAGGGCATTAATACTATATTCAAACTTGAAGATCATTATTTATTTATCAGCATACACTAAGCTTGTTTGACGTTTAAGTCAACTTATACATATACAAGAAACAAACATATGCTGTACCAGAAATCTGGATTTATGAATATACACCACCGTTCAAAAGTTTGGGGTTGGTAAGATTTTGTTATATTTTTGAAAGAAAGTCTCTTATGCTCACATAGCAAAAAACACTAAAAGCACAGTAAATAACAGTAATATTATGAAATATTTTTACAATTCAAAATAACTTTTCTATTTGAATTTGAATTTTAAAATGTAATTTATTCATGTGATGGCAAAGCTGAATTTTCTGCAACATTACTCCAGTCTTCAGTGTCACATGATCCTTCAGAAATCATTCTAATATCTAATTTGCTGCTTTTGCTGAAAGAAACATTTCTGATTATTATCAATGTTGAAAACACTTGTGCTGCTTAATATTTTTGTGGATCCATCATATATTTTTTTAAGGATTCTTTGATAAATAGAAAAGAATAGCATTTAAATGAAATTTGATCAAATTTGGACATTATTTGAAGCTCAGAAAACGAACAGTTGTGTCTGGGTGAACGTGATTTCACCAAGTACAACAAGTTTCTTGATCAACATCTTTGTTAATCCTGGGACAACACTACAATCAACCCATCAAATTTGAGGGACAAGTTTACAGTTTATGTCAGGTTCAGGCTTTAACTATAGTTAGGTGGTTCTACAACATCTATCATTTCCCTCTGATTTTAGGTTTAGGGCTAAATTTTCAGACAGGAATGTAGTTCTAGGATTAACAAAAATGTCTTGGCAAAATCATGGTGACCATCATGTATGCTGAATGCAAATGTGCCATACTCACGTCTATATAGTTGGCGTTTATGTAGTCAGAGTGGGGGTCTCCCTCCAGCAGTTGCAGTCTGACACGAGTGTGATCGTCTGTGGGGTCAAATATTCACAGAAGAGCCGGTCTAAAGTTACACATACACTTTAAAGGGGAGCTACACACACATGAGCGGTCCAAGAAGCACAACTCTTGTATTCACAATGTCATTTACCCATGGCAGACGTTTTGTGTGTGAAAAATGACAAACTCTACAAACAAATTTGCAGATTTTTCTCCACGTTTTTTTCCCCCTCCAGGGTCAACAAGGATACCAATTTGAGAATACCACTTTAATATAAGCCACAGTATGAGATCTATGCCAGCAATCCATTTAAAAAAAAAAAAAAAAACTTTTGGTGTGATTTACCAATGGGGCCAATGAATTGTGTTTTTTGAAAAGACCTGCAAACCTCAGCATCTTCTATATATATACACAGTATATATAATGATGAGAAACTTAAAAAAAAAAAAAATACTAGTTTCTAAGCAACTCAAGTCTGGCTGCCCCAAGTTCAGCATTGCATTCTGAATTGAAAGTGAGGATCAGACAATTTTCCCCATCCAAAGAAGTGAATCTACAGTTGTATAATCAATGATGTAATTGATTTAATTACTCCAGCACCGGCAATCTTCATCTTGTCTTCGCTATAAACACTTGACCTGCTCATGTTTAGCACGGGTACCATGCCTTTCCACCCTTAAAAGGTGAAGCTGCATGTCTTAGCAATTACGACGACACTTCTGGAAAAGTGGAAGAGGGTGGAAACGGAAAGAGAGGAGGGGTAAAGGAAAGGTCTGACACTAGCTCCGCAAACCCGTGTGGCGTTCTGCTTTGATCACATGGAGAATGCAAATGCGCTGTTGAGGCATGTCGACTCCAAGCCAACAGATGTTCTCTGATGGCAGGCAGCTCCACAGAATCCCTCCAGATTTCTCTCCGTCTTTCAGTTTATTTCATTCCAAGGAGTAGGCCCGTGTCTAGAGCTGTAAGCAGGTCGTGAAGGTTGTTTACTTTCAGACAGCCCCTCCTTCCTGTCCAAACCTGCTGCATTTCTTATTATATCTTCTCAAAATTCACCAGCTTATATTTTTTAACTTAACACTTTTTTTTTTTTGCTCCTCCTCTCTCGCTCGCCTCACAAACTGCCTGCTGACCTCTCTGCTCCCCGAAAGGGAACATGCGTGAAGGAAGCAGAAAAGAAGGAAATTGAGGGATGCGGAAAGAGAGCGAGATGGGGCTAATTAGACGCCACCGAGTCAGTTGTCATAACAGCGAGCGCTCGGCAGGGTTCTTCTCCGCAGTGAGGGGCCAGACACAAAGCTCTAATTGGGAGAGAATGTCCAGACTACAGACGAGTGCTGTGATGCATGGGTACAGTAGTTCTGAGTCAGCCCTGCAAAACTATCCAGATGTCTGGATGATCACCTAGACGTTACAGTGACGTATGATGATGAGTAGGGTTGCGTCAAAGTTTGAACTTTGTACTCTGTGATTTTTTGTAAAACATGGTACTTTTTTTTGTTTAAAAGAACCACGTCAAAAATGTCAGCAGTCTCTTAATCAGCGCATCCTCTCTGCTGCTCTTATATATAACCTCAGTGTGTGAGTGCATTATACACCTAAACAGCCTATTAAATCTCTGCTTGGCAGAAAAGAGTGTCAAATGGGCCAAGTGTTGTCGCACACAACTCGTGGCGTGAGAGCGAGGCACTCTAATCCAGTTTAATCCATTTCCATCCGCTCTGGGATAAGACGCTCTGCTCATGAAGTCTACCTGAGAGGGTTTAAGAAAGTAGCAGAAGTGTTTATGCGAACGCTTGAGCTTTGAGAGCTTGGTGTTAGGACAAGTGTCATCCTAATCTGAAAGAGATTCACTTCGGATGGTTAATTTGCACCAATGGCAACAAAAAGGATACATTTCCCCACATACACAGGACTTATTATTAAAGAAATTAATTTACATTTGTTATTCCCACCATTTTGAAACCTCAGATTGTAATGAAGTGATCCTATTAGTTTATATAACTAGCTAAAGGAAAGAAACATCACAAATGAGACCCATTTAAAATCTCAATTTGTTTCTCCGAGACAACAATGAGATTAAATGGAGCACAAATAGAGACTTTTGCTGACCTTTTCCCTTTTGGAATGTTTTGAGAAAAAGACCCCATCTCACATGTCTCTTCTAGAGATCTCTTTAATATCTCAAATGCTTCTCAGGTTTTTCCCTTAAGGAAAAGGCAATTACAAGACAGAGATTTGTTGATAGATGAAAAGTTGATACTTGAATAAAGCATTAGAGAGTTTGAAAGAAATGAAAGAGCAGCCTCTAAATATTGATGATGCCTAAATCGACTAATACTTTTAATGTAAATAAGGTATGAATCTGACTAGGTGTTTATTCTTGGTTAAGAGCATTAATCGATGACGATAAACAAACAAACAAAACCAAGGGCATAATACACTACACTACACAGCTCATGTGAATGCTAATACTCTTGCTTTGGTCAATACATCAGAGGAGTTTTTTTTTTTTTTTTTTTTACCAGAAAGACTTCAAGGGAACATGATGATTCTGGCACCACTACGTGAAGGGAATAAATGTCAGAATTTTAGGGAGCTCAGAGAGAAGAAATGAGAAGGTGTCTTCATCCAGACACATGGATCCACACATGCAGAGCACTTAAAAGAGCAAGACAAGCTCTCTTCTGTGTTTGGACTAATGAAGACGAACAACCTGGACATTTATTATTCAGCAGGTGCCTTACCTTGCATATTTTAACCTCAGATCCACAGAGGAAATGATACTAACTGTTTAAAATGAGTGACAGTTTGGATAATGAGCCAGTGTGTGCTGGTTATCCGTTGGGGTTTCATCCCTCTTCATGGGATGATTGTGTGATGTTAGTGTTAGCTACATGAATTGCATCATGTGAGAGTTTTATTCTGTAAAAGAACAGAATTTAGCTCATACTATGACATAAAGGACCATTTCATCTGCACTACAAGTACAGCTAACAAATCAGGTAACTGCAAAATGATGCTGCCAAAAATAAAGATGATGTCATCATGTGCTCACCCCTCATGTTGACACATCAAAAAGATCTTTTGAAGAACGCTGTTCCAAACAACATGGGACCCATTGACTTTCACTGTAATAACACTTTTCTACATTTTCATTTTCTACAACTACATTTTTCAAAATATCCTTTTTTGAAGTTAGGTTTTGAAAGACATGAAGGTAAGTAAATGATGACAGAACATTCATTTTGGGGTGCACTATCCCTTTAACTACCCCCCCCTCCCTCATTCAGGCAAATATCTAAGGCAGCATTGCATGTGTGGTTTGTTGATAAGGCATTGTGACAAACCCTTGCAAAAAAGGATGTTTATTTTTGTGTGCTATAGTATACTTTTTAAACTAAAATTAAGAAAGTATACTTTCAGTCTACTTTTTGTACTTCTCAGAAATATACTTAAAATTATACTTAAGTATACTTGAAATATACTGACAAAAAATTCTAAGTATACTTGGCTTGTAGTTGTGTTTATTCTATTGATTGGATAGCCTTTATAATACTTTTTCCCACATATTTGTACATGCTGTCTTATAAACAATCATGTTTTGGCATTCAATACAATAGATTTGTTTAGAAATATACTAAAGAGTGGGCCAATTTAGCCCCAAATAGTAAACTTACAAGTATACTTTTAGTATATTGAGATTAGTATACTTCATGAAGTATACTTAAATATACTTGAACTTGAAGTATACTTATTTTTTTTGTAAGGAAACTTGTAACAGCAGCCAGTGTACCTATATTTCTACAGATAAAGTATTGATCAAATCGCTCCATGTAATATTTGCATGTATTTCGCTCATGAGAATATTTAAGAAGTTAGCTTAGCAAAAGGTTTAGGGCCAGGCTCTATTTACCATTTATGTTCCTTTACAAAATAATGTTGTCTTGGCAACTAACTGAAATAACTATTAAAATTACTATAACTGAAACAAACATTAAAGTAATATAATAGAAATATATTATTTAAAAAAAACGAATAGAAATGACAAAAGCACATAACAAAATTACTCAAACTTATGAAAACTAAAACTATAAAAAGTCTAAATATTAATACATTCTGTAACACTATAATACTCAATACTAAAATAACTCTTATTGGAACAGACTTTGCTTCAGGAACATTCCTGTGATGCCTATGCCTATTTTCTTCTACTTTACAGATCTGAGGTTTATCTCCCAGCGAATGTTTATAACTTTTTGAAATTCAACATTAAATTCATGAAATTCCATGAAAATACTTCAATTTCAACCAAGTACAGAGCTGCTATCTTGTTTGATATTTTTAGGTGCTGTTTTAACATTCCATTACCAAGTTCTCTCTGTTTCACTTTCTGTCGTGCACCGTGATGTCATTGTCCTCAGCTTTGGGATCAGACCCTTAGCTATGCTGTGACTCATCTGTTCCTTTACAAACCTGCTGCCAAAGCATTTACTGCAATCTCAGTCCAAACAGAGCTTGCAAAGGTGCTCAACAGCATGCATCTGTCAAACGCCCTGTGCCAAATGATAGTATGCTCACTGTCTGTACATACCTCCCTCCCGACCATAATTGACAAAATATAATAATGAGGAATCATTTGGAAACGATACAAAAATCTCAGTGTACACAGGGAAGGAGAAATTGGTTTTGAAGGTGAGCAGGAGTAAATACGGGCCGTCGTACCAACAACCCCCCCCCCCCCTCTCATTCTCTGATATGTAAATGTTTGCCAATAACAGTTTATTTTGGGTGTAGAGTCTCGTGAATTATAGATGACCATATGGGCTTGAATGGCTGACACTGTCTGCTGAAACACTGAAGGGATGAGCGAGACTGGACAGATGTCTCTAATTAAAACGGCTTTCCTCGTCTCCCATAAATTGTCAAAGTTAATCAAGCAATGCATGGCCAATTTTGTTTGTGGGTTAATTTTTTTCTTGGCTCAGTTTGTAAGACATCGCTCCAATTTGGGGTGGTTAAACATGAATTCACATAATGAAATGCTTCACAAAACATCTTCCTCCTTTGGCTGGTTGACTTAAAACTTTTCAGTTACTTAAAAACCCATTTTCCAAGTCCAAATGCAATACAGTTTGATATTAAATGTAGTCACAAGTTAAAGCTATGAAGCTATTATCATATATAGTAGGATGGGAATTACTGTATCTGCTTCAGAATAAATATAATCATAATTACTATATAATTTTCATATTTTGACAATTTTTTGTGCTACTCTTTTATTCGTTATGAGGCATACTTATTTAACTATTAATGGTATGTTTTGTGAAATGCAATATATTATTTCAGGCTAAAGTCACAGTTACAGCGCCCTAGGCACCTGGTGTTAAATAAAGCCATCGACATTTTCACTATTTTTCCACAAAAATGCTCTGTACTGATTAACAGCCTGATGGACAGTTTTCATTAGAAACTCGAATAATTAAGCGGGTTTAACAAATAGCAAATTCATCATAATACCCGCTGGCCATCAGCGACTGACAGGTTATTTCATTTAGCCCACTGTTTCATCTCATTTTAAGCGCCGTGACAGTGACAACTAAATTATGTAGAAGAAATATATGTCAACAATTAGATATTACTGAATGCTGCTACATTAACAAAGGAATTACCAAAGTGTACCATGGCAATACCATGTTTTGACATTTTGAAAGAAGTCTTTGAAATACCTTTTTGTAAGAAGTGGTACAATATTGTGCAATATTGTGTTTTTTGGTTTTTTGGAAGTTATTACTGTACAAGTCCTGTAAATGTTGTAAATTAATATGCTAACAATTCAGAACCACACAATTTATCAAAAGTGCCATATTACTTTCTGACATCCTCACTGTAGCAGTGTACTTTCGTAGTACTTTTCTTATTGTAAATATGATATATTAAAAACAGGGCTTCTCACAGAATATATAAATATGTAACCCCAAAATTTGACTTTTTAGAATTTTAGAACACTAGAATCCTTGTTGTTTCAGTACTCACAAGCGATGATATTGCCGTAGCGATTCTTGTTGCGGTTCTCGTCCTTCTTGGCAGTTTCCCATGGGGCCGTTTGTCCCTCAGCCAGACCCTGGAATCAAATCAAAAATACTTTCAAATCCAAATGTTCATCCATTACAAAGACTGAGTATACATATACAAATATAGCTTAAAGTCATATTAAAAGTTACATTTTTCACATTTTGAGATGTTTTTCTGAATTAGCAGGTCAGGTTAGGTGACTATTTTTCCTTGATATCACTGAAAGACTCTTGAGTGTGGAAGAGTCAGTAATTGTAGACTCATTCTTTTGCCTTGGGCAAAGACAAGAATCTGAAATTTCAGACAAGAGTGCTGAATGGTGGCCACTTAAAGCTGTAGTCCAATCTTCATCCTGTCCACCACACACACGAGACAAGCCATTTACTGTGACAGATCAAGAGAAACAACCGTGGTCTGTGTCTGCATTAAAGAAAGACCAAACAAGCACATTTTAAAGATCAATTTGAGGGTTGATGCCACAGGCTGAAGGCCTGTGAAATAACAGAAACAGAGATTCGGATGAAGATAAGAGTTCGTTCGAGCTCATAATGTGTCTCTTTTCTTTGCTTATGTTTGTCACATTTAATTCATGGTAAAACAATAAAAATTATGAAAATTCACCGGAAGGTTTCCATAATTGATAATGTTATTGACATGAGCTCACAAACTGTCAGTCAAAGAACTCATTATAAATTCATTACCAGTTTGTATAATTAAGCGAGTTTAACTAATAGCACATTCATAATAATATAACATATATAACATACAGGATATTTTATTTGGCCCACTCTTTCATCTCATTTTAATACTGACAACTGAATCGTTCTGGAAAATCACATAGTGAATGTGCTGCTGCAATAATAAAAAATGTATATGAAATAAATACATAAGAAAAAATGAAAGTATATATATATATATATATATATATATATATATATATATATATAATTTTTATACAAAGATCTATTTTTGTTCCATGAATCCCTTTTCATAGAGTGGATTTTATAGATTGTTTTGGTTGGGTGAATCAATCTGCATCAGACGGGGTCATGTATGTAGAAGAAATGTTTCTCTCTCTCAAGGCTGTACGATGCATACCATCTGGAACTAGTGAAGCATCGAAGCCTGAACATACAGACCGTATCATCTCTGCTATACTGTTCCTTCATGTGCATTAAACATGATTTGGCACCTGTGAAAATCCAAATCTTACAAAACCTCATTTTTGTTGAACTTCTCTTTCATGTGTGAAATAAACATGATCTGGCAACCCTCCAATAAATCAGTCACATTCCACTGCAGGGATACTGGGATCTGGCAACTCTGTCCATGGTCTCATTATAATCACGGTACATTAAGGGTAACGGAGTCAGTTATAGCCAAACTCACTGTCTGCCTGTCAGAATGTCATGCTAAAACAGTTTTAGGGCTTCTTAATGAAACATTTTGAGACATCTGGAAAGAATCGCTACACAAAAGGCCTTAAACCTTTGTCTTCTGGTAGTGAGCCAAACTTATTCTTCATTTGTTCTGTACTGGATTTCTCATGCAACCTCCAAAATGTTCTCACTGATCTTCTGTTTTTTATATTATTAAAGGTGGGATCAGTAGTTTTTTTAAAAACACGTTTATGGCAAGCCATTTTAACATGTAATCATTTTAACCTACTAGTCTATTTTCATGCTTCTAGTACTTATTTTTTAGATACTAGTATCTATTCCATTAAGTACTAGTACATATTCATTAGCGACTAGTGCTTATTCTTTAAGTACTATTGCCAATTCTTAACACATTGCTTTCACTTATTGATGACGTCATACCCTCGGCCGGCAGATACAGCAGATTCCGCCTGTCGTTGCCTGGGTTACGGTCGCATACGTAAGTGTGGGGCGGAGCTATCGAATTGGGGTGAGATCCTTGTGGGGTAGTAGGGGCGTGTTTGTTTTGGTGATTTCAAATATCAACATTTGTCAAAAGTGTTTTTCAAAAGCTACTGATCCCACCTTTAAAACTTGATAAAAGTGACGAAAAGACAGGGAACAAAAAACAAACAATCCGCCTTTAATATGTGTGTGGGCACAAAGACAGCAGACACACTGTCAGAGCTCTTCCAACCCCACATGATAACCATCATCTTCATATCTAATACCAAACTGCATAATCATTCCACACTTTCTACTGTTCATCACTTTGTTATGTTGTTATAATGCAATGCCATTCACACATTAAATGTGTCTTAAATGTCCAAATACTTTATGGGACCACTGTAACCTTTTCCATATTTAACGTAACCATTAACTACTCGCTTTTTCTTCTCTCTCTCTAACATGAGCACAGATGCAAGATCACACATCTGTCAGGCTGAGATTAATGATGCGATTGTGCTGACATACACACAGGTGGCCATCATCAGCTTTTACCAACATGATCAGATCTGCATCATTCACTCCCTGTCCATCATCTCATCCGCATCCTCTCCATCCCTTCTCAACTTTCTCTACACACACACACACACACACACACACACAAACACACACACACACACACACACACACACACACACACACACACACACACACACACACACACACACACACACACACACACACACACACACACACACACACACACACACACACACACACACACACACACACACACACACACACACACACACAGTAAAAACACATAAAACTAAATTCAGACCTAAATATATATTTTTTAAATGACTGATATACCCACATATATTCATAACTGAGAAAATTATTTTGAACAACAGCCAACAATATTAACTAATAATATGTTAAACATTCAATTAATTTTAAATTTAAAATATGAACTTAATTAACTTAAATTAAAATATTCAATTAAGTCAAACGAGTCAGATTGTCTACTGGTGAATCAAAGTCCAGATTCAAAGCATTTTATAACACCTATCTGTCATGTGAGTGGATTTTTATTCATTAGCTAATTAGCTCATCGCTCTATTTTAGAGTGTTAAAAGGCAAAGTTAAATTATTGAGTAGCAGTAACATTAAAATCCCATTTGGAGTAACAGAAAACCAGCTCTAAATTCACAGTAAAACATGCAATATGGGAAATGCAGTATTTGCCCCTAATGTTCTCTCGCTGATATCAGCCAGTCACAAGCCAGTAAGCAAACACTCCATTCAACTCAGTGTAAATGTATTGAGTTTCTCCTCCTTCACTGCATATTAGGAAAAATGACTTATTTCTGAGCCAAGGAGAGAGAATGGCTGATGCAAAAAGCTGCCAACTTCATTTTCAGGAGGCTGAGAGGAACTTGTGAGGCAAATCAGGTTAGAAGCGAGAGGCAATAACAAAAAGGCGTTATAAAAACGTCTGCCTTGATGAATGACCCTTTAAACAAGGAGACGCGAGCTCTGGTGCTATCAGACTGCCTATGACAGGCATGAGCTGCCAGCAATACATCTATCTCATGTTTACCTCCACACTTCGGACGGCCCAAAGCAGCCTATATAGGCTAGTCCCATTCCAATTGTGATCCTGGACCTATCCTAACTCTTAATAATCAAGTGATCCTGAGACGAGGTAAGCGCTGACCTCTTTCTAGATCTCCTTTAGGCTTTGTGTGAAGCGCATTATCCTGAAGGCTAGATTTCTTTCTTTGTGAAAACGTGAATTAACAATTCTGATATGTATTCTGTTGTCTCTGAATAGTAAATCACAGACATTTCTTCTTTAAAAATCCAATATTTTTGACATTTTAAAGATGCTCTCAATCCAGGTGATTGAAAATTTGGACGCAGAGTCGCATTCTCCCCACTTTAATTCAATGATATCTCTTGTTGCCAGAGCTATCCATCAATACTGGGTCTGAATACACAATAATAAGCAAACAATTATTTATAAACTCAAATAAATTTCTCTGCTGAATCATGTTTATACACTCCTTTGATAGCCTAAGATTATATCTACATTATTAAGCATGCTCAGTGTAACTGATTCCAGACAAGAATCCATATTAGAATTCTGAATAAGATGTTTACAAGCCAAAATATTCAGAACATACCAACACTGCTTTCACTAATCATCTAATAAGCATGATCATACTACAGTTACAACATGAAAACCATTTCTCTCATCTTGGAGGGAAAAAGGATCAAACATTTTAAATAGTTATTTAAGAAATTATTATAAGAAACACAAATTACTCAAATTAAAGGAACATATGGCCCCAAAAATGCAGAATTGTGCATCATCTTTTACTCACCCTCGCATCTTTATGGTCTGTTTGTCAAAAAAAACTTATATAGACTTATATAGTTCAATATTACATTTTTAAGGTGCTTTATTTGATGCTTTAAAGCACTCCCCATCCATTTTAATTGCATTAACAAGAGCAGACAGATATCTCAAACTTGTGTTCCACAGAAGAAAGAAAGTGTTTAGAATGACACAAAGGTGAGTAAATGGTTACAGAATTGTCATTTTCTAATGAAAACAAATCACAAAGTGAAACTGGAACTCACACAACTTCAGCTACTTCAAAGTCACAACTGGTAGGAAATACATTTAGAGGAAAAATAAATGACCTTATCAAAAGTCAATTTTATATCTATAGTTAGCGGTCTCCTTGCTCTAGCCTAGCGCAATTCAAGTTCTAAACAAAATGACAGAGCCACAACAATGCCAATGCATGCTTTCCAATCATACAACAGTTTACCCTATTAAAACATTTGCAACTTAATAATGGAGAAAATCCACATACACATTTTTCTTTTCAAATGACAAGGAGACAATCTAACAGACGCAGTTTTTATGTTGATGACCTTAGTGAATAAGCAAAGGAATTCTGTATTTGTATTATTAAAGTGAGCAGACCATTTGTAGAGACTGCAGACATAAGTTATCCTTCAAACTCGAGGTCGGCGTGCTTTTTTAAAACTAGAGTATGACATATTATTTTTGATACAAAGGTCTTTGCATATTCCTACCCATAAAGGTTTAGACAGTGAAAGAGAATTGGTTTTATTGTCACAGGGCTTGGTGTTTTGTGAACCACTGTGTGGGCAGATTTTTCCTAGATGAGCTTAGTATCTCACGTGACCTTTTCTGAACAAAATGCCAGTATGTCATAGAGATCCACAGGCCTGCTTCTTTTAATAAGCACAGAGGCACTTTAATTAGTTATTCAAATGTTTAGGAAATGAAACAATGAAAAAACACACAGGAATCTGGCAAACAAAACTCATCATGTAGTGATTTAAAACAACATGTTTGACATTTTAATAACCCCCTAAAAACAGTTTTAAGATTCATTTCACAGCAATATTTTTTGGGCTCACTGTGCAAACAGAAGCAAAACAAATTTCATAGTTGCACGGCTGTTATAATTACCACAGAGAGGCTTGGTCTAACAAATTCAGTGTATTCATTTTATATTGTTTTTGAACATAATCATATGTCCACAGTGTGCGTACACAATCACCCTATGATGGTAACATTTAATCTACTCCGTTTGTTATTTCCCTCATAAATCTGAAACAGTGTCTCAAAATGAGACGTTCAGGAATGTGCTCCAATGTGATGTCACATCGTACAGGCCCCGCCCACGACTGGAGACAGAATCTGCCCTATTAGCTTAGCTCCTCCCCTGAGTGAGCTGTACACAGTCCGTCATGTTTATCTCCTTGCCAGAGCATTTAACAGCAACATTGCAACGCATGCAAATGGACTTTCATAATGATAAAGAACTGCAATGTCACATAATGGAGTGAGAAAAATCCAAAACAGATAGTTAGATAGACACATTCTGGGGACACCTGAGACTTATATTAAATCTTATAAAAAGGGGCATAATAGGTCCCATTTCAAACATAAGCAAATTATATTTTGAGAGCTACAGCAGAGAAAGATTTTCAGCAAAGTCTCACATAAAGATATTTTATGGCTTCATTCATATATCATTATCAGACTTAGAAATATTGCATCCAAATCATTGTCAATATTCTTTAATCTATATACTCTTGTGTTCAGGGAAGAAAGAAAGCAATATTAAAAGTTTCATTCTCGTTGATGTCAATCACTCAAGCTCAGCACACAGATTTCGTTCTTACCTCGTACTCCTCTTTAAAGCCGTAACCCTGCCCACACTTCATCTGGGTGATGTGTTGGAGTAAGTCTGCCACTCTGATGGCCGGTTGGAACTGGCCGGCCTGGTAGGACATCTCCACTGACTCACAGCCTCCATATGGGTATGTCTGGATGGTCATCGAGGGCTGGGACATCTCACTGTGGCTGCCATCTGGAGGAACAATTCAAAATCCTTGAGTACCCATCACCAATGTCCGATTGGTAAATTGAAGTTTGCTGGTTTGATCCCCAAACCATGAGCAAGGCACAGATCCCAGGGTTGCACTTCCCTTTATTTATGGCATAAAGCAATGCAAAGAAGCTCTACCAGCCCTGGTTATTTTGTATTATGAATAACAATGAATTGTTCTGTAGTGTAAAGTTACCTTAGAGCAGTGTGTTTAATTTACAATTTATCTTGAAAAGGCATAATTCATTTTTACAACCTGCTGGATTTACAATCTCCCACGCATGTTTTAATCTATAAATGTAAAAGCCTTAGGCAAACTAACTAGAACATTTTCAGGTTGAACTGCTATAATTAAAAGTGGATATCTGTTTCAGACCATCTGAAGATCAAATTGGATTATTTCAATTTTTCCTACTGCTACAAATATTATACATACTTAAATATTATAAATAAATAAATAAATAAACACATAAATAAAGATAAAAAATAATGCCTAAGTAAACATTTTAAATGTGTTAAATGTAATGACTCTCCTCCAATATATACATATATATATATATTTTTTTTTTTTGCACATATAGATGTGTATATACTGCCTGTACAGAAAAAACAACAACATGTGTATCATTTTAAATGTGTATAATAGGCTTGCTGCAGCAGTCTGTGTTATCGGTGTTAAATGGTTTTCGGCTGTACGCAGATTACATTACTTGCCCACCACAGACCGCCTCCACTGCCTCTTTATTTTTTTATAGAAATAAAAAGTATTTAGCTCAGTTGGACAATGGACACTACATTTATAAACTAAAAGCGTCTGCTTTGCTCCATTCAGCAGGAGCTGCAGAGTCACAGCACGAGTCAGATTTCACTTATCACATGATGAGAGTAAAGAGAGATGACTGACAAGACAATGGCAAAGGATTCTGTGTGCAAAAGATCCTGAGCGTCACTGACAAATATCTTATCTTGTAAAATGTGCAGCCAGTACCGCTGCGTAACACCTATGCGTGATCACGATTTCGAAAGCGATTGCAATACCCCACATATTGATAGCAGCTTCCTGATGCCCGCAAATTATAGGCCTATACACAGAGTATGAAGTGAAAAAGTGAAAAGCGAGCGCATACCCAGTGTTATCGATAATACCGGTGTTGTGCAAGTTGGCCAGAGAACTGGTTTCTTCCCAGGTTTTTTTCTCCATTCTGTCACCTGATGGAGTTTGGGTTCCTTGCCACTGTCGTCTCTGGCTTGCTCAGTCGGGGACACTTAATATTCAGCCATACTATTGATCTGACTGTACTGACACCGTTGAATGAGAACTGAACTGAGCTGGACAATGACATCATTTTTTGCAGAATTGCTTTATAAAAATAGAAACTCTACATATAGAAATGAACTGATGTAATAATTGATGATCTTTACAACGGAACTGAATCAACACTGAACTGACTTCAGCTGAACAACAGCCGAAATGCATTATTTTCCTGTTATCACTGTGAAGCTGCTTTGAAACAATCTGCATTGTTTAAAGCGCTATTGAAATAAAGGTGACTTGACTTATAAAATTGTCCTCACCGTGACATCCCTAGTGTACTTAATTTCATATGTAACTTTTAGGAGTATGCTTGCTTAAAGATGAGCACAAAGGAAACAGACGTGGACTAAAATACACAAAACATTATTTTGTTTTTATGGGGTTTAATTAACCTAGCAAATCACAGCATACAGATACCACAAATTCTGTAGAACTGTAAAAAAAAAAAAAGAGAGAAAAAAAATATTTGCAGTCTAGGATATCATGTTGCTCTCAAAAAAGCACAGCTTTGTTTACTGTGCACTAATACCTCTCAATCAAGACCAAACCCATGAAATCTCAGCTAAGACCTAGACTACTGTGAGCTATCTGGCTTCATTCAATCAGACTTAAGCGGACACTTATGGATGACAATATACTGAGACGGGATAGTCTGTCATTGCACACTCTTTTATTAGGATAAGACTGGGAAGTAGTTTTTTGATGTAAATGAGTTCATTAACTAGAAGAACGTGGGAAGCAACTGATGGGAGATTTTTTTCATTTGGCCTCCTTTATCTAGATAAAGCATAATTCAGATGCATAGAGGGAAGGAATATTACTCAACAAATTATTAATGTGGCTATTTGCATCTTTATCGCCTTGGAAATTCATTATACACTTAAAGTAATTCTGGGGCTGAAAAATTAATAATCCACACCAAACATCTACGCTTTCGACATGGCAAAATATGAGTAATTTTGCATGACGTGTTAGTGCCATTGCATTTCAAGCGCCAGAAGCAAAAAGTTGAAAGTATTAGCGAAGACGATGTATTATGAAGAAAACGATTATGCCAGAATCATAGCTTCAGGAGGGTCTTTTTAAAGGGCACAAAAAATAACCAGCAAAGAGATGCTGAGACTGCTCAATGAAACTGAACAAGTTCACAACCAGCACACACACAACAACTCTGACTGACTGACTGATCAGTGCACTTTTACATTTGTTTAGGCTTCAAAACATACAGTACATAGGCAGCTACTGAGCAATGCAGCAAAGAGTTCCGGTTCCCGTTGACTTGTATGGACAAAAAATACAATGGAAGTCAATTGGAACCAATCTAAAACTGTTTGGTTACCTTCAGTTCTTATTACCTATTCTTCAAAATATCTTCTTTTACATTCTATAGAAGAGAGAAAGTCATAAAGGTTTGAAATGACACGAAGGTGAGTAAATTATGACATAATTTTCAAACTATCCCTTTAAATTAGTTTATTTACAGAGACCAATATTTTTTTGGTCCAGTGGATCTCTAAAGAACAATGCAATTACACCAAGCCAACAACTAAACCCAACAACGTCAAATGAGAAAAGCATAGCATTTTAAGCTTAAAAGAAAGACACTGACAGCAGCAAAAAAAATGTTTTCAAAAACTTCTACTACAAACATTATTGTGCACAAAACCATTATACTTAAACATTCCAAGTCATGATATTTATTTTGGACTAGGCAAATTCAAATGGGAATAATATGTGCTTATGACTTACAGTAGATGGCAACATACAAACAGTAAAAGAGAGTTAAAGTGTTTGATAGAGAAGTATACACTGGAGACTAAGGTCTATCAATTTACTGCCCCTCCTTCTGCCTTTCTCCTATCATTTTTTTCTTAATTAATTATTCATGTGTTTTTGTCTCAGCAGCATGAAGCGAATCCCAAAGTGGCGGCCCAGTGGGTGTATTATGTTGTTAAAACGCGCGTCTGCCACATCCAACCCAGGGAAATATCGGAAAACTCCTGCTCTAGAAACAAAAGGTCAGCTGCACATTGTAGGTGATCTTATATATCAGACAAGTTAACAGTTTGTGGAAAAACTGTTAGGTTTTGTGGTTTTGAATCTATAGAATGAAGAGTTCTGACAGTTGATACAGTACAGTTCATAAAATAACTTAAACTAAACCATTAGCAGATTCTACTGTAAGATCATATGGGATTTGTTTAGTCCTACAAACACCTTGAGATGATGGGAACATACAACCATGTCAAAAAGCCCATATGGAAAAACAATATAAATACTAAACTATATTCCTATATACGTCATTCCTTAAAGATAAAGTTCGTAGTTTCTACACCAAACAGTAAAACAAAAGTACATTGTCTGAAAAATGTTTATTCATTAATAATGTTTTACATTGAAAAAAGTCACAGCTTTCTTTGTGTGAAAATTGTGAAAAAATGACAAACAGCAGAATGTGACTGATCTGCATGGGTAACCACTATCCATGTGCATCAAAGTACACGAAAGAATATTTCTTTCTATTACATTCCTTTTTCTGACAATAGCGAGATTCATGCAGGCTTAGCGAGATGCGATTCATACAGGCCAAAATTGCATTTGGATATCTTATATTTACTCTACTTCTCTACAAGATCAAAATCTTGTTCTAATATTTTGCACCTCTGCACATATGTATCTTCTCTATGTAACACATTGCTCTCTCCGCATTCCTCGCATTTGCAACACATAGGTTTGGAATGATAAAACAATATATACTGTAAAGAATGAATGCAAAAAAAAAGGTAGCAAGAGATTGTGTGGTTTTGAAACTACTCATGCATTTAATGCAAATGCTACAACGCAACTCGATATTTCAACGTGTGTATTGGACTATATTGTTACGCATACTACAGTTCATGTTATATATCAAGTGAAAGAGAGCGAGAAAGATGTATGCCAACTAATCCTCACAGAGGTAATTTTCTTATTTCGGTCCTGTTCCATCCCATAATGGCTGAGCATGAACTCTTTGTGACCACTGCAATGTGCATTCAGATGTAAACAGCTAAAATCACTTTAAAGCTCAATTATCAGCATGCACAATTACATTATGATAAACTATGGTGTTTTCCATTAACAATAATTACCTGACAAGCCATAAAGCACAGGTGACTAAATAATGTTCACCTGAATAAAATTGAATGAATAAAATTAATAATAATATGGAGGAAAATATGAGTATCTGACACAGTGCTGTCAGGTAAAAATGAATTAAAGTCATTATTATTATTTGCAAAATATTATAAAAAGCTTTATCACAGGCATTGTTGCATCACATCAAATATGCAATAACTTTTTGTCCTTGGCTACAAATGTAAACAATGCATGTCTCATTTGTGTCTATTTTTTATTTTTAAGACACTCCATTAAGTCTTGCGAGCTCTAAAAGCTCTAATGCAGTTTGGCTTCAGACGGAAATACTCAACAGATTCTGCTTGTTGCTTCCTCTTAGAAACTAGCAGGCCATATGTGGATCAGGGAAGGGTGGTGGGAGCAGTCTTCCTTGATCTGCGTAAAACTTTTGATACTGTCAATCACCAGATACTTTATAGTAAGTTGCATCAATACAATCTTTTTGAGCACACCCAAAAGTGGATAAGATCTTATTTGAGCGACCGACATCAGTGTGTACGAGTGAATAATATCCAATCTGCGTTTAGAGCTACATCGATGGGAGTGCCGCAAGGGTCTATTTTGGGACCCTTGCTTTTTAGCATCTATATAAATGACCTCCCCAGAGTGTGTTCTGACGTTGATGTAATCATGTACGCTGATGATACGGTGATCTTCACTTTTGGGAAAAACGAGCTGGAGGTTGCTGACAAATTATCAAAAGAGATGCAGAAAGTTGCAGAATGGTTGCAAACATCCTGCCTGACCTTAAACATTGATAAAACAGTCTCAATATTTTGTTCAAATAAACGTAAAATACAACAAACTCAAGGAATTCAAGTAAATGGACAAAAAAATAAAAATGTAAATGAAACAAAATATTTAGGTTTAGTACTTGACTCAAACCTTGGTTTTAAAAGTCACATATAACAACTCAGTAATACATTCAAATTTAACTTGATGAACTATAAACATATTAGAAATTCATTAACTACGGAAGCCTCAAACACATTCCTTAATACTATGATTGTTTCACATCTTTTGTATTGCATGTCTAGTTGGTCTCAGGCATGTAAAACATCGCTAAAGTTTCTTGAATCATTATACAAAAGGGCTATAAAAATGCATGATAAAAAGTCTCGCTACTACCATCATTGTAAAGTACTAAGTAAATATAACATTTTAAATTTTGAAAACCTTATTAACTATAATCAAATTTCTTCTCTATTTAAAATTATTCATAACATCACTGCTCCTCTTTTAAGAAAATTTGTGACAGTAAATTCGGAGAGAAATTCAAGAACCACACGGTCGACAGTTAGAGGAGAGTGCAGCGTTCCAAGATGCAGAACCACATATGGTCAACAATCGTTCTCTTATAAAGCAGTGAGCCTTTGGAATACTCTTCCAAATGATATTATCTCTTGCACTAACTGTAGCACATTTACACGCCTGACCACACAGTGGTTATTAACAAAGCAAACCTGTACGCACTGAATGACTGTGATACGAATGAGTTATAGATTCCTGTAGTAGAGAGTGTTATATGATGTGAGTGAAGTGATGCTTCTGTGTATTATAATTCTGTACATATTTTTTTAATTTTTGTAAGTATATCATCAACCTGTCCAGGGACTGCAGGCGGAAATTAGCATTTTTTGCTATAACCTGGCGCATGACATCTCTTCTTTCTTAGATTAATGGTTTTTGTGCATTGTCCCTGATCAAATAAATAAATAAAATTAAAAGAGCAACCTCTGAGCAATGTCATTACGCTGAGTTAAGCTGGACTTGTCAGGCGTCTTTCAGCTAACCAGCAGACTCAAGCCACGTCCCATAGCGGGTTATCCATTTCCCAGCTCTAAATCTATTGTTTCTCCATGAAACAGAACCCTTGTCTCTCTCTCCATTCCCATTTCTGTCCCTCCATTCTGTGTTTTTTCAGTTTCCATCGATCCTACAGATACACTCCACTACAACATCTAAATCTCTCACTCTTTATCTTGCTCTAATACACTGCACATGCCCTTTTTCTCTACCATTATCCTCTCTTTCTAACACAATGTCCTCTCTCTCAGGTGCAAAAAAAATGTTCACCATTGGAGTACTCATCAGATGCATTGATGATCATCTCTGCGTGGTTTACTGGAGAAATGATTTTAAGAAACAGTCGGCTCGAGTCCTCCCTGACAGTTCCTGTATGCGATTACCAGGGCTTTCATCCCGCAACATGATCGATGGCCTGTAAATGAACTGGAAGCCTCACATAATAGGCAGGTTTATAAATGATTAGGGACCGCCGGTCTTTCTCGACCTCGTAATCTCAGCGACATCATTTCGGCAGGGAGCATCTCCAGAACAGAAATATGACCACCTCCGCTCGGAGCGAGTGATGGTGTCTGTAAAACACAATGAAAAGTCCTTCTTCCTCATTTAAAGGCCCATTCTTTTATCTGCACTAGTGGCTATATTTCCTGCTATCTTCTCTCCATCTCACTATCTTTACCCTCCACTCGATTTCACCTTTTCAATTCTTCTTTACACACTCCCTTCTTATTACAGTGATTGTTAGACACTAATCCATTCAACCGTTGTTTTGTAGATACTTTCACTGTTAGTTGTGCTATCTATTCCTTTAAAAAAAAACTTTTTACTTAAGCAATTCAACAATAAAGTCAACATGCATTTGAAACCCATTTTTACTGCCATGAGATATTGAAACATGATATTCAATGGGGAAAAAGCAGGCCAAGACATAATTTTACCCAACAGAATCACCTGAAATAGAAAGTCAATTCATATGCAAAGGCAATAAAAAAATTGCAAACACTTTATTTTGAACAGCATGCATTGATGGATTGCATGTGCACAATAAAACTAGGAGCATGTTTTAAGTTTGAAAGTTAAAAAATTTGAATTTGATTTAAACTGTATTTTACTGACATTGATTACATCATTCTAATTTGTACCTTCTGATTTGTGATTGGTCATTTCTTCTTTTCTATTTAATCATCTACAGCAAAGACTTCAGATCAACACAGAATAAATCCCCCCCTCTAAATAAAAGAGCAAATCGCTGATTGGTAAAGTCATTGAGTCACTGCAGGCTGATCCAGCCTATTTTATTTAATTTTTTCATGATTTGAGCATTTAGAAACACAATTTATGAGACAGTTGTTGTCAGATTAATTGTAAGCTTGGCAAAATACACTGAAAACACTATAGTACCGTTCAAAAGTTCAGGGTCAGTAAGATTTTTTAAAAAGAAATAATACTTTTATTCAAGACTTTTACTTTGTTACAAAAAAATTATAATCTAAACAAATACTGTTCTTTTGAACTTTCCTGAAGTTCCATAACTTTCACACAATCCTGAAAAATATATATCATGGTTTCCACAAAAATATGAAGCAGCACAACGGTTTTCAACATTGATAATAATAAGAAATGTTTCTTGAGCAGCAAATCATCATATTAGAGTGATTTCTGAAGGATCGTGTGACACTGAAGACTGGAGTAATGATGCTGAAAATTCAGCTATGCAACCAGAGGAATATATGACATTTTAATATATACTAAAATAGAAAACAGTTATTTCAAACTAAAATAATATTTCACAATATTACTGTATTTTTGACCAAATAAATGCAGCCTTGGTAAGAATATGAAAAACATTTAAAAGAATCTTACAGACCACAAACATTTTAATGGTAGTGCATATATATAGACAATATATACTATTTATACAGAATCAAAGACTAAAATCTAAATATACCAACAACTTCAACACTACTAGTACTTTCACTTGCGATTGCCAAGTATTTCCTTTAGCATATCTTCTGACGTCACAGAGTTCCACTCTAACTTGTATTCTTTTCCTCTGATCCGTTCCTTCCTTCCTCCAATAACTCCCTCTCATTGCAGTTCATCTCTCATCCTCCATCACTCCCTACTGCGCTCTCTCAATCTCAGATTTTCTACTCCTATGTTATTTGTCTGATCATCCCTCTGCATCACTGGGTCAGGTCTGGATGAATCTCTCAAACAAGAGCAATGAATGTAAAAGTATGATTGTTGAATATTCCACGTCCAGGTTCCAAATATATCAGTCCAAATGTATTGCTTAAATTGACTAAATCAATTGATAAATGCCTAAATCAACTACCCTAGTGCTTGATGTTTTTTTCCCACTTTGCTCTCTCTCTCTCTCTCTCTCTTCCTTTAAAACATCACCAGTGGGATCATCTTGCACTAACCAAGCCGTCTCCACCTTCATAACCTCTGTAAATACGTTTACTCTCAGTGGTATATTGTCATTGAGTGAGTATGTGTATGGGGGAGTCACAGTCTCCACTGCTGAGTGTATCTTAAAACGAGAGTTTTCAAACTCCTACCAGAAGCTGTCTGGATCAGGGGTGCATGTTTAGAGACCCCTGCATCTGAGCCTTTTCAGAGTGAACCTTTGAAATGAGCTTTCGGACTGACTTTAAGCCCCGAGCCCACAAAGATATCTATCAGAAATCCCTATTGAAAAGCTGCCTGTAAACGCTTTCAATAACTCCTGAAGAATGAGTAAAGGATGAAGCTTTCCGTGACCAGGAAAAACTTTGATTTGAAAATGTCAGCAGTCGAGCTGAAATACTGTAGTTTACTGTAGCTACTAAAGTGAGTCCCTGGTATGTTTAGATTCATCAGACATTAGTCAGTGAAGGCCACGTACAATGGCGGGTTATTCCTATAAATTTGAGACATTCAAATCCAGAAATCCAATTGTTTGATTTTACAATTCATAAAATGTTGTAAACTGCCACTTTGCAAATGTCTCTCAAAGTTTTCAATGAATCAAGTGCTGCTGAGATTAACTGGAAATGATAAATAATGATGAAATATAGTGACAACTCGAAACACAAGAAGGAAACAATGCAAGAAGGCAAGCAAAAAAGCTAGAAAGAAAGAAAACAAGAAACATACAAATGAATGTTCAAGTGAACAACAAAAGATAAAGATAGGATTGATGGAAAGAAAGAGGTAAGGAAGGAAGAACAATTGAATTAAAAAAAGAATGCCAGAAAGGAAGGAAGCAAGGAAGGAAGGAAGGAAGGAAGGAAATAAACAAACACATTAACAAATGAATAAAAGAAGAAAGACAAAAAGGAAAGAAAAAAGAAAGAAAGACAAAAGAAACAAAGACAGACAAAAGAACACATCAATTAGTGAATGAAAGAACAAACAAACAAACAACAAAAGAACAGAAGAAAAAACAAATGAACAAAAAATCAAAAGGAGAAAAATGAATTAATAAATTAAGAAGTTAATGAAAGAACTAATGAAGAAAGAACAGAAGAAATGAAGGATGGATATGTTTTTATTATAAGCTATTGCCATTGCCTGTGAAATGGTCAAACTGTCTTTGAAAAGACACATTTGTGTCTGTGTGTGTGCATGTGTGCTTGTTTGTGTGTGTTTGTGTGAGCGCACAAAACTCACCAATCTGCCAAATCTGAAAATTAGCATTCCGACAGCTAACGATCTGAGTCAAATCACTTTCCACACATTGGGAAATAAACATAGACTTTGTTTGAACTGACAGAGGGCTTTCATTCCTGTAATCTTGCTCAGCGTGGGATGGACGCATCAGCGCGAGGAGGATGCCGCTGACTCTACTTAAACCACATTAGCTGCCACAAAATTACAAGCTGCAATTAGTTTGATCGGATGGGAGCAAAAGTCTACAGCGCCTGCTTTTGACTTCAAAGGTCAATGTTATGATCTTTCATCATCTAAACCCATACTTTATGACTCAGATTTTTCACAGATACACACACAGGTTTGGAATGGAGCTGCTAGTGATTCACCTCTGAACATTCATATTGTATAAGATCGGCTTCATCCTACATTCAGATGAAAAGATACAGAAGTAAGGGTTTAATGTAATCCACATCTGTAGAACTGAACAGCGTGATTTATAATAAGTAGAGGAGGAAAAGTGTCTTACCTATAGATGCTGTGGCAGGGACTGGCTCCTTAGAAACTGTAATTAAAACAGATTAAAACTGAAACCCAATTTTTGCTTTGACACAAATGCCACACAGCTATTGTTGTAGAGTATTGTTTTAGAGATAAATTATTATAGAGATACTGAGCCAGATTTACTAAACAGGGCAAATTAGTGTGAGAGGGCAATCCCATAAAAACACAGATGAAAGTGGAAAGTTCTGATCTACTGACAACGCACAAATTAAAGAACACAGACACAGCCGGATCATTTCCATAATGGAAAACGCAATCTACCAAGAACAGCGCAAATTAACGTCTGGTTTAAGACATGTTTTTTTTGGGTGGTAAATAATGCCGCAAATACTAGTAAATTGCCTAGCGCAAACCTTCAGCATACTCTCCTCCCATACATTTTGCATCTGACAGGGAAACTTACAGTGGCTCAGTAGTGCACAACACAATGAAATCAAGCCACAACACAACGAAAATGCTCCCGACCACTAGGGGCTTTCGGAACGCGGTAAAGTTAGTTTTCCTTGCCACTGTTTTATAGAGTCGGCAGTCAAACAAAGATATCAATACCACGATTCGTTTTAACAGTATGTAACCATTGTATATCGACATGAAATATGAATTTAAAATCACCTTCGTGCATTACAGCTAATTCATCCTCTAGAAAGCTTTGAGGTAAGTAGTTAAAACATATCATTTGTATTATTTTAAATTACATTTGAAAACAGACATGTTCAAATTCCAAATTCTTGGTTGTATTGGTAAGACTGACTTACTACAGGTGACATTTTGCCAATACCACCCTTCATGTATTTACAGTAAACAATTAATTGCAGGAACAATTACTGTATTTCACTTTTTTTTTTTTTTTTTTTTTTTACTGTTTTTTCCATGTTCCAATGGTTTAAACAAGGTAAAATGCATTAAACGTTCAGAATTCCTACTGGAAACTGAAAGCATAATACAATTAGCCTAACTATTTCCTGAAGGAACACAAAAGTTGTAGGAGAGCTTCTGCAGTTCTGCAACTCTTTCTGTGATGGAACTGCTGATACATTGTAGGGTTCAAACCCACAACATTTTGGTTACCAGTCCAGGTATTTAACTACTATGCCTCATGAACGCAGTCAACAAAGAATGCTACATACCTGAGTAGTAAGAGTTGAGGAGGGTTTTGCTCTGGAGGCCTTTACCCTGGATGGAGAAGGAGCATGGAGAAGAGGAGGCTGGGAAAGAGAGAGGAGAGCACATAGACAATTGCTTTACATCCAACACACCATGTCTAGATTAATAGCAGTGCTGCATTGTGACAGCATCAGTAATACCAGAATACTAGATTTTTAGGTCACTTTCTGCAAAGGAGACATCTCACTAATAAACTGCATCATGCTGTAGTCAGCAAGACCTTTAAATGCCATGGACTATTTTGAAAATATCCTAGATCTGTATATAGTTTACTAAAGGATGTCTGATTTTGAAGACTTACACACAGAAGGACTTATTGAAAGTCACAAAAACACTCTCCGAGCATCACACACTCCAGTAAACTTCCTTTACTCTTGGCAGGAGCTCATTTCCTTTTTACTTTCCAGTTTAATCACCTATCACTCCAGATCTCCATTTACACAAATCCCCACGTCTCACATGTGTCGGCGCATACACATGCACTGACTCACATAAGGATCTCTATAGAAAATGCTTTCACAGCAAAAGCTCATGGGCCAGTGAGGTGAGATCGAGAGCGTCTGAATGAGAGAAGCGTGGAAGGTTAGAGGCAGGTGTCTCTGTGTTCATTTAAATGGTAATACAGCTAAAATGCTGAGTGTGTAGGCTGGGATCGCTGTTGAATCATCTTTAAAAAGCCCTGATATAAAAAAATATATATAATGTGTGATTGTTACTGTGGAGCCAGTGAGAGGAATGTCTGGATATAAATGAGAAAAAAAAGTTCTATTCTCTACTCCAACGATTTTCCTCCTGGAATCAACGCAAAATTTAAATTAAATTAAAAATATAAAACTCATGAAAAGAAATTAATTGGAACAAAAACTCAGTAAAGCCAGCTGTAGACTTGTGGTTAGTACACATGGTCTGACATCTTGAGCGACCAATAAAACTAAAAGAAAACATTTTTTCACTAAAAGAGGTATTTTGATTAGTCTATATTTAATTAATGTTTTAATGTTAAGATCATGAGAAAATAGGATTTGCACTACAAAAATAAAGCAAAAAATTAAATCTAAGAAAATCAAGCAATTAAATACATTTATATCATGACAACTATGAAAAGTTTTAGTATGGTAATGGATTTGACAATGTTAATGTATTTGGTGTTGGCGGAAGAGATCTGCTACACTGCTGCTGCTGTTGATTATTGCTGTTGTTGTAGATTATTGCTGCTGCAGAGCAAGAACAGGAACTTGCTACTGCCAGTACATACGCCGATATGCTGCTGTGAGCATGCAAGACATAATAGCATCTATCAATTACCCATAGCAGATCTATACAGGTGGAGCTGGGAAAGGTGGAGGGCTTTAGACAAACTCTGAAAGTGTGCTGCAAACTGCTAAAGTGAGTGGTAACCACCATTTAAATGTTGAGCAGCAACCTCATTGACTGCAGATGCGACATGAACCAATCAGCTTGTGCCAAGTAGTTAACGCTATAATTATCATTAGCTTGCGTTAAGGACCCATCAGCCTGCACCATCTAGAGTTTCATGACGGAACTAGGCATAAATAAAAACACAACCATTTTCTAAATCATATTTTTTAAATAATATAACAAGAAATATTAATTCAAGATATATCAACTGAAGACAGGTTTTAATATCTTAAGAGTGTAAATGAGTAAATTTATCTTATTGAAAGCATTTTTAGATATTTTTCTGAACAACAGTATAAAATATGAAGAAAATTATTTTGACGGATAAAAATCAATTCAATTCGCATTTCCAACACGACAACTACCTGATGCAGCTTTAAAGTTTTAGATTAAAGTGTCTAATTGTGTATCACAAGGCCTTTGACACTTTTTTAAAGAACTGCTTACAAACAGCAGTTATGAGCTGGGCTGGAGTTCTAGATTATTTTTGCTTCAACACCACAGCTGAGATTCATGTCTATAATAAAGAGCCTGCACTTGTGCTATAAAAGTGACTCTCAGACCATTAGATAAACAACAGATTAAATAACTACCCCGTGCCTGTAATGATCCGAAATAAACATACCAAATGAACTGCATTTGCACATCAACTGACCAATGACATTCAAAAGAACTGAGAAACACTATACATGCAGAACACATTGCCAATCAATGTTGATTTTAAAGGAAATAAATGTGATCATTATGCATAATGACATTCTCTCTCTCCATGTATCTTGCTCTTACTCTCTATTGCCTCCTCTTTATCCAGCTCCATTCAAATTATTCTGTACACAAAGGCCACAGTGACATTTTGTGCAGAAAGCGACTCAGAAAGACCTGTCCTAATTACAGCCCCCTCACAGCATGCCAGAGCCCACTTAAAACTGAGAATGAAAGCACGAGAATGAAAAAACGCCTAGTCCAAATGCCACTTGCTATTCTTCTCTAGCGCCTTAAAGCAGCATGTCAATAGCGGAGTCTCTTGATATGTAGAACGCTTCGGTCCATTCTGTTTAGTGACAAAATAGCTCTCTGCGATTAGCGATCCTCAGATCTGTGAATGGCAGGTGCGCGACGCTGGCGTCCCATCATTTGGTTTCCTGACGGACGATTAGTACAGACAATCAAGGAGAACGGTGAGTTGAGTTAAAATGACAGATTGTTGACCCCTTTCAACACCTTTAAGGGCTTCCCAAGCTCATCACCGGGATGGTGGGACGTGCAGGAGGTTTGTGTGATAGCAGTAATGAGTCCTGAGACTGGAGCCCACACACTCAGGTGCTTCAAAAGGTCGAGCTATTTGGGGAACGTGGCTATTTTATGACCTTTGGACTTTGACTTTTGAGATTAGTGGAAAAGAGCAGGAAGTTCTCTAAAGAGAAGCAGTGGAAAATATCTGACAGAACATGAAACTATTGCTGTATCTTTGAACATACCTTCTGATGTTCATTTGTGTTTAATTTGTGCTATACCTAGTAAAGAGGAGGAGATGATCGGTCCACACTGCTTAAACTGAAGTGACTATCAAAATTACATGTAGTGTTTGGATTTCGTAAAAAAATTGACAGTTTGAAAGCTGAGACTCTGTTTCATATCAAAAGTGTAATTGCGATTATAGTGTGACAGGTGTGCTACAAATAAAGTTTAGTGAAGTTTTCACACAATAGAAAACAGCATAGATGAAAAAGATGGATCTTGGGATTTAAGAATAGATTATGGTTCATCAAAATGAAGATCGATTAAAATAAACGTGATTTTTTTTTTTTTTTACATTGTCAACCGAGCACTAGCATTCATTCAAGCTTATGTTAACCTGTTCATGAATGCTTGTAATTTCATGTGGATGAAAAAGATGCTGACGTCAAAACGTGCCATTGAAAAAGTGTTAATTAAACATCACTGTTTCGGACGAATGATTTTGGTCAGACAGATTTTCAGGTTGTCAGAATTCCCGTGAATTAATAGCTTCCCAACTTTGAAGTATGCTGAAAATAACACTTAGGTATTTGTTAATTATTAATCAATTTGTGCATGTATGTATCCATTCATCCATGTGTTCATTTATTTAATTCATTTGTTCATTCAATGATTTGCTTACATTTTCAGTATGTCATTCATGCTTTCGGTTCATTATTTTTTTTGTTTTGTTCATTAATTCGAACATTTATTAATTTATTATTTCCTTCATTCGTGCATTCATTCATTTATTTGCTTGTTCTTTTAATACTTCAGTTCATTCATTAGTTAATTCATGTATTCATTCATTGCTTAATTTGTTCATTAGTGCATTTGTTTATTCTTTAATTTGTTTATTTGTGCATACATTTATTCTCTAATTCATTCGTTCGTTTCTTCATTTGTTAATGCCAACTTTTCTCTTTAACTCCTATTGTTATCAGAGCACAGGAAGATTTGAAATAAACAGGTAATATGTAAAAACAGGGCAGCACTAAATGTGCTGAACTCACAGAATCCATTGAGGTCCTGGTTGCTGGTGGAGAACGGATCGTCCTTGTGTAACGTGCTGACTTTTCCTGTGCTTTTATCCGCTGTGCCTACAGGTCCCATCTCTCTCTGCGTACTGCTGCTGGCTGTCTCCTTCTGTTTTTTAGCTAGTTTCCTTCAAATTCAGCCACAACAGGACACATTTATACACATGATCAAAAAGAGAAACTCCATTGTGTTGTTGCAATGCTTTTGGCTAGTGCAAACCGTTTCACTGTTTTCCAATGCGTACTGTAAATGTATGAAAAGTAAAAGCAATGACTACTTTTTTTTGGACAAATTCTTAAAATCAGTTATAAACTTAGTTACTGCAAGACTTCCCAGTTTTAGGTTTGAAATACAGTATTGTACAACAGCAAAAGAGCACTAAACCAAAGCACTGCCAAAACACTGCTGAAAAATTGACATACAAGATATACAAGACAAGCTCGCACAGACAGACACTGGGCACATAGAGGAAAAGAAGCGAGAATGGCTTTTGACTATTCAAATGGCATCAACTGTGAGATTTCTGTAATATAATCAAAAAAAATTCTGCAGTGATATTTGCCAATAAACCTCAAATCAAGAGAGAGAAAACTCAAAACCTTGCCATGCAGAACAAAGACACTATAAGTCTGTTGATCAGTATATACTACAAACAAATACATTAATATACTTTAAAACAGATGCTTTATTTAAAGGGTTATTATAGAACTGTTGCAATGGGTAGAACATCAATTAGAGAATATATATTGACACTGGATAATAGATGCAATATTTCATTACCTACAGATTGTACTACTCCTTGAAAGTATTTTTCCCTGATTAAAACGGTAGCACATAGGACCTAGCTTTTAGTACTCTGACACATTAAGCTGTTTTGTTCAAACATTTCCTGATCTCATCCCGCCTCTTCACCAGTAATTCCCTGCATAACCATAAAAAATAATAAAAAATAATCTATGGCAGTCTTTATAAAGGCAGGAGACTTCACTTCTGCTGGTCTTTGATTTGTTGATTTGTCTGGCGGTTCATAAGCAGGAGTCTCCCCACACGTTAGTACACAAAACTTCAAGGAAGATATTAGTGTCAGCGATGGATTGGAGTCATCCAATAAAATGACTCTTTGATTCTCTAGGTCCCACAGAACACCATTTGACCTCAATATGAGCTCCCTTCTCTTACGGGGCCGTGCTGATAATAACTCTTTCTTTTGTTATTTTCTCTGCTGGGAATTTATATAAAAAAATGTAAAAAAAAAAAAAAAAAAAGTTTCAGCTTTCACAGAAACCAGGCCAAGCTTTAAAATTGGGGCCATTTTACAGGTTGGAAAATAAATTCAGTAACATTGGTTTTTAGTGACTGAGGATCAAAAGAGGACAAAAAACTTCGGGTCAAAAGAAGCGGGTCTCAACATCAAGCAGCAATAAGAGAAGGGTCACGACTTCCCAATTAAGCAGTCAAGCGGATTGCTAGAGTGCTGAGATCTCACTGTAGACACTGCAAAATACAATCTCTACACCAAAACCAAGTGTGTTCCCTAAATACACGGCATTTTCAGACAAAAGCATCAACAAACCATCAGCTTGTCCCACAACGTATGCTGAAGGTCACAGTATTTTATAATACAACACATCAAATAATAAAACTGATGGAATACTGCAGTAATGGGTCTCGTTTCAAGTGCCACAGAATCTAGACACATTGTAAGTGGAATAAACTATAGATAATCCTTATTTAATTAATGTCAGAGCAGCACCTCATTAAAAATGTCTTTATAGCACCAAGTTTATTAATGGCATATTGTAAAAGAGAGAGAGATAGAGAGAAAAGCAGGGAACAAGAAAGACATAGCTCACGTTGGTCAAATAGAGATGAAACGGTGTGAAAAATTCATATGACAATTATAATGACCAAAATAATCATGGTAAAATTTGCTGGAAATGTTAAAAAATATTATTACACTAACTTAAATTATTTAATTTTATATCAAAAACATACAAACAACAAATAGAATTAGAAGCACTATGCATATTTTAGAATGCACATTAGCTTATTTCTCAT
Organism: Meda fulgida; assembly: GCA_030578275.1. Lineage (NCBI taxonomy): Eukaryota > Metazoa > Chordata > Actinopteri > Cypriniformes > Leuciscidae > Meda > Meda fulgida. Next base: position 31,545,053 of record CM060621.1, read on the forward strand.
CAACAGGTTAAAAATTACAACAGTGCATAAAAAAACTGAAATTGTAAACTCACTCTCTTTGGCGCTTATGGAAAAGCAAAAACAGAGCTGTTTCCTTGTACACAAAGCAGCGCTAAGCTAATAAAAACTATTTTATTAGGAATTACATGGAGGTAAGATGAAAAGAAAATGTCATCGAAACTTTTTTGAAGACAGTCATTTCATTCAAAAATAAATTCATATAATTTCCCTCAGCACTCAGTTTTAAAGCTTGTAGCGGTGGTTAAACCTCACTGCCTTCTGACATGTTTTCACACAAAACAAAACCTATGGACAGTATTTACCATGACTCTTTCAAATCGAAGGTAATACTAACCTTCAAGAATTTTATCATGGTTTATCATCAAACCGGTAAGCGTTTCATCTCTACTGTAAACGTTTTTTTTTTTTTTTCAGGGTAAATTTTTCTCTTCATTTAAGCATGAAATTCACCAAATATTCATTGATAAAGATATCACATTTGGTTGATCTAAAACTTCAATGGTGGAAATAGCACAAAGCATATGCATTTGGGACACGAGCACATGCAAAGACAAGGCAGCTAGCTAGGAAGTGCATGTCAAAGCAGTATTAGTAAGCATGCAGAGCATCTCAAAATAACATTAACACTATCCCCTATTTTTCAGTTGCATGCACGCACAAGGTTGCAGTAGGTTAACTTGTAGGGCAAGGCATTAGCAAGGATAAGGTCATGGGTTTGATTCCCAGGGAACACAGTGTTAAAACTGTATTGTACAGTACTTCTTCAAATGTCACTTTAGATAAAAGCATCTGCCAAATGTGCATGCACAAACACACTTAAACATGCTGATAAATCAGGAATAAACATTAACAGCATGATATATTATGATTGCTGTATTACTATACCATCCTAAAATCATAGTGCATACTAAAAAGTATGCCGACAGTGATATCGGTTTTATTGCAGTATATGCTACTAATATCTTAGTATATACTTAAAAGTATGTACTTTTGTATGCAAAAGTTTTAGATTAAATATTGTACGTTTTTATTAAAGCTTTAACAACATGCGAGATCTCAGATCTCTTTGCTAATGGTAAACTCAGTATGTGAATGGGCAAGGACAAAAGGGAAGGCACAATCATCGACTGCAATACTAAATCCGCATGTGCCGACCTCAACATGCATACTGAAACGCCCAGAACATAACCCCATTGAAACTGAGAACGACTCGCTCTCCGGATTTGGGGAATATATTGGCGTCACGGCTAGCTTTAGCCTGTAGCTGTCTGTCTATGCCCTCTCAGATGATATCCTTTTGAAAGAGCTCCTCCTGGCTGTGTTGTTACTTTCATCTATATTTTAGGAGGAGGGAGAGAGGAGTGAGAATGCACATAGTAGTCTGACTGTGAATCTGAGCTTTTAAATCCTTTAACGTGTGAGGTAAACATCCTGCAGCTAGGCTCTGTTGCACACAGAGCAAATTAAACAATCCGAGTAGTAAAATGCTGAGGAAGGCATAACAGTCGAGGTAATAGTAAATAGTTTAAGCGTAACGGAAAAGTAATAAAAAGTAGAGGTGGAGTCCGCAGACCAAAGGGAATATCATAACAGTGGAGCCACATCAATTTACGTGCACGTGAGGGCAATTTATAACTGTAAGCCTGCTAATATTTCAATAAAAACTGAAAAAACGGTTAGGTATATAGCACATAAGATGGTTTATGGGTTGAGAAATTGCTGTGTTTGACGGAACATGGAAGTATAGCGAAGTTAAAACATTGGTGCAAAGTGTGATGAAGTAGAAGACTGATTTAGTTTACTCCAAATTAAAGTTCTCTTAGTTTCGAAAAGCTTTGTTCGCCATGGCAAAGTTAAGAGATATTTGGTCCTAAGATAATTGTCACTTATTTTCATTTAATTATTTCATTCTCTCAATTATTCTTTTAAAAGTACTTTGTAGAAATGGATAATAGGAATGCATAAATTTAAGACAGGGATTGTTGATTAGATGTTTTGTATTTAAAGCTACTTACAGGTAATACGAGTAGGAATACGCATTTCTTCTGGAGCAGCAAGATGAGGACAAAATAAAATAAAATAAGTATATGTAAAATAAATTAAATTAAAATAAAAAAATTAAGCAATTGTCAAATTAGGTATAATAAAATAAAAAATATTAAAGTTTTAGTGAAAATATTACAAAATAATAAAATAAAATATCAATATATGTAAAATAAATAAAATATAATAAAATTAAATATAAAATTAAAACAATATGATAATTAAAACATTATCAATTCAAATGTAATAAAATAAAAATGTGAAAGTATTAGTGAAAATATCATAAATAATCAAATAAAATAATACCAAAACAAAATAAAGGACAAAAAAAAGACAACACATTGATTAGTATCAGTACTGTAAATAAAGAGATATTTAATGATAACATTAGTAAAGACGTGCCACTGTTTCATGTGTTAATGACCACAGAATGTTTTGATCAAATAAAAGAGTGCTACACAGCTTCATTTCTGCTACCTGAGGCTGTGTGGCTCGAGTTACATTTAGGTTTGTAAATATCCTTTGCATCAGTAATAGTTAGTAATAGTAAAATGACCATTAAGCAATAAATGAAATGTATGAAACTGCACATCTGGCTCCCCTTCAAGTGGAAAAAAAGAAAGAGAAAGAGAACAAAGAGAAGGAAGAGAGTGTGTGCAAACTGTATACATGTAGGGTACATCGAAGCCAAAGGCACACCTCAACAAAAATGTGCATTTCACTGCTCTCATAGTGTATGATTGCAGAAAAAATAGACGTTTTTATTGAACGGTGATGGATCAACAAAGTAAAGATTCTCAAAACATTCAGGGAGATCCCATAATTTTTTATAGAGCTTTACAATAGTAACAATAAATGTGATATTTTAGAATATGATATAATTATTCTTTTTTTTTGTATGTGATGGTTTCCTAATAAATAGGGTGATTATCTCTAGGTGAACACCTAACTTAATATACAGTATGATATTTACCATTTGAATCTAACCATGTCATGTCTACAAATGGACATGTCAGCCAGCTGTTTATTATCATGTTATTTATTGTGCCTTTCCCCCCAACCGCAAGGGTGCCTTTTACCCCAAATTCCATACTTCCGTAATTGAAAACCTGTTGCTTTAATTACGTTGTTAAAAAAAACATTGTTATGTTATTTGATTGATATTGTGAAGCTGCTTTGATGCAGTTTGTATTGTGAAAAGCGCTATATAAATACACTTGACTTGACTTGACGTTAAACAAAACTAAAAAACATTAACAAGACCTTTGCCTCAAAATATAGTCAATAATTTTATTGATTCTCATTTGCTACATAAATATAATTAAAAAAATAATTAAATATTAGATCAAATTAGAGCATGAAATAAACTTTGTGTTGCTTTCCACGATTGCGTCAAGGATCAGCCAAATTTCCACGTGCATGGTCAAAAAGAGGTTGTTAGGAAAAGTGCTCAGCAAAATTTTATTTTTCCATCTAGTGTTAAAGGAGAATAAAGTCAATGCGCCTTTAGCCCCGTTGTACCCTATTGGTGGGAGTGTGCTTGGACAGCTAAAGGGATGGACAGGGATGGTGGGTGTTTCACAGACATATTGTAGCTCTGTTCTCTGTTATGAGCTTAACAGAGACAGAAAGAGAAAGGAGGAGGACAAGAGACACCAAAAGCAGTTGGCAAACACATCACGCTTTTGCTACTCCAAAATGAGGCCTTGTCATCAACGTGTCTCAGTGTTGACGTCTCTGTGGACTGGTTCTTTCCAGGTAAAGACAAGAGGAGATACGCTAGGACAGCAATAGTCTGACATGATAATAAAGACCAGATGGTGTCTGTTAATGGCGATTCGATTAACTGTAATATTGGTGATGACATGCAAGTGAAGTTGTCAATTAGCGACTCCGTGGTCGTCTGCGTCCTGACTGCGCTCGCACTGATTTTAATCATTCTCCTGAAACTTATCTTACAGATTTTTTTTACATTTTATTTTTTACAATTTACCAATAACCTTCACATTTGCCACGTTGTGCAAATCTTTACGCTAAACCGAACCCACTAAAGGAATTATGCATTAGCCTTATTAGTTATTAGCATGTTTTTCATGCTAACAATGGATAAACCCTTTTTCTGCCACTTTAATCAAATTATTTTAATCAAAGGAATTAATAGTCACTCTAATGATATAAAAATACCATTGAGAATATGCCACTTACTGTAGTGCAAAACAAACCCACAAAAGTAATGATGTTTCAGCCTGAGTTATCGCATTTCATGCGATCAATATACAAATATCTTTCAAAAGTCCCCACCATGTATAAACCTTTATGATGATATGAACTTGCTTAAGAAATCATATTATTATATGATAATGAGCCTGAGTTATTAACATTTATTTCACACAAACGATTTGTAAATAATGTTCAAAACCTGCAACTTATCACAAACCTTTACAATATTACAAACCCCAATAATCCTGCATCAGCCTGTCAGCACACAGAGCTGCATTAAGTCACACACACACTAAATTCCCGGCTGTACGCTTCCTGTATCATAAAAGCAAGCTATAGCACCCAAACTGCTCGCTTTATTGCTAAAGCAGCACCAAAGTAAATATATTTAATGACCCTGTGACTTCTCTATAGGCAATAAAAACACAGTTTGGATATGGGCCGTTATGGCAAATGTGTTTTGCGGCAGGCTGACGGTGCTAAAAGAGATGCAAACAGTTGATGCGTTTGGCGGCATGCATATGCAGCAGGGGCATCCATCTTTGGCCATTTCATCTCAATGGCCCTTTAAAATGGCCTGCTGACATTGTTCTGATGATATTAATAAAAGAGTGCGAAGTGAAGAGCACCACGGCAGGCGAAGGTGGCCATAAATATTAATAGAGTAGAACTGCGACGAGCTCACAGCATAAGTGGCCTCTTTATTATTTTTTGGGCTCTCCTGTGATTTATCATCATTTCTGGAGAGAAGAGAAAGTGTAATACTCACAGTGATGTTACACGCCTGTATTGTGACTTTACATGGGAAAGAGTGAGGGTGAGGGAAGACGAGAAATGGTTTGTTAACTTGACAACGGTTGGTTTGCCAAAGACTTTGTACAACCTTATTTTAGCTAATGACTAAATAAGATGCTCTGGTTTATTAGATCATTAAACTGTTCATTCATCCATTCAGGCTTGAAAGCATACGCACAATCGGCTGACAGGCACGTAGAAGTGTGCACACATGGACAGACTCACACACCTACTGTAATGAGTTTAGAGAACACTATCTTTCTGTCTGTCTGTCCGTCCGTCCGTCCATCCATCCATCCATCCATCCACCCATCCATCCATCCATCCATCCATCCATCAGTATTTAGTACCATGGAAGCAAAATCTGACATCCTCAAAATATCTGAAGCATTATATAATGGCAATACCATAGCACTTTGGTATACCACAGTACTGAATGATTATCATGTTCACATATTATGGAATTTACATGGCACTACATAGTGTAAACCATGTACAATAATACTAGCTGCTCCCGACGAGCTGGATGGCGCCTTGTATGGCTGACACCGCCGTCGGTGTGAATGAGAGAGTGAATGGGTGAATGTGAGGCAAAATGTAAAGCGCTTTGGTAGCCATTGGGTCTGCGCAAGCGCTATATAAATGCAGGCCATTTATGCACCAACTACCATGGTACATGACCAAAAGTTTAATTTCTCTCTTTCTCTCTCTCTACACACACACACCCACACACACACATATGTATATATAGTCTCAGACAGTCTGACGGCAGATGAAACTAAACAGTAAATAAATGACTTAAGTGATTTGTTACAAAGGTGCACATCAAATATACTAAACACAGAAATTTGAACGTGTGTGTGGTGTGCTGGAACAGACCTTTTTGGTTCTAACCACCACGCATACACATTTGAGTTTCCGTTTTCAGCATACCGCCACCTACAGCACAACACCTGCACTACAGCTGATGTAAAATAAAGGATTGTGCTTAGAATAGCGGGTACTGTTTGGTTAAAAAAAAAACTTAATTGGTCCCGATACCAATCCTTGAGATCGACTTGGGGCGTCCCTAAGTGTTTTACGCAGTCACATTGCCCTCCTGTAGCAATCATCTATTATTTATGTCATTATGCTTTATGTCTAGGTCTGTCATTGATCGAAAGCACAGATGTGCAAGAGCGTCACTCCTGTGTGTTGAGTGCAGGGTCTCACAGAAATCTGTGTGTGTGTGTGTGTGTGTGTGTTTAATGGTCTGGGACTGAGTAGTGTCCGAACAAACTGTCTGAGATCGACTCCCTCATTGCTCCATCAGAATGCTGACCAGGTAGAAATAGATCAACACTTTGTGAAATAGATGTGCTGCCTATGCATATGATTACACACTGAATCATCACATCAATCTATTTTCAGAAGGGTCAGTCATAAGCCACTATATTTTACATATAATATATCTGCACCTCATGAGAGCTCTTAGCAATAAAGCACTGATCTGGAATCAGATAAAGCCACTTGTGCACTTCTTGCTTCATGCCAAAACGGATCCTAAACCAGGATATCTGATTGAAGGTATTTAAAGGGGCCATGTCATAAAAAGTCCAATCTTCCTCAATATTTTTAAATAACAGGGTTCTACGCAAATGAAGGATCCCAAAGTTAGGAAAGTTTATTTTTAACAAGGTATTTTAAAACGTTCAGGCAGAACAAGAGCAGATCATTTCAACGTGGATTGTTCTATGAATCTGTCACAAAGAGTCTGCAAAGAAGATGATAAGATGGGGCAGAGCCAATTATTTTACCTGACAGTAGCACTGATACTTATTTCACCTGCAAAGAGGTTAGCCAATAATAACAGAGTGTGTTCACAAATACACCACAGTCTTTGCAGATTCTTTGTACTGTGAAAATTAATTGTGGGAAATTATCTTTTACTTTAATTTGCAAGAAAGCATGACTAAAGGACTGTACGGAGCCTGTGAAGTGAAATTTACAGAAAAAGCATTGAAAATGTGCGTGTGCAAGATGAAATTTTACTTTATTTAAAGTCTTTATTATAAAGGTATTCATAATGTATGTTATAAAACATAAAGTATGTTATAATGCATTATATCTTTTCATAAACAATTGGAATCAAAGTTAAACTGCATTAAAATAATTCCAGATTCCTTTTTACATCTGAAATAGGTTGTTTATCATGTGTTTTAGTGCATTACAAAGGCATAACTAAAGGCATAACACACAGTTAGTATTATATACTGTAAGTACTATAATGCATTTAAATTGTGGTTACAATTATTTATAAAACCATAAAATGCATTATACGGTGCAAACAAGACATAATAGAAATACTTTTATAATGCATTATAGTGTTACCAAATTTTTGTTAGTGACTGAGAAATGTTAATGTGCATATTCAAACATTTTAGATATTAGATATAAATGATACATACATGAACTGCACATTTTAAAATTTTGGTTTTGTTTTGTTTTTCAGGAAAATTGCATTTCAGTGCCTTGAAATACAAGACAGCAATTGCTATTAAAAGGGGCTGATGCATGTCAGCTTATGGAATATTGCTATAAATATTTCAGGGCTGTTATGTTTAAGAATTTCAAAGAGACCTTATTTTTATATTGATTTTGGTGCTACAGCATTCTATTTAACCGGCTTCAAAGAAAGTCCACAACGCATCGGTTTCTGGTTCCGTATTGCAAAAAGCCACTTTATAGCCTATGCGATTCCAAAAAGAAAATGTACCATAAACCATAAATCGTTTACCTGTTACTGTTGCCCTTTGTAATCCAAGCCAAACGACCTTAAGCACTGACATTATAATGTCTTCTCAGTAATGTTGCAGTTGTGTGGATTTTATAAGATTACAGAAAAGACCTGGCAACCTAGGGGCTTTAAGCTAAATCCTCTATACAGTTGGCTGTGTAGGTGGCTTGGCGTAGGAGTAATCATCCTTTGCCTTCATGAACATAACATATTAGCTTAACGGCGTAGTGCAGCACACGAAGCAGGGTTGTGACAGTATTAAAGAGGAATAATTACCAGCTAGCCTGGATTGTGGCATAAAGTGTCGTTTGAAGCCACTCTCTAAACGAACAAGAGCAAATGAAGTGCCCTTTTCAATGTAATTGTTGCACCATGGGACACATGCTAATGCTATTTATGAGAAGGTGATCTAACAGGCAACAGGATTCGCTATAGAAATTAAACTTATTTTAATATGCTAATGTAGTGACATTTGAACCGCCCTTAAATTTTCCCGGCACAAATCACTGCAGATTTCTCCAACATTTAACAACGACAATACACAACAACAAGCAATTAAAATAAGAGTGAGAATGCAGAAAATAACACATTAAACACAGGCCACATAGATAGCGAGCAAAAGCGCAATACTTTCACAATTAACACCAACAACCACTATTACTCTGCTCCAGAACCAAGTGAACTGCCTACAGAGGAAGCATTTTAAGGCATCATAGATGCTCAAAAGATGCTGCCTTATGAGACTTCTTGATTTTAATGAGTCATTGATGTATCTTTCACCTCTAGGTATATATTCAATTCAAACCCCAAATGCATCATGAGCTCATTAAAAAAAATAAAGTCTAGACGATACAAGAAAAATCTCAATTCTTTTTACTGATAGTTTTCAGTATTGAATAAAATATATAAGCTATTTTAGGCAATTTAGTGTTTTGCATGGTACATTCTATTGAAATAAACATGCTGTATGACGCATAGAGTTTTTGCATATATACAGCGTGTTCCAAATCAGTTGTATTAGACGCAGGTGGCTAAGTAGGCAGTAGGCAGTGAGGCAGCTCACTAGGTTTGGGAACAGAGCTTAAATTTAATCACTAATACAAACAAATCAAGATGATAGATTCCGTGCATGTGCCAAAATGTGAATGGCAAAAAGCTAAAAAAAGTCAAATAAATGAAGATATGGGATCAAATAAAACAGAATGGTGTGTGAATGGGCTCAGGATGCGTACTGTGGCTAGAATTAAACATACAATACCCCACACTTAGAGTTCTCCAGGTGTGGATTTCTCTAGCAGACGTAGCCCAGAGGAGAAGAAATAAAAGACAGGGTATGATTTTAGAGGTTAAGTAACATACTCTCACACACGCACACACACACACAGACTAACAATCACCTCTTCATACTTCACAGCAAATAATACAGCATCTGAAGGTTTCCTGTGTAGTAGGCCAAACAGTGAGTATATGTTGCGCTGCATGCAACTCTGAGGTTTGACTGAAATGGAGAAGCTTGAGTGCTGAGATGGAAATGTTACGTTGTCCCATGCCTCACATATAAACGTTTCAGCTTAGCGCTTGTTATACATCTATCTACATTATACACTTTTTTTAAAAGTTTTTTTAAAAGTATACCTTAAAAATGCTAAATGGCCAGTTTACATCTGATATTACCATGTGAGGTTAGTTTTGAAGTGTCAAGAACATGTCTGGGTCACATTTCTCCCCAAAATCAAAAGAAAAATTAAATAAAGATTTATCAAGTCAATTAAGATTTTTTTTAATTAAGCTGAAATTCTCATTATGGAAATGTGGAGAAAAAATATGAATATATATGTGTGTATATATATATATATATATACAAATATGAATGTATGCATCATGATAATGGTAAAGTGCTCTTGAATTCGGAAGTATTTAAAAATGAATAAAAATGTAATGACAATCACCATAATGAGAAATGAGAATTCGAGGGAAAATGTTTTTAATCGTCATGAAAATGGTCACAGTGCAAAAATAGCCCATAATAGGCTTTCTTTTATTAAAAAAATATTTGATTTGGATTGTAATGTGACCTAGACCTGTTCTTGACAGCTTTTGAGACAAGGAAAAATATGGCGTATTGCACAGGCAGAAATGTGAACAGCACATTAGACATTATGGAGTACCATCCCCAAAGCATGTTTTTTTTCAGGTTGAACATGTTTAGGTATCCAAACTGAGCGGCACCAGAGCCAAATCTCCTGTGACTCAATGCAAGAATAAAGACACAATTCCAACTTTGAAAAGATATGCGAGCCATCCATTATTAATTACAATCTATCCTAGGCTTGGTCAAAGATGCCTGAGGGGACATTTTATTTCCAAGAAGTAAAACATCAATTTGCCATTAGACTCAGCCTGTCCACTCCATTCATCCTTGTATTATTAGTTTAAAAATGAAGTCCATCTCTTCTGCCTTTAAAAAACATGCTTTACACAAGCTCTGAGAGCTAATAAAAAGCATAGCTTATGAGTTTGCAAGCATTTTTGGCGCCACAGAAATAATTCATTGTGACTGAAAGACTTGTAAAATGCTGCAATTCATGAGACATCATTGCGTGACTTAAGTGCTGGTGTCAGTGGCTAAAATATGAATGATCAAAAGAAGTTGAGGGATAAGCAATTTAGTCTTTTCTCCCGAATACAAAATGCATTAGTGACCAACTAAAGAGCAGACATCTACAATCATTGCAAATTGAATTCTTTGAGTTCTAGTATGCTAGTTTGCCCTAGAATTGGTTCCACATCCTCGTGAGCTGCTTCCCAAATTCCCTAAATTCACCTCAACAGATTTGAAAAGAAAAAACGTGTTATCTATTAACATGGCTGATCTTTTAAACAGCAAAATGAACATAGATGACATTGTTGAATGATAATCAGAAAATTAACAAATATCTGACATTTTCACAGCTGATTTAAGAATGCCTATAAAATTCCAACTGAATTTCTGAATTTGAATTGAGGAGGAAAACGAGACGCAGAATTGCAACACTGCCTGATATAGTCTTTCACTGGTACAGCAAGGTTCTTAAAATGGTGCTTAAAAACTACCTTTAAAAGTTACTAAAATGTTTTATCCAACATGTGCATGTGCAATGTATTTTTGTTTTTGCTAGCTCAGTAACACTTAAAGATAAACTTTAACCGACTGCCTTAAAAGGTAGCTGCCTACATAGATAGCTGACAGGGAAGCAGCTCACATGCTACAATATATTGGTGTCTAAATGTATGCATGATAGCTGTAAGTTTTCAAACCAACCACAGTCTGAGCTATTTATGTGAATCCAGACTTGTAGAACTTTTGTATTTGCATATTTCTTCTGCTACTATGACTCCCACACATCAGAAAACTGACAAAAAGCACAAGCTATTATTGTAATATTCAAGCTTCAAGATTCTGCCTTATGAATAGCAGAAGTGCCCTTCCTTCATCGACTGTGGAAGACGAACACCTACTAAGGCCATTCATGGCTAACCTTTTGATTCCTGCTCTTTTAATAGCGAGATCTATCATTAAGTTTCAATTCACACTGCTCCAGACAGTGATGCATTAACAATAGTGCTGTCAAGCACTCCTTTACAATTCATGGTAATTAGAGCTTAATGATTTAGCTCGTGGTTTTAACCACTATTGTATTTCCGACTGTGGCTCGTATTGGCAATGTGCCGTGCACTCTAACTAAGCTCCCCGTGATCCTTGTGAACAATCAAACAGGTAAAAAAACGAAACAAAACAAAGTCCTAGGTTTAGGCTAATATGCATAAAGACATGGTCAACTTAATCAGCTATTTGAATATAGCAGCATGAGTGCGGACCCTAACTATGCCATGAATAACAGGAATGGTCACAGTGGGATCCGGGCGTGATCTATATTCACTAATGCCCTCCAAGTATTGGACAATGTGCAAATTATATAATGACTTTCATGGATGTCAATGTTTTAAAGGACTTTCCATTGGTTCTTTAATGTGTAATCTAATCCATATATTTAAATTTTTAAATATCTTCTCCAATTATAAGTAAGATACGTAAGAGTCAATTATAAGTAAGATTTTAGTAAGCAAGGACTCGAAAATCGCTCTAGACACTTAAATTGGCTATTTGAAATGCTGAAAGTGTGCTTAACTACAATGTGAGTCTGGATATGTGCCTAGTTACAATGCTCTTCTCCATCATTTGAAGTAATTCTGTTATGTCTTCAAGAAAAAGTACAAAAATATTCCTTTACAATAAAATTCTATTTACCACCAGTTTTCAGTGGTCAATAATGGACATTGTTAATTGCATCAGGCAAATAGTCCAGATGGACCTTTGTGGAGCTGTTTGCCAGGACAAAAATATTCACCTAAATGGTGGTGAACTTACTTTCTCCAACTGTGAATGTAGCTTACTATGTTTAGTAGCTGGTGGTCAATGGCCTATATAATGCCAATATATTATAAATCAATTTAATAATGATAAATGAGACATGCATAAACTTATTTCTTATACAGACATATCTTGATAATACATTTTCAGTTTTTTTATTGTGAATTTCATTAAATATTGTTAAGTTAATTTCTCATTTTGCAATATTAACATTAAATTATAATTATCTATAAAGTAAATACAGTGCCAATTCTTTATCATTAATACAAAAAGTTTAAAAACAGAACCAGTTTATTATCAAATATCTATATGGACAATATAATGCCAATGTAGTAGTGTTGTCAAAAATATAGTTTTTTCAATACATATCGATATTGAAATATGAAACTGTTCTGATACTAATTTCCCGCAGGTCGCAGTATCAAAACACTGATACCTGCTGCACTTTCTCACTCTCTATTCTCTCTGACAGCGAGTTGACACACACCCGCCTTCTTTCACTCTTCTTATTCGCTCGGCTTGTATAGCGTTGGTGTTACAACACCTGAATTTTACTAATCATTTTACTAATTCTCGCAGGTTTCGCATGCACACATATACTAGCCTCTCAAACAGCTCACAAGTCGTAAACACAGTCGGTTATATGCTGTGTGTTAGCTCACAAAAAATCCATATGGAAAAATGGCATCAAATATCAGTATTTTTCAAGGTATCGAATCAAAGTTATAAATTCCAGTATTGTGACAACATTACAATATAGTATAAACATTAATGATATAATATTCATATTTATAAATATCAGCAATGCAAAATGAGGCACGCATAGATTTAATAATATTTACTGAAAATTCACTAAAATATTTAAAAACAAAGTTAATTATTAAATAATGATACATTTATAATGTAGACAAAACTGCAGATAGATTTTGTAACTGACAAAAGGGAACTACCACTCCTACTAATCTCAAAATGGCCAAATATCGATATCTGATATATCAGTTTATTGCAAATAGGATATTTTTAATCGCATCCCATCTATCTCAAACTTTAGTTTGACTTAAATTTAAAGGGTTCAAGCCTTAAATAGCAGGTCGGACAAACACCCCCGTAATTCCTGGATGACTAAATAAACTGTTCCAGACGGACACTAGAGGAAAAGACCTACGAGGAGTGTAGAGCTGAGAGAGAGGTGTGTTGGTGTGCGGCAGGGACAGCAGAGGCACTATGGTGAGCTCTTGTAAGGCACATGGACATGAGGGGGTGTGCTGGGGGGTAAAGATGGTGAGAGGAAGTGATGTAATGAAAGAAAGCCAGTGTGCATGTTTCACCAGGAGACACAAAAGCTGATTATGTCAAAAGCAATGCTAACTAACACCCTCAAGTTCCCCTGAAAATAAATGTGCCTCATCTATTTTACATTCAAACATGAGCAACTATATATACAGTACATACATTCTATTATTCATCATAATGTTAAGCTAAAAGTGTGTGCAAGCAGTACCTGCGTTTGAATGTGAGAAGAACGCCCAGGAGAATGATGACAAACATGAGGATTCCCGCAATGACGCCTGCCATCTTTACAGTGCTGTCCACCTGTTTTTCAGGCTCTATGTCATTGGAATTCTGGGTAGATGCACCTTTAAAGCAACAAGTACATCACAAAAAAGAGAAAGGGTCTTTAACTAAGACAAGAGCTGTTGAGAAATGTTCTATGGTGACACACACAAAACCAACACATACAAGAATCAAATGAAAACACATAAAAATGATGCCCAATCAAGCACGTCCCACATTCACACACTTTCATATGCACAATCAGTCCAAATGAAACATATTCAAAAGAAACACACATTCAAAATTAAATTAATTAAATGCATTTAAATTTAGACAAAACAAATGCACTAGTGACACTGATCATTACTGTGTGGCGGGTCTATTGCAAAGGGGAATCGTTCATTGAATGGCATTAATTAACAGGCAACAGACACAAAAAAAGACCTTAAGGAGCTTTTCAAATACTGGATCACTGTGGTGAAATGAAACACTTTAGGGCCTTTGGATTTTGGGTTAGAGAATGCAAATAAACTGAAAGACAATTCAATGCAATAAATGCAGGCATGAAATATGGATACAAGAATGATTAGAAAAACAAAAAGAGGATGAAGGCAGAGAACGAGGGTAGAGATTCATGCAGATGTACAGTGTGTGTGTGTCTTTGTGTACATATGGGTGTTGCACACTTGCATGCACCACATCTTGCAGGACGTTTTGTTGACGATATATTGTTATTTTCATATCTGTATAAAATCTATACAACCACGCATTACTTTTAGAAAATACTGTTCAGATTAGCGTGGCTCCACACCAACGGCTCATTTCTCCTTCATCAGGCATGTAATTCTACTGTGAAATTGCTATTATTTCTATGAAAGAATTTCAGCTGTTTGCTGTTGCCGTAATTCACTTTTGAAAAGATCAGCATCATCTTGATTTTTTGCATTTTATTTTCAAAACATGAACTAAATGAAACATTCCACCATTTAATAATCTAAATCAATCTTAATAATGCAAAGAAGAAAGGATCCAAAAAATGTTTTTATATAAATAAATGGTTGCATAACATATCTAAAGATGCACAAACCTTAGTAAAGCATAGAATTCCTGCCTTCAATGATTAAACAATTATGTTGTTATTTTTACCTTCACTTTGCATTTAAGAGAATTTTTCTTAACCTGCCAGTGCAACATCTTTAACAATCTGCTGCATATTAACACATCGATCTCTCTATGTGGGTGGTTTTCTTTCATGTAAGCTCAATCATTTGATTTATTTATTTCCCTCAAACCGTACAGTTCTTTTAAGCATGAGAAGATTAAACATTCAAAAAAAAAATCTGGAACTGTATGCTGAAGAGCTTAACCTACACAAAAAAGTATTTTATTAATCAGTATTTTTGGCTTGGTTTTTCAGTTCTAAAAAAAAATTACATATAAATGCCAAAGGTGTAAAAACACATTCAAGAAATTCTCACTGAAAAAAGTCTAACTATTTCATGCAGTTTTGCTTCAAGTAAATTTCTCTTGTTTTAAGGATGTTGAGATATTTTCACGAAAGAAAACATGACATGTACAACTGTGCTGTGCCGACAGCAATTTGCAGTGACATAACAATCAGAAATCATTAATTTCCAGTGAGTTTGCAATCTAAGCTAGCCTGGTTAAAGCCAGACCATTCTCAGTAGTAACTGAGTTATGGTCTGGCAAAGCTTAGACAAATCATTTTCAGAGGGGCGTCACCAACGGACGTCGCTCAAATGCCTCTGGATAGACCTAAAACCAATCAGAGCGATGAAGGAGATGACGTATGCAGAGCGACGGAGAAACATCTCTGAGTGTTGATCTTTGCTCGGGTTTTAACAAAAAGGAAACGATCGCTTAAAACCGACGCGACACATCATTAAGGCACGAGTATTGCTGCCAGAACTTCACAAACCTTTCCTCCATTGCATAATTCCACCTAGCAGCACCAATACCATCATCTCTGTTTTGGTTTGCCATGTTTGAAAGCTCTGTATGGAAGAGCTTCTGTGCTCCAATTGGTCAGTGTCACAGATGTGATGGAACCCGTGGTGGACTGGAAAAAAAAATTAAGCATGCTAGTTTTCTGTCGAGACGTTGTGAAGATTTGCAGATGCGGCATCGGTTGTCGTCTACTATAACACACTATAATAGATAAAACAATAGATTCTTGTGTCCCGATGCCCATTGTCATTTACGAATCACCACGACACCCTACGCCAAATAAATCGTGCCAAAATTTGGCTGATATTGTGTCGTCTGAACGCGGCAAGCAAGACATATATTTTCAACTGGAATTTGAAAACGATCACAAGTTTAGTTTCTTCTGACCTTTGAAAGAACACTAAGCCAATCTCTTCTAACCTTGCTAGTCTTTGGAGTGTTTTCAAGCCAAACACTTTTTAGCTCCATCCAGAGCTGTCAGAAGGTGAAGGCAGCGCTATGGATGGTTTACGCGGATGGACTATGTGTTCTCCTGACTCTATCAATGTGGTAACTGAACTCCATGTCCTCCAGTCTGCTCTGATCTGATTGGGTTCAACAGTTCATGATCCACATACACAAACATCCTAATAGACACTTTTGCCATGATGTGGTTCTTTTCTGATACCATCCCCCGAAACAGCACTATCTTCACAACAACATTAATCTTGACCTACCAATTTTGACTCATTTTACCAACCCTTTAAGACATCACAAAATCACTTCTCATAGAGCTCTATATGTCAGCATATACCTAAAAACCAGATCATTTTTTAGCACATACATTTAAAATACTGATCAATTTAAATGTGTGTCCAATCTACCCTCAAAATGCCATCAGGAAAGAAAATGCCAGCTACTTCTGACCAGTAATAGCAAGCAGTACATCATAGTTTTGGTTGTTTGTCTTGAAGTAAAATGTATTGGCCACTTAAAAAAAATAAAGGAAAACCCCTTTGATGTGTTTCAAGAAAGCTTATCCAAACAAAATTGCAAAAATAATACTTCCCAACACAATTCCACAATGTAAGAGATGGCCAATACAATACAGAAAAATTACACACTTCAGCTTTCAATAGTGATTTTTACAACAGTTACCACACATACCACCCACAACCTAGTAAAGGCTATGAAATAGCTATTCTATGTGCTTGTATTTCTATAATTTTGACATATTGTTGCTTCTAATGACTCTCACACCTATCTAAATCATAAGGATCTTAGCAATCATGCAGAAGTGCTCTTTTAAGACCTATGCTATTTCCTTATCAATACACAATGTAAAATAATACTAAAAACACAAAAGGCCCTTGATTAGAAACACTCGCCATGCATTTCCCTTCAACCACTTGCTCTGCTTGTATGCCCAATAAAAATAGTGAGTATGCAAATCCTTTTATTTTGATGGGGTAAAATTAAGTATCAAAGAGGAATTAATATCAAAGCCCATCATATTAAAACTTAATCCCTACCATATACAGGGGGCGTTGGAGTGGGTGCATTTTAATTGCTGACATTCAGCGATATTCTGTGGTTCTGTTAGCGTGTGGAAAAAGGTACTTTTGTATAACTTTATTTAAAGCAGGTCTGTAGGCCGAGGGATTACGCGAGGGTTTATGGGGGTGCATATCACCATTGCAATCTCCAAGGCTATTGTTCGCCAGTCGACAGGATTACAGATGCATCGTTGGATGCATCTAACAGGATTATAATCTCAAATGGACTCAGATTAAGACTAGGGAGTCATGTAAACAACCCATGATGCTAATGGCTCAAAATAGTGTCCCCTTTTACCAAATACAAAGAGGTTAAAGGGTGGATTTTAAATACATTTGACTTAAAATCCCATTTGTTTCTAATTCACAAGTGTATTTAGGTTTAAGCATTTCTGGTGTTTTTGTTAAATTTAGTTAAATTCCAGAGAATTGAGAAACAATGGGTATTTGTGTAAACTGTCAATTGATTTCAAGCTCAAAGTGTCCATGCATAATGCATGATGTGCTGTGTTTGTTTCTTTTGCTTGTTTTTGGAACTGTTGGGACAATGCGGCAAACACAACTAGGTTTTGCTTTCTAATGCTTAGTGAATATTACTGGCCCAAAAAAGTGTTTGGAAAAGTCACATCTAAAAATGTTTGAATTTCATTGCATAGGAAACAAAATATCAAACCGAGTGACATCTGCAAATAAAGATTATTTATTGATGCCAATTTGAAGTTAAATACTGTATAAATGTTCATTTAAAACCCAACAATCTTCTTTTAGTCAAATGTGTTGCTTGAAGAGTGTGGTAGTACATTCTTTCTTAACAATAAAAGCTGTTTTTTTTTTTATATTTTGCCATTTGTGCATATTCAAGTTTCAAATAAATGTGGAATTACTTTTTGGGGCCAGTGTGCACTCAAATTCAACTCTCAAAATATAATTATGATCCTTATAACTGCATGTCAAAATATATATTTAAAATGTAAAATGACGACAGCTTTAATCGGCATAATTCAGACGATTAAGCATTTTAATGGTTCACTAGCTGGCTTAAAGTCGACTATCTCCCGTGCAACGCAGATATCCAGCAAGACCCTTCAGAAATGTGAGACATTTTAGTGCAAGCAATTTGTAATTTCAGTCAGGGCAATTGAGCATATTGTATGTGACTGTAGAGTGAAATGGAGAAGCAATGAGACGTGGACCATATTGCACTGGAACTAAAGAGCTGACACCTGTGCATGTGTGTGTGTGCATGTGTGCAAGGGCTTGACATCTGATCTGAACAACAAAATCCAACCTTCAATATATAATAGAAATAGACTAATTATATGAACATACAATAAGCAAATATAACAAACACACTCAATACTTCCACACACAAGTTGTATATGTGCACATGAATATATATCTGGAATAGAAACACACACAGACATACAAGCGTACTAATGTACACAAAAAAACATGCTGGTAAACACACTCACATGCACACACACACGCACGCACGCATGCACGCACGCACGCACGCACACACGTGCACACGCACACACAAACACACACACACACACACACACACACACACACACACACACACACACACACACACACACACACACACACACACACACACACACCGGTAAGGCTGGCAGGTTCAGAGTGTATGACTGGGGTTATGTTGGGTGAAGCGGTCACATGTAAGGGGTGGAGTTTTGAGGTAAGGCAACGTATATCACTTTACGCTCACATTTTGCTCAGAAACTTATTAAGCTCTACTGTACAATATCTTTAGGCATATCCACATTTAAATAATGGTCTGAATTAATACAAAAAATGGATATAAAGCCAGCCATAAAAAGTATATATATTGACCCCCAGTAAGCAACAGATCATTCAAAAGCAAGATTATGTAATTTCTAAGAAGGCGATATTAGAATAAAAATCTTACTGAAATGAGTTTTTCAGAGCATAACAAGGTCATGAGCAAAACTATAGTAGAAGGGGATATTTGTTGTTTTTAAACATGAAATATTAATATTTAATATGATCATTTAAAACATGTGGGCGGCACTATACATTCTCAGGGTACCAAATTACATTAGTGTCAATGAAGTCAATGAGAATCAGCTAGACTTTTTAGTGGACCAGACATGCAAAAAATGCATTAAGATGTAGATGGAGAGAAGCAGAATAAAGGAACAAGGTCTGGAAAAAAAAGAGAGAAGGAAACAACAGCAGAAGAAATGTGGATGAAAAGAATAAAGAAGAAAGAAAAGTTTGACTATGGTATAATATTCACCTTCACTGGGAATGACAAGTATGTAGGGCGTGGTATTTTGTCCCCTACCTATTACCACTAAGACAAGGTTTTACGTTCCAGGCCGGCATGCATGAGAGAAAAGAAGGAAAGAAAAAATAGTCTAAAGAATTATGCTTTCAACTTGATCATCTGAGCTTCCTTCCAGTGAGTAATATTTGTCTGGAAAGGAAACTGAAATGTATATGATACAACAGGTAGGCTAATGCGCAAGGGAAAACTAAAATTACTCCAGAATCATCTAATGGAACTGACAGAGTAGGCATAAGAGTTAGAGAAAATAATATAAATAAAAAAAATGCAATTTATTTTTCTAAGTTGAGGCCTTATGTGGCTTTTGTCTCCAATTCTATGAAAATTGAAAAGAATAATAAAACTTTAATAAAAAATGTTTCAAAATAAATACATTTAGGGGGAATACACTAAGACTGAATTGCATCTACTGTCATTCATTTGCGTTTGCATTGTTTAAGCACTCGATTCAATAAAGTAATTATGCAAATGAGGTGACTGTGCTAATGAGACTACAAAATGTGTGCTGAATTCAAAATTGCATGTTAGGATTCCCCAGTTCAGAGTGCTAAGATCTGGAGGATGCTGGAGATTTCTGCATTTTGACATACTTAACAACGACCCACACACCTGATTTGGTTCTTTAAAATACAAAAAGTGCACTCTATGATCCCTAGAAAATGAAGACAAACATATTTTAATGAAATTTCGCTTACCGCCTACTTTACGTGGGAGGTAATATTACCACATTATTCGTACCAGGCACAAAACACTGGGTTTCATGAAATAGGCGCAATCTTAAACCAGTCTAATGCACACAGAAAAGAAATGTGTTTGAATTGAAATGAATGGAAATTACTTCATTTAAATACAGTGCAGTGCTATTTCATTGTCATTAAACTAGATTTTAGGTGGTGAGTGAATAAGATGAATAAGGTTTTTACTTAAATAGCATGCTCAAAAGTCACGCAACCGTTTTAGTGAATTCACCCCGTAATCTAAACCTACTAAAAACTCCAACATTAAAAAGACAAGGAAAGGTAGAGAAACCTTAAATGTCTGTATTCAGGGCATCACAATTTTTAAACCATGTCTTTCTAAACAAAAGTAATTGTTTTTTTTACAATCATAAGAACCCAACTCAGGACGGATCTATCTGGGATATGAAAGGAAAACAGGCCATGGGAAGAAAAAAAAAAAGCCCGACATGGAGCAAAATAAAATGAGTTCAGCAAAACAAACAAACAGAAGTGTGCAGAAGCAAGCGTATTGAATAAGATGGAGAAAAAGCCAAAAGGTGTGAAAGAAAACTGGAAAAGGAAGAAAAAAATGCGATGAGTCTGTAGCGCTGCACGGCTATAGTGTCTCTTTATCCGTGATGTCCATTAAATAATAGAGTCTCTTGTGATTGCTCTTTTCCTGGAAGTGATTATGTAAAAGGGTCTTTTTTACGGAGAGAGGGGGAAATGAAATGGAGCAAAAGAAACTGAACAAAATTGTTGGCCAGAGGCAGATAATCATGCAGGTAAAATAAAATGGGATTTCAGTTTTTTCAATGAAACCAGGAGCGCTAATCTCAGTCTGATGCAAGTGAGGCTTTTCAGACTGTACAATGAAAAGACTTCGTCCTTTTTTAAAATATTTATATATAAACACCTCATCATGTTTAGTAATGGGTTCCACTATAAAATCAAAGGTCTATTAAGAATACAGAGGAAATATCATTTATAATATTAGATCTGCTTAATTTCAACCAAAACATGACTTGAGTTTCATTGAGTGTGTTGGGCTAAAGGAACTTAAATTAAACAGAACTATCCAAATATTAACCCAGCCAAAGAACTTTTCCAAAGCATGTCTCATCTGAATATACAAAGAAACAAGCAAAATAAGTGAATAAATCAATAATAATAATAAAATGTGTCATTCATACAAACTAACAATAAGTGAAACAATTCTCATACCTTTGGTAGCTAGTCGCACACAGTTGATTTTGGTTTCCTGGAAGAGGAGAGGAAAGTTTGTGTTATAATTACATGTCAAAATGATACTGTATTGAGGAACATTGTTTTTGTCAAGCTACAGTGATCTTAGTAATTGCAACACAATGAAATGCGGGTTATTTTCCATCATGAGGTGCATGACATTAAGAAACAGTTAATTATATAACAACATTTCTAATGATAGCGAAGGATTCACAAATGCAGTGCTGAGGCCAAAACAGAGAAAAGCCAACATTATTGTTACATTTTCCCATGCATGTAAAGTCACTACAGCTAAGTTAAGTAAAGGCATTCAAGGTGACAAAACTTGTACATAAACATATCATATCACATTCTACTTGTTTTGATCCTAATCATATTTAAACAATAATATGAATACAACTGTTAATTTAGATGACAAAAAACATTTCTATTCTATTCTAAAGCATTCATAGCTGCCTGGAATGCCATGTGTGAATTGACAGGTGTTAATTAGCCGGCAGATTTCGGTGTGAAGTCTACATGGAAGTTTAGAGCTCTGAGACAGAGCCAGATGCTACCATGTGTTTCTGTGAGCGTTTACAACAGCTACTTGTTTTGAATAGATCTGCTGTCCTTGTGCATTTGAATAGATCTGCTGTCCTTGTGCACCTCATCTCAGTAGACACGTAAACAATAATGCCTTCACATCACAGGGACTTAAAGGTTTTGCTAATGGCAATATTTCATTAAGTTATATTGTATAACAGCCTGTGTTACACATCTGAAAAGTGTGCCAATCTCAGCGTTGCCACAGGGAGCTCTTTAGCATTAATTGTTTTCTTCTATGCTCATCTTTCTCTTTCAGGTAAACTACTGTCTTGGCGGAGCAACAGTTTGATGAGAATATTGCTAGCTAGCTCCCCATAAAAACCTCTGGTTTAATAGCACAGACATTTGAAGGTAACTCTCTCATTTATTACCAACACAGCAATGCAAGAATGAGCATTAAGTTGTATTTGCAATGCACTGGCTGAGCCTTCACACATGCCCAGTGCTCATACCCTCATAGTGCACTACAAGTTGCATTAGATAAAATCATCTGCTAAATGACAGCCTACTAATAAATAAATCTCACAAAAACACATTTTCACACATGCGTGACACACACAAAAACACACTCACAAATACAAATTTATCTTTTTTTTCTTTATTTAGCACCACTCAATATTAGCTGTTTTCTGCATAAATCATTCAAATTAATCTGCCAACTGATTCTTTACACCGTTGATGCACCGGTGTTTTGCCAGATGAGAAGTTTATCTACAGGTGTGTATAATCTTTATACTCTTTTAATTCCTTTTATAACTGTATCATCTTCAAATCTTTTTAAATTCCTTTCATAACTGTTTTAATTTTCCTTGCATTTATTTTGTAATTATTTTTAATTCATTTCTGTATAAAACACTTTGAATTACAATAGTGTATGAAATGTGCTATATAAATAAACTTGCCTTGCCTTTACAAGTGCAGTATGTTGCTACCCAGGAACATGAACAAAACTAAAAAAAACAGACTAAAAAGTGCTAAAAAGTTTTGCTATAAAAGTAACATGGAATAAAACTTGATGCTATAGCTAGTGTGTGGTTGCTAAAATGCTGCTAAAATGTTGTTAGGGTATTCTGGGTGGTTGCTAGATGGTTACTTACTGCCTCAAGTCAAAAGAGTCAATGGAGTCTATGACCCCCAGTCCCTCCTTTAAAGTAAATCTATGGGATTGATCATCTGCCAGCTCAAAATCTTAAGTCTGATTGCTTAGAAAAGTAAAAGCACACATGTCCTCAACAGGAGGCAGGACTCATGATTTCAGGTATCATTTGCACGTTGCAAATGATTAACTGACTAACCCTAACATAATAGTAATGAAGCTCACCTTAGAAAACACCACAAATAAATCAATCGGAAAAGCATATTGAAGAGGCAATACAGGCAGTCTCTCTCCAGCATTTATTTTATAACTTCACTATGCCATTATCAGTGCACTCTTCAGAAACATTAAAAGTCCCCTTGGCAACACTTCATTGCACATATCAATTTGGCTCATGAGAATCAAAACCAATATGAGTTTCTCAAATACATCCAATGCTGATGAATGCAAACACAACACAGACCTCAACTCACACTGTTGACACTGAAAAATTAACCGTCAATGCAGTGGAAAAGGGCAAATACTAACATGTGACCTTGCTGTCAGTGGCGGTTTGTCCCATCTGATTGTGGCATTGAAGCAGGGGGTGGATTGACACAGTGAGGCAGAGAATGGTCCATATGTGAGCAGAATATCTGTCTGTCACAGAGTGCTATCGGACATGCAGGGTCAAACACACTAGCCAATGTAAAATGAGTGAAAGTAATACTGTTCGAGTTGTAAGAGGATTTACCATGCAGATATGGATATATGCTGGATATATATGGATAATGTTTCTAAAAATTTTAAATTAAAATTAACGATTTCTATTCCAAATAAATGCTGTTCTTTTTAAACTTTCTATTCATCAAAAATCCTGAAAAACAAAAATATGAATATGAATATTAAAAGCACAACTGTTTTCAACATTGGTAATAATAAGAAATGTTTCTTGAGTATCAAATCAGCATATTAGAATGATTTCTGAAGGATCATGTGACACTGAAGACTGGAGTAATGATGCTGAAAATTCAGCTTTGCATCACAGGAAGAAAATACTGTAAGGTTTAAAATAAATTAAAATGGAAAACTTATTTTTAATTGTAACAATATTTGACAATATTGCTGTTTTTACTGTATTTTATATCAAATAAATACAGTGACTTCTTTCAAAAACATTTTACATTGTTTTACTGGCCCTAAACTTTTTAACGGCTCTCCGAAATATACCAAGGTTCTGAAATTCATGTTTACATGTTATTCTTTGGTACTTCCAAGAATACTATGATTGTACTATGGTAATTTTTTTGTAGATAAACTGAGTACTCATCATGATAAATGAACTTCAGTACCATAGTACATATCGAAACTCTGATACCGTCACTGGATTATGGTACCACTCAAGTACTTTTTGTAAGAGAAAAGGGTGAGAGGAAGGAGGTGAGGGCCGCATGTTAACGGTGCGTCGTTTCTGAGAGCAGCCTGAGCGCTGGGACTTGGGGAATGGAATAATAGGAGGGGGTCTCGGCTGATGGGAAACATCCCTACAGGAAGTGACAGCTGAGCTATACTGTCTGCCCCTCCAGTCAAATAATTCACTGACAGACTGTCAAAGGCTTTTTACGATGACTGTGTAATGACGAGGAGAAAAACGCAGAGAAAGATGGAGAAAGAGGTATGAAAAAGAACAAATCTTTGCAGCTCAGGGGAAACTGCAAGGTGAGAAAAGAGACTTCATGTAAACATTTTACTCAATTATTACTGATAGACTACACTATTACTGTTGGCAGATAACTATCAATATTGGATTTTTAAATTTTCTAAAGGAAAGGTAAGTGATGCTGGTCTGTGCAATGATGCTAAAGTGTTGTGGCTCATTATCAGGGTGTTGCTAAGGTATGCCAAGTTGCTCTTAGCACATTGCTGTGCGGTTGCTTTGGTGTTTGGGATCATCTGAAACAAAATGGAAGCAAAAAAGAGAAATGAAAAAAAAGAGACATGCATGACAGTTTGGAAAGAAAGTAAAAGCAAAAAGAGAGAAAATAAGATAATAACTCCACAGACCATTCCAACTGACTGCAGTTTACTAAGCTTGAATGACAAGTTTGCATTGATGTGTTTAAAAAGAACATGGGACTCTTATGACAAATGCTTAATGGTTAGCTTGAGAAGTTGAAGAATATGGATTTCATGTCACTGTCCAGCTTTTTGCCATGCCTATAGGAGCTAATCCACATGACAGCAGATTTACAGTCAATAAGTTTTTCTAGTTGGTCACTCACTCAATTCTGAAGCATGTTATGGATTAGTTAGTCATTACAGCAGTTTTCTTGACACGCTGGCCACAATTCTCTTCTGATGACAACAGCTACTGCTGGAACCCAGGAACACATATCGGTCTATTAACTAGGTAAACAAGTGCAAATACATCATTTTCTGTAAAATTTGGGCCAATAAATTGCAAACTTTATATACTATAGTCAAACTATTAATTTCCCCCAAAACCACAAAGCAACCACCCAGAACTCACTAACAATGCCACAGCAATGACACAGCCATTCACACCATTAGCAACTACTGTATATCTTGGGACAAGAATGTCAGTGAGACTTAAACTCTTTTGACTTGGGCCAGTAAGCAACCTAATAACCCCCCAGAACACTCTAGCAACCACATAGCAACACCCTGGTAACCACCCACAAGACCATGGGATGGCGAGTTCCGCACGGGCAGATTATTGTTTAAATGAAAGTAAATATCTAGTTGTTTTCTATTTGTTAAATCTATTTATTTGTCATAATCAACTATTGCATGTTGCACAATCAGGCTGATCAAAAATATCACTTCCTAGAAGACGAACAAAAGAGAGATAAAATCACAAATGAAAGTGTATCACAATTTAAGAGTTCATCCAGTTTCTGCAGTATTTTGAACAGATTTTGAAATGCATGCTTATAATTATGAATTATGAACACGGGAATGAATGATTACAACAACCTCCTGAGGCAATCATCTACACATTAGGGGATTGGGAGGAAAAATGCTCCAGTGAGAATGAATAAAACGTGCTGTACAAAATGACAAAAGAAAAGGGGCATCAGCCAGTCGTCTGGAGGTATTTGAGACAGCGGCCCTACAATTTCAGAAGCTGTTGCTTTCGAGAGTAACACCTCCAGTCTGGTGAAATATATTACCAAGAGGATTAGGCAAAAGAAACTAAAAAACAAAACAAAAAACAATGACACAAGTTGCTTTTGCTGTCTATAGTCTATATTTGTCTTTCATAAAGAACAAAGGAAAGCATGACAGCTGAGTGCAGTGTTAGGTGTAAATGAAGAAAGAAAAAGCAAGAGATTCTTAAAAAACGTGTGAAACAAGCACGAGATGCTTCAAAAACACTCCCAACCGCAGCAATAGAGAAATGTTTTGTCTCCATCCAAATACTATCAGCCGCTGCTGATATTAAAATAAATCAATAAATATTAAAATAAATAAAAACATACCAATAACCCAAAAAATGAATAATATCGTCTTCATTTTATTATTCCTATTATAATTATTATGATTATTATTATTTAAATTCTAAAGAGCATCTTGTACTTCAACTGAAAAAAGAAAAATCCTTTTCTTACAATTTGATTTAGAAATAGTGCTGCTAAATAAATATTTCTTAAATATGTATTCATTTATGTGACATGTCAACTGACCATTTAACACTTGACCATTAACACTGACATTACACTGATGAAGGGTTGAACCCTAAAATGCATTTTTTTGTACTTTTGGACAATCCTCTGGACAATCAAATCCCGTGGGCTTTTTGGCCTATATTCGTGTGCGAATCTCTTTTTTATTATTTTTACACTTGACCATTAAACACTTTGTTTGCTTGGTTACTTTTTTTAATAATAGCTGCCACACTCCAACAAACAGTGATTTCCCCTTTGACAGGTGGTGGCTTTTAAATGCAAGCTGTTTTCCTCTAGAGTGTTTGTTCCTATAAGAGCGACACGTCAGTGGAAACAAAGTGTCACAAACTTGTCCTTTCACCCACCACACACCGAAGACTGGACATTCTTTGTGGGTTCCATTTTGTTAAAAGCTGCATGTGTCTGTTTCCATCTCTGTCTAGTGTGAGTTCAGCCACTTAAACGAGTGAGTGCCTCTTCAAAACTCTGTATCCCTCTTTCAGAACAAAAGACGCCTGCAGCGGCAATTACTTGCTCTTTTAGCCCGAGTGTCTGCGGTCCTGTTCACAAACACACCGGAGGGACAAAAGCAAGAGGAGGAATCCGAATTTAGCTTAGAACAGTTTGAGACCACTATTCCCCTGATTGTCCCTCTCCCCATCTCCGGCAAGACTGATGTGATAAAGTTTATCAAAAGTGACCTGGTGCTATTAGCAGTGCCAGGAGAAGCTCTGTGGGCACCGGCGCTCTGAGATGGCATCGTTTATGGACTGCTGCTACACTGAGAGATCAAGAAACCGCAGTATATTTGTCTTTAAAGGTCAAACTGAAGATGAGGAGGAAGCAACCTGTAGTAATTTGGAAATGTGATAATCCAAAAGAATTTCAATAATAACCCAACAAAATGTTTAAGTAGTTAATGTTTCTATACTCAGGGGTGACTTAAAAAAAAAGAGGTCCTGCGTGACTTATGTAAAATATACCAGTATGCACCAATGGTCAAAAAGAGAGAAAAAAAAAAATAAAGCTTGCTGCGTTGTGTTGAATAAACCATAACGTCTCTAGCCTGTGTGTTGTTCGAGTGACAAGTTATCACAAACCTATGATTGGCTTAAGCAGAGAAAAAGTATTTTAACGCCCCCAAAACTACACACTTCATCTTTAAGCAAATGAAAAGGCCTTTAAAAGTCATGATGGCATTTCGCCTCTATGGAAAGTATTAATGATGAGCAAATTTAATGTGGACTACAGTTCCCAGCTCATGCTGACATTATAGAGAAAAGATCGTTCATTAGAGAGCATCGCATTGTATTACTCATTAGAAATGATGTTCTGGTTTTGTGAAGTGACTTTTACAGTAGCCCCTACATGTATTTGGACATGTATTTGTATTTTAAACATGTCTGAATGTTTAGATATATTGGGATACACTGAAAAAGTGTTGATAGTGTTGATAGAGAAAGACTAAAATAGTATTTTCTTTAAAAACATACGCCAATAATCATTGGATATTTACAGCTTTATTTTTTACAGTTTAATACACCAGTGTAATCATATTATTCAGACATTATTAAGTGATGCTTTATTGTCCCAAAACATTTTGGGGACACTTTATAAAGCAGTGATATTGTTTTCTATTTTTATGCTTAAATATCATTTATGAACCAAATGCATCAAGTCAATAAACTAATCTACTAATGACAACTGCTAGATCAAGCCGGTTTGAATAGCTATCAATATGACAGGTAATCTAACCACTGAATTGTATTGTGAATTCATTTGTTACTTTGCGCCGTGGAATAGAACAAAAAAATCAAATGGTACACATTTAACACCGAGCGTTTCTCAAACACACTTGGAACAAGGTAAGTTGAAAACAAATTTGAACTACCAACCTAAATCCATATTTTATGCATGAATCTCCAATCAAATTATCTGGGTCACGGTCTGAGGTTGTTTTTGAGTGCTTTTCTCGAGCCGCCTGAGACTGAGAGATCGAATTGAATCAAATCCAATCAAATCAGGAACCACATACTTCAAAACGCAGTGCAATACAGCAGGCCCAAGCCCAAGCAGAGCCTTTACAGAGCACATTATGCCTGCTAAATTCTAAAGTGTGAAATATAAATATTATTAAAATATCTCCTGTTTCTATGATAGTCTTGTAATTTTGGAGGATATACAGTAGAGGTCATGTTCTACTAGACTTTTTACCATGATGGGAACGGGGAGGGGGGGGGGGGGGGGGGGGGATATGCTTGATTGCCATGAAGATAATGACATTCCAAAGAAGGTTCATTTTTAAAATATAATTCATCATTTCATTCTTATTTATTCTGGGGTGAAATATGACCCAGCCAGGATTCATGAGATTTCCAAATCAATACTCAAGCGTCAACATTTATCAAGAACAATGAACTGGTAAATGAATTAAGCAGTAAATGAAATACTCACCCCATTGGCTTTGCTCAGGGCCTGAAAGTAAATGCTGTAGCTTTTGGCTGGTGACAGCGGTGCGTTCCAGTAGCCATTATAAGTCTTGTTGTCTCCTATAGTAAAGGGCTGTACCACAGCAAGGCTAACAGGGGGAAGTTCTGCAGCGAAATAGTGAGGTGAATCCAAGATGGAGGCATTTCTGAAACTAACAGGAGTGGAGAAACACTCCAACACATCAGCGGCTCGGCGAACTTTCTTCTTCCGTTCCTCTTGAACCACCACTTGATAAGCACTAGAGAAAAAACAAGTTGCATTAATGAACTAAATATCAAAACAAGGACCTAATATGTCATTATTGTAGTTTCTCAAGAATATTAATGAAGAGGCTCTATTTAAATCGTTTTTTTTTAAGTAAAACATGAAACCTGTTCACAAGGCATTAAATGAGAAACAAAATATTCAATGAGAAAAGAGTAGGACATGACTTGATTCAATGCATTGGGAATTATAAAAACTACCCTTTGTCTTAAGAATAACATTCACTGATGAATTGTGCACAATAAGACCAGCAGCATTGCATTAGGAAAAGTAAAAAGTGTACATTTTGATTTCATATTTCTTTAAGCATATGTTTGCAGCCTCCTGATATGGGAAATATCTTCAGCTAGTGATGGCACATCCAAAAAAGAGAGAGGCAGTTGTGCAATTTAACAAGCCATTAAAACCATCAAGAACTTGGAAGCTTTATAAGAATCACAGAAGGCCATGTCAACCATCAAGAATTCTCTAACGCTAACAACTAGCTGCTAAACATCTCTATTAAACTCTCTTTTTGAAAAGAAAAAAAAACTCTTTAGACCTGCATGAGACCCAAAAATACACAGCTTCTCCTCATGAGAGAAAACTATGAGGCAGGCGATGCGGTAGAGTGCCAGCAGAGGGAAATCTCTACTACGGTAATTAGCTGGAGGGGAGGTATGCACGGGGCTTTTTCAAAGTGCTCACCATGGGGAGGGATTGGAGAGAGGCATTTGTGTGTTTCAGAACACGGTGAATAGATAAGGACATTTTTTGAGCTCCCTGTGCTAATAGTACTTGTTTGCAATTATGTGGTCTTACGCCAAGAACATACTTCCCAATTATGTGCAATTAGGGAAATGTATGTTTCGCCGAAAAGACGTGGCAAATTATCCTAGCCTCTAATCTGGCATCTTTCATAAGGGATAATTTCCCATGACCAAAGAGGCCTGCCTGCTTTTCTCTTTTAAATACACAGGATCTCCATTTCAAACTAATGGCTTTAAGTGCACACTGGATGTCGTGTGTTGTGTGTCCGCTGTAACCCCGGTCGAAAGCTTCTGTAATTATAAACAATTTTCAGTTGCGGATTTTTCATAAAGACGCTTATGGATTGCCAGGGTCATATGCTTTATAGAGCACACTAACAAAGGGAAAACCATCCCTAACAGTGGCAAAATTATTTCCCCACTTGTTTATTATTAAATATGCATCAGTTTTATGGGTTTTGTTTCACCCTTAAATATATATTAAAAATAAATATCCAAAAATGAATGACAATTGTAAAAATATAATATAATAACAACTCAGAATAGTGCATGCATTCAAATATTTGTCATAATTACTGATGAACTCCCATTGCACATCAACTGTGCAGTTCTTCCAAGTAAGTGGCGACTTGCAATTTCGAGAATTTGCCAAAATCTGTTGCACATTCACAGACTGAATTTCCACACAGAGAAAGACTCTGTGTGTGTGCCAAAACACAGCCAAATGGACCAGGATCCCCTCGAAGGCTTAGCATACAAATTATGCTTATTTGAATGACTGCATTTAAAAACCCTCAGGACCCCGAGTGAATCAACAGTAATGCACTTCTTCATTCAGACTATGTGCTGGACCCCTCTTCGATGATTGGAGAGAGGGATCATGGGTAATTTAGTGTATTCTTGTCTTTTAACGTGTTTCGCCATCTGTCTGCAGATTTAAAAATAATTCTTAAAGGATTTTTATTTTCAGCATGTCAATGAGTATCTACAGGTCCACAGCTGGTGTTTTTCAGGCTGCTAACCTCGTTCATTTATTAACAGCAAATTGCGATTTTCAATTCACTCATCATATCCTGTCCTCTCTATATTCACATTTGAATAAAAGTGTCAAAAGATCACAATTGACAAGTACTTTCTATGACAATGTGTCAATTGCATACGATATCAATCAATGTAAAACAAATAAGCAAAATACATTGGACAGGCCAGTGGCATGATCTCATGAGGCAAACTCACCTGACAGGAGCCCCTCGTGATTGGGCGGGTTTTAAGAGGACGGTGATTGTCGTGTCTGTCTCATTGAGAGGAGAGTCGGTCTCATATTCAGGCATGGATGGAGCTGCAGACACAGAATTATGTTAAAGGACAAGGACTATTAAGAAAGAAAGGATATAACGAAAGCAGATACTGTATAGCTCAGAAAACCTCATCTCAAGTGACAAGAACAAGTGGAAGAGAAACAGATGTCTAAAAGACTTTTATAAAAAAGCACTTTTTGTCTAAAAAGCCCCTTTTTTCAGTTTATGTAACACAAGCATGAATTAAGTGCATTTGCAAGAATAAAATGACCAATATTTCTGAGTATACAGTAGTGGCAAAAAGTGATATCCAGCCTGGGAAATCTGACATCTTCACCCTTTATTCAAATATTATATTTTAATCTACATTATTATGTAATAATATTTAAAAAATGTTAAACGATTTTTGTAAGCATATTGCATAGTTGTGCTTGAAGTAAATTGCTGAAACACAGTGAAACCTGCCAAATTGTGTAATATCATTTTTGGCCAGCCTGTCAAACAAAGAAATTATGAACATATGCAAGAACAAGAGAAAACCAATAAAATATTAACATCTGATATTGTTGTAGTCAATGTATGCTTTTTCCTGTGAGATTTTTGTTTTTCTACGCATTTGCTTTGCATATTAAAATAAAACCCTGTAGTTTTTCAAACATTTTACCTAATACCTTAACCAAGTTTATTGTTTTGTTCTTCCTTCATATTTGAAATATTTAACAAAATATATATAAAAAAAATTCCTCATATTTTGATGGTTTAATCAAACTTGTAGTGTCATAAAAATAAACCTCCAGACATGACTTTTGGCCACTACTGGATGAATGTTCCACTGTAAGTACTGTACAACTTCTTGACTGTTTTCACAAACTAAGAGATATGTCGAAGTTGTTATCTGTGGTAATCGACAGCATACTATAGAGTTTAGAGTTTAGCTTGTTTTGAAGCCTGAACTCAGCTGCCATTCAAACCCACTGTTTTAATATTATGTATAATTAATATTCATGCTTTTGTAAAAACAATAATTTCACAGTATTTACTCCTATTAGAAAGCATAGCGTTTGGAAGCCTGACTCAGAGGTCATTACTATGTAATCATACTGAAAATGTCACTCTCTCATTACAGTGTTTAGATTCAGTGAACAATACGGTTTGAGTAAATGGTGTCTGGCGTGATGCATAAATGCCACGTCATTATGAAACGGAACGAACTGACAGCCGCGGGCCACAGAAATTGGGCTGAACTTGTGGAGGATGTTGTTTACAATTCATGTTCTCATTATTCCGTTCACTTTACATTAACTGTATTCCAACGATATTCATGCCAATAACACAACACGCTAATGAGATTTTCGCTCCGGCAAAGCTTCTTTAAGATACAAGAAAAAGTCAAAATGACAAAACTAATTATGCAAATTTTACAAATGCAAGTGATAATTAGGTAAGCAATCAAATGAAGCTTATTTAACCCCATCAGTTCATGTTCTCTGAAATAATTTCATACATTATCATCAGTCTGTCCGACGTGAATACTCTATATCCATGAAGAACAAATGTGTGTCACATTAACTCAATTAAAATGGATCTTGAGGGTCTGTTTTACCATAATTATTTATAATTATCATTTCACTGTAGAAAAATAACCAACAATCTAAGCTAAACCCTTGCCTGAAACCCTCACCTGCGATCTTGGTGGCTATACGGGTGGTCACGGGTGGGCCGAAGCCTTTGTTCGTGCTGGCTTTCAAAGTAAAGTAGTATGTGGTGCCAGGATATAACCCAACGAAGAGATGATGGGTCTCATTTTGGAGTTTGAAGACCCGGCCACGTTGTGTTGTCAAATCTGCACTGGGGTCCAGGGAGCCAAGAGCCTTATAGGTGATCTAATGAAAGAGACAAGTCCACTCGATTACCCCAATCACTTCAGACAAAAGCATACATTCAAATGTATAATACTAAGAAATGAAAATTATGACATAGTTTGTTTACCATTATGTCGATACAAACCCAAATTACTTTTGAACATTTGTATCAGTGAAGAGAGAAAGTCATACGCGTTTGGAGCAACATGAGGCTGAGCAAATAACCGAGATTTCATTTTTGGTTGAATGTTTCTTTTAAGCATCATTCTTCTTAATAACATCAACCTTTTGAACGGAGAGCAATTTAGCACTGAACGTGTTTGTTTTTTGCTGGATCTCTTTCAGTTACTTTGGCTTTTCTGCACTAATTTTCTCTCCAAATATTTGAGAGAATTTCAATGACTAGAAATGCATCCCAAATACAATATTCTGCTTACAATGAATAACAAGCACATTCAGTGCACTGTGCTGCAAATACAAGCTGCTTATTAAGACACTTTTACGTGGATCTGCTTCAAACATGTATGTGTTGGAAAACAATATCCAGCAAAGAATTAACATGCCCCAAAACAATTACTAAAGTAGGTTACAGATAACCATTTTCATGCTAAGATGGGCATACGTCATATCTCAGAGGAGGCTGATGGAAATTGATGGTCACAGTGTATATGGGTAATCAAAACATTTTAGCCCTTACGTTTCACACTTCATAACTCCATTCCACAATTCAAATCAAATAAATTGACAGCTGGGTGCCTTGCAGGCCTGCTGCCTAAAAGCTTTTCATGCATAGTGGCGTGATTCAGAATGCCCTCTAAACACACACACACACACACACACACACACTCTCACTCTCTCTCTCTCTCTCTCTCTCTCTCTCTCTCTCTCTCTCTCTCTCTATCTCTCTATTGCTCTCTCTCTCTCTCTCTCTCACACACACACACACACACACACACACACACACACACACATGACTGCTCACTGACCACAGGCAACAAAAGAGTCAGGAGAAGCAAATCTGCACATTCAAACCAAATATCACTCCAGAAAATCCACACACACGTACTGACACAAACATGAGAGAAAGACGCAATGATGAAAATAAGACGACTTGTAATTCTAGATATTCTGAAATTAAAAATAATATGACATCTACATGATGGGGGGGGGGGGTATATTTAAAATATATAAGACATGCAGTAACCGTATCCAAATATAGGTTTTCCTTTTCAACTCCTTTTCAAACTAGCACTCATACTTGTTGTTTCAGTTCATGTCAAAGGATTGTTTATACTGGCACATTTTTATGCTTTCCAGTTGCATAGTTTTGATTTAATATGCTATCATATTTAACGTTGGGTCAGTAAATCACACTGTGCCACTGAGGTGTAGCGGAGCAGCCTGATGTAATATACTGCCAAACACAAGTTTACATGTTATGGATTATAAATCAGTCTTAATAGAGAATTCCAGCCTAACTGTTGCTTTTACAGCTGACAATTTACTGTACATGTGAACCTCTTCATGCCTGTTTGGACAAACAGGTATTTCTCTCTCACACACCATTATAAACAGCATGCTCAATTCAAAAGACATCATCCCATTCTTATTTGTGCTCTTAAATTTAGCCTGACATGCTGTTGATTGCCACACAAAACATTTTTGACATATCTCAGTTGATAAAACATTTAAAAAGTTGAAGCAGTCAGTTAGATCATTTCACAGGTTTTCCTGTAAATGAAAGGGCATTAGTGATTGATGGCAGGCTTTTTTATTAAAGGTGCTTTTAAAATATCATCTATTGCCTTTAGAATACTGTAGCTCCTGTGTAAATTTGTGCCCTTGTTCGGTGTTAATATACTCAGCCAACAGCGGGTCGTATTGTTCTTTATAGCCCAATGAAAAAGAAACCGTGAGTTGGCTGAAGGGTATTGTTCATGTAATATACAATCAACTGGATAATTCGGCTGTATAGATAGATAGACGGTCGGACGGACGGACGGACGGACGGACGGACGGACGGACGGACGGACGGACGGACAGACAGACAGACAGATAGATAGATAGATAGATAGATAGATAGATAGATAGATAGGACAATGTTGTTTGACTGCAGGTGTTGTATTTATGGCTGACAGAGAGTACAATATACAGTATGTGCATTTTCTAAGGGTGGTTAATCTGTCTGATTTCCCGATTCGATTCGATTACGATTATTGAAGTCCCGAATCGATTACAGTCGATTTTCGATTATTAACGATTCTCGATTAGCGATTATTGATTTTCCATTTCACAACAGTAAACGAAAATACACTAGACCAACATATGATTATATTAGCAGCAACATTTTGGTATTAATTGCACTTTTTATTTGTTTGTTATTCAATGAAAATGTAATGATGTTTAGTGAGGACATGCAAACATGCTTGTTGTCTACTACTTAGGCAACCCATTATCTTTAAATAATTTTTTTTTAAAAGCAATTGTGTTGCATTATAATGCAAAGGCACCTGGTTCTATTAATTGAACAATTAAATAAAATAAAATGAATATTTTATGTACTGTGGAGACTGAGAGCCAACCTTTCTTCATCCGGTGGGTAGTATTACTTTGGTTTGCGCAGTGTAATTCACATAATCAATAAATAAATATTTTGCCTCCTAAAGTTTTTTTTTTTTTTAAGCAATCAGAAATCTGAGGCCGGACATGTAAATGAGGGGCCTCGTGGCTACGCCACTGGCCTGAACTAGGAGCATACTTGTAGTAAATTAGTATTATAACGACTGGTACAGCCGAGTGTTTTTCCTCCTCTGGCTGGAAACGTGTCATATGGCTTCTCATATTTGTCGTGTTTCCGTCGTTTGTTTTATTCTACAAAGCTTACAACTAGGGTGGCTCTTGTCCAGCTCCTTTCCCCCTTCAACTTCAGAAGCCAAAATATTTCCACATGTCAGCTTTTAACCTAACAAGGAGGGTATTTGGATTCAGCGCGCTCAGCCATCGCTTCTCTGTTATGTGCGAGCCACAGACCGGCCACTGCACTTCCGCGCTACAGAGTTCCGTCTTTCGCGTTCCGTCAATATTACGTTATTATAAATATATTTTGGAAAATCAATTTTTTGACATTTGTGAATCGATTCAGAATCGTCCACGTCCGCATCGCGATGCATCTAAGAATCGATCCCCCCCCCCCCACCCCTAGCATTTTCCATCTCAAAAAGACAACACTTGGTCACT
Organism: Meda fulgida; assembly: GCA_030578275.1. Classification (NCBI taxonomy): domain Eukaryota; kingdom Metazoa; phylum Chordata; class Actinopteri; order Cypriniformes; family Leuciscidae; genus Meda; species Meda fulgida. The sequence continues at coordinate 31,581,927 of CM060621.1, forward strand.
TAATCTATTATATGTCATTAAAACAATGAGTCCTGCACAAAATTGTCCAGTGTTATAATCCAGTCACTAAATGAAAAAAAAACACACACACACACACACACAAAAAAAAACAAGCTCAAAGGCCAGCAAGGAGATCAATAGGCCTCAAATTACTCTGTCATCGCTTATACGTCCTGATGGGGAAAAAACACAAGGGATGATCAATCCTGTAAAAGACAGTATGAAATTAATAGGCGAGGATGGGGGGGGGGGATCTATCTCTTCTCGTCTGTCCTCCCTCTCTCTTTTCAGACTCTGTTGTCAGGGGAGACAGGAAGTGTTGGCCAGGGGGCATTTGATGCCACGCGACAGGCTGCTAAAAGTGGCCTAATGCACTACTGAACGCACTGTGGCTCTCTGTTAAAAGAGCCGCTTGAGTTTAATTGACCACAGCTGATTTGAAAAGGGTTCATTTCCCAGTTCAGTATGGCAGCGGAGATGGGAATGCGAAGAAAACAGTCCTGTTTGTGGGAGATATTGGATTTATGGCTACTTTGCTTCAGCAATAAGGTGAAAAAAAGAGAGAAATGCTGTTCCAAAACATATTGAGCTGCCTTTTAAGGCTGAATTTTAAGGCATCATATGTGCACTTGCAACAAAAAGGTTAAGTACGCTGCCTCTCAAGGTAACTTGTTTGGGCTAAATGCAGTGTGATGCAAAATGAAAAGCTCAATAAATAATAACTAAATTATTATGTATAATTAAAAGTTGAGTATTATACCAAATTTTGTGTGTGTGTGTGTGTGTGTGTGTGTGTGTGTGTGTGTGTGTGTGTGTGTGTGTGTGTGTGTGTGCGTGTGTGTGCGCGTGTTTTATGCCCATTAGAGTATACCATGGCATTAGCAACATGCTGTTGTCTCAAGTCTTCAGAGTTGCTGCCTATATAACTCGTTCCTTATCAGACATTTATGAGGAAAGTAGGCAAAAAGGCAGCTCACTTTGTTACAGGGATATTGTGACAGTGTCATACAGTATCCCTTTTGTCAACACTACAGTAACAAAAAGGGCACCAAGGACTAAGACTAACTTGCAACCATTTACATGCATCTGTCACATCAATGAAACTCAAAGCAATTAAACATCTAAAATTCATCCTGTATTGACATTCAACTCTTCAGAAACGTTTGCAAGAACTTAAAATCCAAGGCAACTGTTATCAAGAAGCAGAAACGTGAAATGCAAAACTAAAAACCCATGCTGGATTGGTAAGTAATTCCTCAGCAGGAGCCTCGTTGAAGCTAGTCATCTCTTGAGATTTACAACTGGTAAACAGACATGCTGAGAACAGAATATTTAGTATTTTGTAAGTTTGAGGTTGAGTTTTGAGGGTTTGGGATGTCAGAAAGTAACTAGGTTACACAACATTTAGTGTAGAAAATAACATTGCAGTCAATTCTGCAGGCATAAAATAGAAAATCAAAAAAAGTATAGAAGAAAATACAGCACTATGAAAATACTAGTAACAGTCATGGGGGGACGGAGTTCCAGTTCAAAATGTACCTAATAGATTCCACATGCTATGCAAATTTCATACACAAATAAAGTGGGATTTTCTGCATCTATGGTTAAAAAAATAAAATATGTCCACAAGTCCCCCAGTGAATCTTTGCAATTTCATCACTGCTTTTACATAACGTTTAATGGTGAATAAATCTTAAAACAATGATAACAGATGAATCATTCAAATAATGGTGCAGCGTTCTTGTGTACAACAGTCGTAGAGAAATCAGTGGAAAATCTCTACAGACTTTGTGATACAAATTTATGTCCTCCTAAATGTAAAAAGTTACTTTCAATATATGACTCATAGAAAAATCAGAATGCACAACAATATGCTCATAAATATTGTGTTTGCTTGCTACTAAATCTCTGAATCTCTTTCAAAGATGCCACAAACCCAGTGACTACGCTCACTGCATCAACCAGAATACGTCCTTCTTCCCTGCCGACTACTAGCAATGATACACTAATGTCTGCTGTGTTGGACAAAACAAGAGCACTCAAATCTCACGGTCTCATGATACACGACAAACGGTAAATAAAAACCACACTCTCAACATTAACCCAGATTTAGACCTTCCTCCAGCTGTCTCTAGACCACACATGCAGGACCCTGAGCCCATTAACCGGGTTTATCTGCTCTAGAGAGCTAGGGGTTACTGCTTCTCTCAACTCGAGTGCTTGCAACTCAACCGTTTATTGATGGAAATGAAAACAACACCATGATGTGAGGGGGGTGGATGTGCACAGGGTTTCCTCTATCCTGTAAGGGCAGACAGGCTTTTATCTTCGTTGAAGCTGAAAACTTTCCCCACTACATCAGCACACAGAACGACAGCTCTTTACTTTCACTTATTTACAGACAAAAATAATAATAATATAATAATAATACCATGGCACTGAATTATAATTTTGATATACTATAGTATTTACACTACAATTCAAAAGTCTCCGATCAGTGTGATTTTTTGAAAGTCTCATGATCAGCAAGGCTGATTTTCTTTGATCAAAAATACAGTAAAAACAGTAATATTGTGAAATATTATTACAATTTAAAATATTGTTTTCCCTATTTAAATATATTTTAAAATACAATTCATTCCTGTGATGCAAATCTGAATTTTCAGCATCATTACTCCAGTCTTCAGTGTCACATGATCCTTCAGAAATCATTCTATGTGTGCAAACCACAAGAAGAGTTTTCAGAATTCTTTGATGAATAGCAAGAACAGCATTTGTATGAAATATAAATCTGTGTAACATTATAAATGTCTTTACTGTCACATCCTTGCTGAATAAAAGCATTACCTTGTTTGGCTGACCCTAAACTTTTGAACAGCAGTGTACATTCTAAGAATACTATGCGATCATGAATTACCATGGTATCATGACCCTTACCAAGTACAATGTACATGTATGGTCTCTGATGGTAATATTATGTTACTTTTAAATATACAACATTACTGAAATTAATGTACCATGCTTTTTAAATAGTACTCCATGGTACTTTAAAGAATATCATGGTGCTACCATTCAAGATGTCTAAAATACCATGATAGTACTGTGTTACTTTTTTGTAAGTAGTGCAAAAAGCCATGGTATAATACCATGGTACATTTTTGTTAGTGCAGTATAACTTATAATACAATGTTAAACTACACTACAATGGTGCAAAAAACATGGTGGTACACTCAAGATAAAATCTCGTAATTTTTCTGTTTCTACATAAATAACAGTAGCCGCAGAGAGTGTCAATATCCCTGTCCATCACTTCTCCAAAGAAAAAAAACATCAGACATGTTCTCTCTGTAAACAAAGTGGGTGGTTTGTTTCCATGTAAGACAGGACGCCATCAAAAACGGCATACAAAACACAGCGGAGGGGGGAAGACATCACGGCATCGCAAACTCACAACATGTCACGCAAGTTAAACAAAACAAAGATCAAGAATTAAAAACCTGCCGTGTGTAGAAATGTTCCGCTATTTACTCTTCCTCATTTGCATGGAGATAAAGAAAAATAAAGAAGCATGAGGACAAAAGAAACCTTCCTTTTACACAACTCAGTGTTGATTAAGGAGCTGTTGAGGATCTTCTCTGTCTTACTTTCCCAGCGCCTTTCATATCCACACTCTTATTTTGTCAGCAAAGCAATTAATTTCTGAAAGGCTTTGATAGTTTGATAACAGGAGGCTGTTGTGCAGAGAAATGAAGGGAGAGGAAACAGAGAGAGAGAGAGAGAGAGAGAGAGAGAGAGAGAGAGAGAGAGAGAGGTGGCGGGGGGGGGTCTATCTATCTATCTATAACATTAAAATGTGTATGTATATATATATATATATATATATATATACTGCATAACATGTATATAACAAATAATTGTTTTGAATATGTTTTATATATAAACAGTTTTTGTATACATTTACAATAACATAACAGTAATTAAAGCAATACATATCCATATGGTTTACTATATACTGCATTTGATGATACTGTATATAATACTACATATGAAGAATGTTTAAAATATTAAGGGTATCATATACAGTATATTGCAAATAATCTTTCACACTTTATATAAAAAAAACCTAAACATTTTTTATGTTTTTATTGCTATTTTTTGCACCTCTATTTTATTTCCTTCTTTGCGAGTCCAAACTTTTCTAAAGCTCTGAAGCAAGAAACTTGCTTGCTTCCAACAGGGTCTTTTTGTGAACCTTCCGCTGCATTCATCTCCGCACCTTCCTTTTCTGCCTCTGAGCTCTTTGTCCTAAGTCTAATTTGTCTGAATCACTAAAAGCGAGGAGAGGAGGCATACGGCTTCTCAGATCTCCAGGATAATTCTATTGGACGCTTCTAATTAAATCAATGAGGGCTATTATAGCAATTATCCGGCCAAATGGGACTGCATTGTGTCCGCTCGATACATTTAGTAAATTCTGTCAATCTTCTTATCACCAAGATGGCACATGCAGTAACCCCATTTTAATGATGTACCAGAATATGCGCAATGTCTCGCATGTGGTTTCTCTTCCTCATCAAATCAAAGAGATTGTGAGGCTCTTTTGTGCCTCACACACACACACACACACACACACACACACACACACACACACACACACACACACACACACACACACACACACACACACACACACACACACACACACACACACACACACACACATTAAAGCACTATCTGGCCATAATTTGTTTCTGTCATGCAGTGACTTCATTTCTCTGCTTGTAATGTGCATTACAATAAATATACATGTATATTCATAAGGCTGTCCAACAAAATTTCCATCAACAGAAAATAACTTTTACCAAAACGTATACTGCTACCTGATTTTACCACAGAAATACACAAATAAATATAAACTGTTCTAACTAACTGTGTTAACAATCACCATTGTGCCCTTGCCTTGAGCTTAACCTCAGTTATTCAATAACTGTATAGCCTACCTTACTTATAAAAACTTATATTAGTACAAGTTAGATTGTGTGTCAATATGGGAAAATCTTTCAAGTCACTCAAAACCTTCACCTCTGCTGTATAGAAGCAAATAAAATAATATAAAATATATATATTTTTAACATTTCCTCACCTCATAGAGAGTAATGACTCCATTAGTTTCATTCGGGGCCTTCCATTGCATGAAGATTTTCTCTTCGTATGGGCCAGTCTGAATGGACTCCATAGGAATGGGGCCAGGAACTAGTGTAGACACAAACACACATTCAAACACATTTAGCATTCTAGGTTACATTTACAAATGTTTAAAACCTTGATAAAAAACGTGATTGTTTTGAGAACAGAGGTGACGTAGGGTGACAGAAATGGCTTCTGTTGCTGGGTAAAAGGTAAAGTGAGGCGAGCAGAGATTGGCTGACTAAAGAAGTAAAACTATGTCAAACACACCTCAGCCGCAATAATCGAAGTGTGAATTGTAACAGCTTTGCTACCCTTCAGTACCGAGAGGTGTTAACAAGTGCTACGAGTACCACTGCGCGCATTTGCGTGTGTCTATTAGCATATTTTGTGCGCACGGCCCCTTTGGCACACATTGCAAGTTTTCCAAATATATTCTTGCTAGAACATCATTAACACCCTATAAACCTGTTTTCAAGAAGTCATCATCCATACACAGCTTCATCCTGCTCTCATATGCCAGAATAGCATTTTCAGAGATGGTATGACTTGACAATTTTATAAATCAACATGCAAATGTGCTAATTTGTGCCAGTTTGACAATATAGCCCATTCATTATGTTAACTTGAGGCTAGTTGTCTTGGTTAGTGTCTTTAACTTGACTGTTAGCGATGACACACTAATGAGTCAGACTGTTCCTGACGGTGTGTGCAAAAAGAGCTAATGACTTAGCTAAAAGGCCGTTTAGTCCAACTTAGCAGCCCTATAGCGCTGTTGTCTGCTTTGCACTTAGTCGTGGTTAATTGGGAGGGCAGATTAAAGAGATGAGCGTAGCAAGGCCGCAACGGGACGAACGGAAGAGGCGCCTCGGGTACAAACAGATTAGCTGGCGGTCATCTTGAGCGGCAAAGAAGAGAACTAAAACATCTATTGTTCATGCAGCATTTCATTTACACAGAAACAACACAGAAGCCTAAACCTTTGACACTATCATTGCTCAGCAAGCACTGATATTTCCACAAGGAAAAGCTAATCTAGCTGTACTTTTATTTTGGAAATCTTTTTTATTTCACAAAAGACAAAGTGTCTTCGATCTCATGATGTTTTCCCCTAATCATAATTAAAAGCTGAATAGTCTTTGGCATTTATTCTTCAATTGGAAAAGACTTAAAATACAAATATTTTTACTGTGAGATCTGAGAGGATGCATTTTTAAAACGAGAAAATCATTCCACAAAATTATGATTTATGCAATAATGGCATTTATATCCAAAAGTTTCACCATAAATGAACAACAATTTAATGTGCATAAGAGTTTTAGTTAAGTATTGATTGATTTAAAGTATACTAGTTTACTTTATTAGCAGAAATAACTTGAACTAATCACCTGAGAACAACTGCAATAAACATTATGCTGTACTATACAAATTATGTGAATATAATACAAATGAGAGTGAATACAGATCATTTGTCAATGGAAATCTCACTTATGCCGAAAAACAGAAAGTTTCTATTTACCTCACTGAACTGATCTCATCTCATATAATTGTATCTGTTTAATTCTATCGCAACTAAGTTCCTCTTCAAAAGGCAGCGAGGTTGAGATATTTGCCCTCAAGCTGAATAGTCACTGGCATTTATTCTTCAATGGGAAAAAGAAATGAGCTAATCAAAGAAAAGGTGAGGTGTTAGATGTCAGACCTCTCATTGAGGTGCTGATGTCAGATATTGTACTGCAAAGTGAGGCCAGTTAAATTATATTTCCAACAATTCTTCAAATAGCTTGATTGGGCACTAGCCAACAAGCATATTAAATCAGTGTTACAATGAAATATAATTAGATCCAGTCCTCCGTCCACTGTCTTTTCCATGCCTGTGCCTGGAATGCTACTTTACATATTAATCCAGCTGATTAGCTTGCCGTGGGGAGACTATGAGTGATGTTTCATTAAGTTTGAGGTGCAAGAAACCATTTTTTCCCATTTTATGCTTGCCCCTCTCAAGATACAAATACCTTTTAAAAGGTTTCGTAATTGTCACACGTTCCATTTTGTTTCTGAATCTTACTGATTATTTTCATCCATTTTCCTGTTTATGCTTGTTTACGGGTAAGCAGGTTTCAATACGTACAGGGTTCGGCCTTGTTGTTGACCTTATAAGGTGAAAATTGTCTGCCGTCCTCATGTTAATTTCACCCTCCTGCAATTATCACCATATAAGGTTACACAGAGAGACAGAACAGCTTCACTATTGATATGTTGCAGCTGTCCGTCAATTTGCTAACACAAAGGACAGTAATTATAGGTTTTCATATGCAAAAATACATAAAAAAGGAAAAACATCAGTGCGGCAGACAAGAGCAGATACTGAATAACCAAAAGAGTTCTATCCATATCAAAACGGACTCATCAGAACATGAAAATGAAAATCTGAAAGAACATGAGATGAGCTAGAATTATACGCAACAACCTAATAATCTAAGGCCTGACAACAGGCTTTATTTCACATGGTTTTATAGCACAGCATTAAAAACAAGCTGGGAGAAATTAACTGTAAATGGGGGCTGAGCGCTTCCCTCTGGGAAATTTTCAAATTAAGCGCTGCAAGCAAACCTTCCCTCCGTCTGAGAAACATTGTGTCTTTTCACAGACTGTGAAGCTTTAACATGCTCCACGTTTGGGATTTCCTTTTAACTGCAACACATCAATGGAACAGATGGATTAAAGGAGCATGGCTTTCATCATCTTTGTTTCATATTTGTTGCTTTTCTTTAGGAAGAGCAGGGCAGTACTATGGTCTAACAATTCTGTTTCCATTTACTTCTCTGAGTGGGACACACTTCTATACAGAACTGTAGTGATTCCCAAATACACAATGCAGACAATCCAGTATCTTGTAATACAAAAACTTTCACAGTGAGCATTACAACTACTGAGATCTGAGAGGGTGCATTATTAAAACATGAAAATCAGATCCAATGTTCACAAAATGATAATAATAATAAATGTTTCTTGATCATTAGAATGATTTCTGAAGGATTATGTGTGACAGAAGACAAGAGTAAATTTTAAATTGTAATATTATTTCATAATATTACTGTTTCTACTGTATTTTTGATCAAATAAATAGAGTCTTGGTGAGCATAATACACTTTTTTTAAAACATAAAAAAATCGTACTAACTTCAAACATTGAATGGTAATTTACAAGTATGTAAATAATCAAACTAGCTACTACAGGGAACTAAAACTTACAATTATTCACACTTGACCACAGCCAAAATCTAAACTAAACGTAAAAAATAAAAAATAAATTCTCTTAGGAATAAATGTTGCCAATTAATCTGCATAAACTATGTGTGTATATACGGTAAATACACACATACATTTTTATAAGCAATTAAACAACCCCAGAAGAAATTGTGAATCTCTATTCTACACTCTCTATCCCTGAGATTATAGTTTAATAAAAGGCAAAAAGCTGCTTTTTTATTTTAGAATATCTATAGTGAGATTAGTCTTTTGTTGAAAAACAGGACTCTTGGTTTTCTTTGTTCTTATCATGTTCCAGTGCTCTTATAACATAAAGAAATACCGAAAGACAGTTAAAAGCAGTAAGACTCCCTCCCTCTTAGGCAATAAAAGAAACAAAAGTACAGAATTTGACGTCTTTTAAAATCACGGCAAACTAAGTTTATTTTTGACCACCACACAAAAGTAAGATGTTTTGAATGACCACTATTGAAGAGTACTTCCCAAAAGATCAACGCATTTCAATCCCTGCACTTTAAAAACCTTCAGAATTGCATTCAGCCGGAAAAAAACATTTGAGCGCTCCAAGACAAAGACTTGAAAAAGGCCCTTCAGTCCTCAAGAACCAGAGGTAAGAGTCATTCATTAAAACATGGATAATTGAAATAATAGGCTGGGATTATTGAACTTTTTCCATTTTCACATTTAAGGAGGTGGAAAGTGCTACAGCATGTTGTGAAACTAACAAAAAGCTACGACTGTCAACATTATCTATAACAGCATGTCCCTGATGCAAAATATTGGCTATATAAAAAGGATGTTCTAGCCTGTAAAAGTTGTGTTTACTTCACTGTACAAAAAAATATAAACCTCCAGCCTTTCTGTACATGTGCCATTCTTCCAGCGAAGGTTAGAGGTTAATTCACTTATTCTTGTTTTATTCAAATATCTAGTGAGATTAAATGCTAGGAACCAGTGTTAATAATTTCTGTACCCAACAAACCTCCATTTAAAATGTTCCTCAAACAACCTTCAAGTAAAAAGACATAAATTCAATGAGAAATAGACAATCAATGTATTTAAAATGCTTACAATTATGCTTTTTCTAATAAGGCTAAACCAGTGTCTGGTATTAAAAAGCCATGCTATTCATGCTAGTCAATTTCAAATATAGTTGTTTTGAGAGTTTTGCTGTCAGTATACATGTATATATATAAATGTGAACATGACTCTTGGAAATACTTGAATCTGAAATAATGAAATATAATGACCACTAAACTGTATAATTGTTGTGGCTGGCAATTGATTTCCTACTAGCTGTGTTTCTTTGATGTTTCTTATAGCACTCCATGGTCTCTTTCCTTTCAAAATATTAAATAATTTCCTCTTTAATCAATATTAGATGTCCTTTTATTTATTTATTTGTATATTTATTGTTAAGTAGCCATGGTAATGTTCAGTCAGGACTACTTTTATAACTTAAATAAAATGAACCATGTGAACCATGCAAACATGATTAGTGCATTTATAATTTGTTTAATTTGTAATGAGAAAAAAATTAATTTTGATGTTTGTTTGCTTAAATGTGAGCTAAAGTTGACAGCATTGACAGCAACACTAAATTTAATCATTTGTATGCATATTATAAAATACTCATATTAGTTTTTCTTAACATTTACAAAAAAGATTATAAGAGTTAAATCAGGTTCTGGTGTAAACACCTCAAAGCTACAATGATCTATTCAATTTACAACCGGATGACAATTTGGCATTTTGCGTTGTCCATCTGCTTAAGGGTGATGGTTTCAGAAATGAAGTCATAAGTGATCATCAGTAATGTGATTACTGTTCAGACACAGTAATTAGCAAAGTAATCTCATTACAAACTGGAAAAGTCATGCTGCAAATTGTCATGGATTTGGTGGGTCTGACCCCCCTTTATTAAAGCCTGAATCCCGAAGGAAGTAAAAATAAAAGGTTTCACATCTTACAACATCTATCTGATTCCACCATCTTGCTTAATCAAGCTCACCATCTTCCTCTGTCTGTTTGACGATCTCCTCGCTCTCCTTGCTGCCCTCAGGGTTGGCCAGCACCAGCCGTAGTCTGACCGTCACGAAAGGCCTGAGTCCCCTCAGAGTGTAATGAGAGGAGGTCGGTATCAGCTCCTCAGCAGCAAACTCCTGCTGGTTGAACACATACTGGTACTGGACGGTCAGGTTAAAACTGTGGCAGCGTGTCACCGCATATCCAAAGGTCTCCCACTGCAGGGTCAGCTGACGGGCACGGATGTCCACAACGTTCACGTTCTGGGGACCGTTGACTGGATCTGTGGGGAGAAACAGGAAGGAAAGAGAAGATAAGAGATAAATTTGACAGGAAATTCTGATTACAAGGACATCTTAACATTGAGACAATATACCAGAACAATTATCAGAAGATATATTTTTCCTCTTTTGCTTGTTCCATACTCTGCCAACAGCCCTGTTGAATGTTGTATGTAATGTATGTACACGACATTTCAAACGGTTAGGGGTTGGTAATATTTTTTAGTCTCTTATGCTCATCAAGGCTGCAATTATTTGATCAAAAATACAGTTAAAACAGCAATATTGTGAAATTATTACAATTTAAAATAACTTTCAATTTAAATATTTTTTTAAATGTGTTTTATTTCTCTGATGTCAAAGCTCCATCATTACTCCAGTCTTCAGTGTTACAGGATCCTTCAGAAATCATTCTAATATGCTGATTTGATGCTCAAGAAACATTTCCTATTTTTATCAATGTTGAAAACAGTTCTGCTTAATATCTTTTTTTTGTGGAAAACGTGATAGAAGTTGATAGAAGAACATAATTCGTTTGCCATATAATTTTGTTTGTGACAGTGAACTTATTAAATATTATCATCGGATGGTTTTCTGAAATACTTGATTCTGACTGGTCAGAAATATTTCTATATAATCCTGCTCATACAATAAAAATAATTTCAACTGTAATCATTATTTCATGTCCAATATTTTAGGTAAATAGCCATGTGGTTAGTGAGATAATAGACAATGCAGAGTCATTGTCACAAACAAACCATAATAACTGTCTTTACAGCATTACGATATATATAGCTCAGCATTATTTGGACAACCTGCTCTTTAGATGTTGTCAAAGAGCTTTGAAAAACAGTTCCAGAGGAGCACCACTTTTATAATTATCAAAATTCCAAGAATTCTTTACAAATAAATACTAAAACTAAGCATTACAACTATCCTCTGCTGTATACGAGATCCTACAACAATATTGAAGCAGTAAAAAAAAAGCCCCTTCTTCACACAGAGATTCCGGAAAATACACAGATAATGTGTCCCGGGATCGTTTGATTTTGGTTCATTCACACTGCCAGTGATTTTCCGGAATCTGTGAGTGCGTTCACACACATCCCATAAAGATCCCGTAAAGACACGTGATGTGTAACGTACGCGTCGTAAACATGTTGTAGTACAGCGGAGGTGTTTGCAGTGCTTTGAAAAACATGGCAGCTGATCAAGCATTAGATGTTGATGTTCAAACTTTGTTGTTTATGTACATGTTTCGTGGTCAAATTACAATTGTTTTTTTCCGACTTCTTTGTCGGAACGTGTTAATTCGATAAGCCATCATTTCGTTGCGCGTCAAGTTGGTCGGCATTGGTCCTAGCTTTTGTTCATACAGGGCGCGTTACTAGGTCCCCATCCCGGCATCAATCCCGGGACGTGTTTGCGTTCATAAAGAAGGCATTCTAGCAATTTTACGGCAATTTCCCGGGATCAACGCGCTGTGTGAAAGGGGCTAAACAGTATCAGAGACTCGCCAGTGGATCCAGTGGGCTTGTTGGACAAAATCGCTCACACTAAGTCCTCTAGATTAGAAGAAAAGCATAAAAGAGGCAGGCGACTGGTTTTTGACTTTGGCCTTGGACGAATCTTAAGGGAGCCGAATGTGAAAGGGAGTTTTAACGTCTTAAGATAGTTTACATCATGGCTGCTCTGTTAGGGCGCTTTCATTCTGAAAGTTCTTAGAGTTCCTGTGTGCAGAGCAATTTGAGCAATGTGAGAACTGTGTCGCGTCTAGGGCAGACATCAGCGTTTTTCAGCTTCAATGGCTCACTCATCAGTGGTTCCTACACATGGGAGGCTTAGACTTACAAAGTTTGAACTGAATTGTGTTCAGTTGCATTGTGTTCAAGATCAAGCAAACCAGACAGATTGGTAGGAAAGTCGAAAAAAAAAAAAACATCCATAACTGCTTTGTTGTCTGTACCAAATAATAAACAGGAAGCCAACGCCTCATTTTAGGTCCTCTGTGGTACATTTGCACTGTTGCTTAACTCTTTTGCTTAATCTTAGCTGAGCAAATTACAGAACAACAACAAATCACCCAAAACACCAAATCCTTTGTTCCTGAAGGCCAGATTACAGCTAATCTATTAATCAGAGTTGGTTCTTATCTAAAGGTGTAACCTAAGCAGATTTGAGACTGTAAATCCTACGTGGCTAAGCCTCACTAGAATGGCTATAAATGCAGAGACATATGTCAATGTTTAGGCTCTCAGCCAGCAAGGGTCCATGCCCAACATGTAGCCCCCCGTCGAGGGGAGGTGTTGGAGGGGTAGGGGATTTGCCTGGTGGACCGGTGCAGGGTAACAGTATCACCATTAATCTGACAGAAAGAGGTGAATGTGTGAGAGCATTAGCAACACGCTAATGCCTGGCTGCGGGGTACGCCGTGGTGCCATAGGTGGGCTTTTGGAGCCTGGATGAGGGCTGGTGTAGTTTAGCAAGGGGAGATGCTGATGGATGGTGAGCATATAGGGTCATTAATCGCAGACGTTGGGGAGAATTTCATAAGAGAAATCAATCTTCAGTACTGCTGCTGCGCTGCTTTGGCATGAACTCTTCAGACCTAAACACCCTGCAACATTTATCACACCTCCGCCATCCCTCTTGCTCTCTGTGGAACGAGAGAGGAAACTGCAAGCAATAAACATATCAATAGGTGTCCACCATACCCAGATGCGTGGGGTTTTTAAACTGAGATATTCAGATGAGGGAAAGAGGCAGGGAATGAACAACCGCACAAAAACAACAACTGTGAAAAATGAAATAAAACAAAATGCGTCTCATTCGCCATGGAATTATATATCGGCCAAAAGCCACTCTGATTTCTAGATATCAGCATAGAGCATTGAAAACGACATGATGACCAATTTTAGTTTTCTATATAAAAGCATTTTAACAGTTATTTGCTGTATGAAACGAATGGAAAAACAACAGTAAAAAATATACATATAAAAAATAAAACTATTTATATGATAAAATATTTTTTTTACAATAATGTACTTAATTATTTAAAATTACTTAATACCTATTTATACATGATTTTTAGATTAATAAAAAAAACTACATTCTCTATAACAATAGATATTATAACAGGTTTACATGCATCAAAAGGTCAAAAACTATCTAATATTCTCATAGTATACATTGCACATCACCACATTTTTCAATTATTCTGAAACAACTCGTTGGAGGAATCAGTCTCTCTTAATCCCTCCTTTCTGCGAGCTACTCTGCTCTGATTGGCCAGACGGCCCAGTCTGTTGTGATTGGTAGATTCCTAAAGCTCAATGATTGTGCACACCCTAAAGACAGTAATGATGACGTCGATCTTACCATACCAATCTGAGCACGAGTCCGATGATGAAACATTGGAAGAACTAGCTATTCAACCTGAACCTCCATCACAAGGACGACTAGAGCAGGACGTTTCTCAGTGATACACTACTCAGTTTGAGGCACATTATGAAATGTTTCAACTGTAATTCCTCACATTCAGCATTAACAAGTGTATGTCCCTCAACAAACCGATGTGTATATTTCAAAAGTATTGCGGTTCACATGCGGGAACTGTATCAATAACAGTGCATACGTGAATGACTAATGTTAACATTTAAGTTTGCAAAACAAATCTTGCTCCATCCTTTATCTTTATCTCAAAGTAGTGACAACGACAGACAATCTGCATTATTAGACACAGCTTTAGGAAATAGTGGCCCACAGCTGATTAGCATTAACTATTTCAGTAAGATAATAAATAACGTGAGTTAGCCGGTTAGCCGGAAACTTAAACAACATAAAAATACATATTTTGAACACCCGGTAGAAAATATATACATCAATAATTATTCATACTTACAGGTTGTAATTCTGAGGAGCAAGCTGGTCCAAATAAACTGGGTACTGACCCATCTTTCAAAAGCAACAATAAAAGCAACATTAAAAAGCAGCAGGTCAACAGATTCATTAGTACAGTACTAAAGAGGCTGTGCTTTTCTTGAGTGAAATGGTTCAGATATTTGTTCAAGGTTGCACTTTGCTTTCAAAACTCACTAACCTTCACTCACAATGTACATTTGTAGGCCAACGTGGCACCATCGGTTACGAAAACATGACCAACCTTCAAAAACATTTCCAACCAGTCGAAGAAAAAAAAAAACTTTAGTTTAAAAGTTTAAAATACGGTGTAGATGGACACAAAATACTGTATATGAGGAGCTCTTTTCCAAAACGCGATAAACGCCTTTTTTTTTTTTTTAAATGAGTTTGTCATGTAATTTTGCTGTGTACTGAACCTATTCACTACTCCATCAATGTTTCATGCCAAATCGCTATACAGTATTTCCTTGTTTAAAATGTACTGCAAGATGCAGTTCTTTTCCAAACCGAGATAAGCGCCAAACCTATTTTTGGCCTAAACGTGATACATTCTCTCGACAAATCATAATTCAGTGAGCGTTCTACGCAATCCAACATGTCAGCGCGCTGAACAGAGGTTTGTTTGTGTTCATTCATTCCTCAAAATGAGTGCTTTAAACGTTGACAAGACTTTTGATGGCCTTGATGAGCCAGTGAGACCTACACATGGGGTAGATGCTGCTGCCAAAGGTTCTGTCTATTTTATCATTTCTGCCAAAAATTACATTCGACAATCAAGGAGTAAAAGTCGAATATCGTTCGAAAATCAAAATTTTTATTAATAAACTGTTTTCTGTGTCAGTGTCTGCAAAGATGAAATTGACGATCAGCATCTCTGTAGTGAACGTGCCTATAGAGAGAAATGCATGTAATGGATTACATAGTCAGAGAGTATCCAATTTATTTTCGTTTTTAATTGTTTTGTTTAAAGACATTTCAAGCTTTCTATATAGATATATTTCTCATGTCTGTGAGGCATACACTGAGTTTCGGTTAAATTATGATGAGATGCGCTCCAGTTCACGTGCAATGCAAGGGACCGTGCCCGCGCCTCCATGTCATGATTATATTGTCTATTTGCTTCTTATTTATTAAATCCAGGCAATTGGTTGATGAAAAAATTATTAAAATTAAGATACAATTTATAGAAAACAAAATTCACTTTAAAGAAAGGCTTTCTACAAAACAAAACTTAATTAAGTGGCCAAAATCCACATTTTTATTTATTTTTTTATTTATTGCGTTTTGAAAAAATAAATAAAAATGAACTCTGAATTTATCATCAACAATATTGTTGTTTAATTTAATAATCATTGTTCAACATGTTCAGACTGAGGGAAAAAAAATTAACAAGATAAATTGAATATTCACAAAATGTGTGGGTCTAGGTAAAAAATTAAATTTTCCTGAAAACTATTGAAATGGATTCATAGCGTTTTGGAAAAGAGCCCCCGATATAAGCTTTGCTGTATATTGCCATAGACTGCTGTCTATGGCAATATACAGCAAAGCTTATATGAGGAGCTCTTTTGAGATATAATTGAGATCTAATTGAGAAATAAACAAAGAAAATATATCAGTCATAAAGGTGAAATTCAAGATTATCTCAATAAAACATGACTAATAATGAAACTGATACCACACATGATGCCTTAAATTGCTGTGTTGGTAGGCATCTCACAAAGTTTTGGAACAAAGCTATAGTCATTGTGTTCACAGCACATAACACAATTAAGGAATATTGGATGTGGACAGGAAGGACGCATTGTGTGCCGTTAATGCATTTATATTTGATATCCAAAGTCTGAAGACTCGAGTCACCCCATGCAGTGACACGACTCAAATCAATTAGATTAACACTGGGAACAGATGTTGGGTCGTTTCTCTCCAGAGTGTTTTTTAATTACTGTCTGTTTCTGTTTTTTTTTTTTGGTTGATGCAGTAAACAATACTTAGCATTTAACTCTGGATGTAACTTTAAAACTTCTCTCTTAATTAGGTGATGCGTAAAGCAAAACCGTTGTACTTTGCGCAGCATGAATTGAGAGTTTGTGAATCACGCTGGGACTTGACGTTTATGTCAGGTTACATTTGCAGCTAAGGATCATCTTACGGCTGCAGAAGTCACAAACATTGACATTATATAGAGGAGTTCCTCATACTGTACATGTTCAGCATAAGCAGTTTTCACCTTCACTACAGCATTGAGAACGAAAACAGAAAGCAAAGTTCGGCTATATTGTGCACTGTATTTTAGCCACGGGCATGCTGTAGGATCAGGTGTCACTGTGTGGCAAAGTTGAACATTTTAAACTGTGTTACATAAAGAGGAAAACTCGATTTTCATGAGGACACCATAAAGGATGTTTCGTTAAAGTGCTGCGTTGCAATTTCACACGATTCAGTACGTTCAGTGTGTGGACGGAGGAAAGAAGGGTAATTTAAAGGGATAGTTCACCCAAAATTCTAATTTTTCCATCATTCACTCAACCTTTTGTGTTTCACAGAAGAAATAAATGAATACAGGTTTGGTACGACAAGAGGGTGAGTAATTGGTTTCATCATTTTTGGGTGAGCTATTCCTTCAAGCGGCAGCAGCTGGCAACATCAGCAAGAGTTTCAAAGGCAACAAAATACATTTGGTTTGAAGACGTTGCAATTTCACACTGATGATCTTGAGGGGAAAAAGTAGAAGGGAAACAGGGGAAATGGAGAGATAGACTCGGCAGATCAAAAGGAATATACTCTCTGTGAGGCCGACACTGCCGTCTGTCTGGTTGTCCCTTTGTGGGTTTGCTGTTGTTGTGGTTTATCCTGTAGTACACAATAACCTCCAACAGCCAACTATGTCTATTCCATAGTGCTTGAAATTCATCTTAACAAATAAACCCTTGACTACATCCTTTTTCCTTTCCCTGTTATACCTACCTTGAAAATGTAACAGCACCGTGGTAGTATTTATTTAATGTATGATGTTTTTATGTGTTTACGTGACTCTATAAACTCTGTAGGGGACAAATAAAGTTTTTGAAATTGAAACAGTACTGGACATGTTCCATAGCAATGCAAGTTTTTTTTTTTCCTGAACATGTATCATAAATGATACTATGGTAATACCATGGTATACACTCGTATTCAATAGTTTGGGGTCAGTAAAATTAGTTGTTGAAAGAAATTAATACTTATTCAACAAGGTGATTAAAAATTACAGTAAACCATTTACAATGTTACAAAAAAATCCTATTTGAAATAAATACAATTCTTTTGATCTTTCTATTAATCAAAGAACCCTGAATTTTTTGTATCACAGTTTCCACAAAATGATTAAGCAGCACAACTGTTTTCAACATTGATAATAATAAGAAATGTTTCTTGATAAATCATCATATTAGAATGATTTCTGAAGGATCATGTGACACTGAAGAAAGGAGTAATGATGCTGAAAATTCTGCTTTGCATCACAGGAATAAATTATATTTTTAAATGTACTAAAATAGAAAACATTTATTTTAAATTGTAAAAATATTTTATAATTTTACTTTTTTTACTGTATTTTTTATCAAATAAATGTAGCATTCATGAGCAAAAGAGACTTCTTTCGAAGTCATCTTACTTACTCCAAACATTCCAGCATTGTTATTGGTTTCTACTAATATTTTGGTATATGAATATGGTCATCATTCAGTAGCATGCAATCAAAATAGAATGGTATTATAAATCAGGTACCATCAGAAACCACATTTTTAAAAAGTTCTCTCTTGCTTATCTTTGTTCTTTCCTTCAATATCTGTAAGAATGAAATGATCTAGCTCTTCAAATCCCTAAATAACCGAGACTATTCATCGACAGACAGGAAGACAAATCTAAACTGAAAGCTGAATACAAAGAAAGAGTGCTGAAGAAAATGCTCAATCTGCCACCACTGAAAGATGTTGAGAACAGCAGTTGGTCTGAAAGTGGAGAAGCAGCCTTTGCATTGACCAAAAATATAATAATTCTGCATCATATCTTATTGGTTCATTCACTTTTTTACAGAGAGCAACTACAACAAGACAATGTGAAGTTAGGTGACATACTCTGTTGTTCTCAGGTTACCCCATTTCAATGGGTACTGCTGAGGTGAAAAGAGGAGGTTGGATGGATTTTCTCTTTTTGCACACACAATATTTCAGATGACCCAACTTGATATCACTGTCATCTGATCTGAGGACAGTGTTGAGGCCTGTAGTTCAGATGGTTAATTGCTGATTGCAGATGCTGAGTATTATTTCCCACAATTGCAGAAAACAGACATTTTAACTTTCATCCACTGGTACTCGGTGGTCATAAATGGGTTAAAAATGGACAAGAAGCAGAGAGATACATTGTTTCAATAAAAATAAACAAAAAAAAAGGAAGAAAATCTGTACAGAAAAAACAATACACACAGAGGGGTTATAAAACGAAAAGCCATAAGACACCCTCACACAATCCATTCCCAAAAGATGACTCCAAGTCTGTCTTGTTATTGTTCAGCCTTCAACTGGAGGCTGGACAGGGAAAAAAGCAATCACCCTTCCCTCTTCCCAAGTCAATCATAAGCTCCAGGATTCCAATCATTTAAACCTTCCGAGATCAAAACAGTGTGAACTGCCTTTCTCTCCACTTCCTGCCGTAATGACTTCATGCAACGAGGATCATGATATATCAAACGGCGGGCGGCGAGGAGGAGAGCAGATCGGTGGGAGTTTGGATAAGAGTGGAGGGGAAAAGTGCTTATATTCATGAACTCCGCGGGAGGTTTCAGGACATTACGGAAAAAATGGGAGTGCTTGTAAGCAATCTGTTGTAGAAGGGGGGCAATGCAGGGCAATTGTGAAGAGACTTGGAGAGCTTTTGAATCAGAAAAGGTTGGAGCAGGGATCAAAAAAAGACATACGAGAGCTTGTGTGGTATAATGTATTGCTGGGGTGTGAACAGAGTTTAACTAACATTTAGAACTCAGATTCTCCAGACCAAGAAACCAAACGATCACATTCTGAACCCACAAAGCAATGCTGCAGGCTTAAGCATGCCATTTGATTGTCATATAAAACAAAATTGAGCTTTGTCTCCTCACAGAGGTGACTGTTCCTTTGCTTTTTGTTCAGAGTTGAAGTGCTTTCTGGACTTGGCTTGATGAAAAACCAAGAAAAATATAAACCTAAATTGTACAAGAAAACTGTGATAGCAGTTTAATGTAGAAAAATAATAATTAAGCCAATCACGAGCACACAGTATCGGCCCACTGTGATGCAAAGATGAGAATAAATTCAAAACATCACATTTTTCAACCCATTTTCATGCATATTCAATGTCACACTATTTAATACAATCATTACATAATGATCGTTTTTTCTTTTTCTCCAGACAGACATTATAAATATCATCAAAATATTAATGCACATGTGTGGATCATTTTCTCAGACCCTTTCACACAGCAATCCCGGTAAATTGCCGTAAAATTGCCAGAATTACTTTACTGGTAAATACACAAATATGCTGTTCACACAAGCAACGCCTTTCTAGCTTTTTACCGATAAGAGACCATTCACATCAGCTTCAAAATACCGGTAAATTCTGTGATGTCAATCATTGGAAGTGATCTTTAAACGCTGCGTCATTGTCTTCCTCTGCCCGGATGAGAAGAAGTGCTTTAGTTTCACTACCACGTTTTGACGTCTAAGTGAACAGAATGTGTTTTTGCTCTTAAAACACGAACAGTGCAAAATAGTATCCATTTGACACGTTGAACAAGACGTGGTCAATGATGATCATCTTGCGCATATTTACTTTTATTTACATATATACATTCATCAACTCACATCAGTTGTGGTAAACGGAAGCTCAGGCATGTTCGCATGACTTGCGAGAAGCAATGAAATTCATTGACTACAATCAGAGGACATCTTCAGAACAAAACAGCTCCATAGCATGTATTTATTTCAGTTCACTGTTGGCCTGAAAAACTAAGATATTTGTGCATAAAAGTGCTGATTTTGTCATTTCAGCAAACATCTCATTAGTTATTATTCCTGAAGAAATAATGTACAAGGAACAAAGACTTCAGCTGCAAGGGTGCTAGTTATAATGCTTAGTCCAAATGAAGAAGAAGGTACATGAGGTAATTCCAATATAAACGTTGTGTGTTTCACTCTTTTTCAACATTTTATCACAATGGTGATGAACATAATGACAAACAGCTGTGGTGATTCATGAGTGTCCATGGAAACTGATGAGTGGAGGGAAACTTGATCAAAGGAAACAGGGAACTGAACAATAGTCCATGAACGTGAAATTAACTGATCATAAACATGACACTATGAAGTTACATGATATACATTGTAATTGGTCGCTCAATCAAAGGCTGAAAAAGGTTACAATATTGCTATTCCCCTCCTATCGAGAGAGAAAGACCTTTCTGTCTCAGATGACCTCGACTGGAAAATGCCAAGGAGCACATTGCTATGAGTGAATTATGAAGTCACTCTGAGCAGCCAGAGTCTCTAAGGACCCAAATGCCTCAGTAGACAGTAGATCTGTGATATTAACTCAAAGCTCTAAAAGAGTAATAAAAAACAATTGTAAAAATGATTGCATCATTATAGCAGTATCTATGTTTCAATCCACTCTGATATCAGAATTTGTGGGGGGAAAATATCTGGGTTTTCAGAATTGCAGAAATGTTTCTTATGATTAATTAAATGTAAAATTGTTGAATAAAGTGCAATGAACATAAACTACAGCAGACTCAAGTATTTGGACACTTGCAAGTCAAATGTCTGAATGCCATTATATTAAATGCAACAAAAAGATTAATAACGGTGTAGTCTGATTCATGAACAAATTACTTTTTTTGTGTTGTGTGTGAATAAAAAGCACAAGGTTTTTATCATTTAATACTTTGAACCTCAAATTCAAAAGAATATATATATACCACTTGGTTTGCTTTTTGTATTTTGATTCAATAAAGCCTGACTGATAAAACCATTGTTTCAATGGCAAACGTTTAGATCACATGTGACCCTTCTCAATGCCAAGTTGACCAGTATATATCCAATGCAATGACATTTAGACATTTGTAAGTGTCCAAATACCTTTGGAGCGACTGTAAGTTGTAACTTATATCACTTTGATTTTATTCAAAACATTAAGGCAAAAAAAAGTTTTCATGGTGAAGTAGTTTAAAACTGTTTACAGTGCATCTAGCATTAATAATCACATTATACGTTTTTTAAATGTTTTACAAACCAACAACAAATGTAATTGAATTTTCACTGCCTTATATTTATACCCATCTGCAGTGAAGGAAACTTTAAAAAAGTGTTGTTTCCCCCTCTCTGTCTCGGTGTCATTTTTGGACACACTTTAATGGTTGTGCCCAACGCCGTGTATTTGGGAGGTGTTTGTGAGAGCCTGAATGAGGGGGGCAGCTCCACCTGTCAGCCGCCTCTGGTCAGCACGCTATCTGCAGCCATGCACATCAAGACGGGTGACAGCTCCAAAGGGAACTAAAGAAGAGGGCTGTGCTCGCTTTTCCCCTCCAATTCTCTTTCTTCACATTGTTTTCCTGCTCTCCAGTCAAATAGCTCTTCAACCAGCCATTCCCCTCAAGATAAGCCCCCCATCTAGCATCTCTCTCATTCATTTGGAGAACTAACTCTCTAATCCCTGCACAGATCTGTTGATCTTTAAACAAAAGGTCGGTTCATGCAAAAGCAAGCGCATGAACAAAATGCACCATTAAAATGAAAGCGAACACAAGCCGTTATGTCTTACGAAACATCGTCCTCTGTGAATACATTTCACTTTTCTAGACAAAAAAATCTGACAGTGCAGTAAAACAATTCACTTGCAGCCCCCCATGCTGCACCGCACTCGTTCACGTCTCTCTTTTACCTCTCCTTCCAGTTCTTTCATCAAACTGAGATGATTACTTTTAGGATAGGTTGCCTGGAAACAATTTACAGAAGGGTTGACAATTAAATCATTGTTACTCTTTTAATGTGCTACGGTGAACGTACCACCCGAGTCTGCCTGGGCTGGTTATTAATGATTCCTCATTTTTTGCATGCTGAGCATCTGACATTGTGATTGGCAGCTTATGTACCTGCTTCCTAACACATAAAAAGCCATAGTGCATCTGGTTGACAGGTCCAAATAAAGTCATGCAGAGTAGAATGGAAGACAGATATAAAGAAAGAAAGACTAAA
Organism: Meda fulgida; assembly: GCA_030578275.1. NCBI lineage: Eukaryota > Metazoa > Chordata > Actinopteri > Cypriniformes > Leuciscidae > Meda > Meda fulgida. Next base: position 31,604,883 of record CM060621.1, read on the forward strand.
AATGTTATTTTTCAATGTGGATGAAACCAAATGTATCATTCACTGCTAACCGACAACCAAAGTCTGTGATTTCATGGCTCATATAATGATTAAATATGGCATCTGACAGAGTCATTTAATTTTTAACTGCATAACATTTTAACAGTGGTGTTAGCTAAGGTGAGCATCACAATTATATGTTTCAATGGTGTAATTAGGGATTTGATTAAAAGCAAAGCAGCAAAAAATATTTGCTACAAATGTTGATTTAAAAAATAAAATCTAAAGAATTCAGTCTAATATTTTGTTCACTATTTTTTACAGCTATAATGTCATTTAATTAATTCCAAAAATACACATCTGCTGGGAAATTATGGTTTATTATGCAAAAACATCACTGATTAATTTGACTGATTTTTGATTAATTATTGTTTCTAACTAATGTTCATAAGACCATAACAATTAATTTTTGCAAACTTAGCCAGCTCTCTGTATTAGCCAACTAATTATCTTGGTGACACATCAAAAGAATTGAAGACAACAATGTAGAATAAATCACAGAAAATAAAACGTAAAAAAAAAAAATAGTTTTAGGTCAATGTACAAGATCAATGACAACACACTTTTCAATGGCAACGCAGGTCTGGGCCAGTACGACATCCTTATAGTTGAGCCCTGGTAAATGACTTATTGACTGGAGTAATGGACTCATTTCAAAATATTGCTGTTTTCACTGCATTTTTTATTAAATAAATGCAGCCTTGGTGAGCATAAGACAATTTGAAAAACATTGCAAAATCGTACTGACCCACAACTTCTGAACAGTGTAGATCTAGAGAACAGTGTGGAACTCTATAGAGGCAGACATTTCCACACTAATTTGGAAAGAGAAATGCTGCAAACAAGCTCATTTTAAAGCAACTCATAATGATCCCAAGATTACTGAAAGCCTTCATCTGACAAGAAAAGCTGCATTATTCATGGCCAAGTAATTAATGCCACCCTCTTCCTCTTCTTCTTCTTCTCTTTCTCTTTCTCCAATTTTTTTCATTCTTCTATGTTCATTGGTCCATCAAAATGGAAAGATGGCCTAAGGCCAGGCCTACAAGAAAACACAACTCCAGTCTCGAGAAACATCTGGTTGTCAGAGAGGCGAATGTGAACGCGGTGTTCTAAGTCTGAATCACAGTAGGATACAACCTAGAGCTACATCACAAAGTCTGCTTCTCCTGTAGATATGGGGGTCCTTTGGGGGCTATTTTTAGTATCGAAACTCATAATCATGAGAAGTTCATTAAACGTCACCCAAAGCCAAACACAGCCTCCGTATGTTGGTGCCCAGTGGGCGACTCTCCCAACAAGCAAACGCCTCGTCCTCCCTCTAGAAGATGTTCAAATTAATTATGGAAAGGTACAATTTCCTCTCATCTCCATTACTGAAACAGTAGCTGCATTTCCAAATTATTTGAAACTCTTCATTTATTTCCTTCTCTCTAAAGCAGTCTTGAGTGAGACTGAGAATTCTGTGGCTAACTGCAGCAATTACACTCACAATTCTCCTTGTCTGATATATTGTCATCTATTTAATTTCTAGCATTTTAGTTTAATATGCAATACAAACAAATAAAAGCTTGACAACCACTTTGGAGGGAAAAATGTTAATTTAAAACAGAACAACTTGAATTTTTTTTTATTGCGGATCATTACATTTAACCTGTTTCCCCGCTCTCTTTCTAATGTGTTTACATTAAACCATTCTATATCCCTTGTAGTAAACATATTGATTTATTCATTGTTAAAGTTTGATTTATGTCCACAGATAAATCCAATTTTTTTTTTCAAATCAACAAATGTGGTAAAGCCACATTTCCCACGATCCAGAGGGATTGCTGTGATTCTGTTTTGAAGTATTCCATGTTAATATATAGAGGCATGATATGAATAACAAAAGTATTTGAGAGGAATTGGATTCCACTGAGGATCCGATTGGGTCATTTTTGTTGAACAAAAGAGATATTAATATTTATGCTGAATGTTTCTCTTCTCCTCCTCTCAATATCTCTCCCTCTGTTTTTCGCCCATTCAAGTCTTTTGTCAAAACAAATTCACAATAATATTCATTACAGTTTCTTCAAAATTAATCTTTGATCAATGTCACCTGACATTATTGAGCACCAGCTCTTACCAGAAACTCCTAAAACAAAATAACATGATATACAAACATATATACATATCTGCTGCTCGAGGCACGAGTTACTGGTATTTAAAATAAAGAGGTTTTTCCGTAATGAAATTTCCCAGGTTCAATATAAGTCCTTGATTACTACAAAAAGTCATTTAACTCATTACTCAGTCTTTAAAAACAGACAAAAATCATGTTTGCAGATGTTAGAGGATAAACATTAAAATGTGCTAGTTCCAAAGTTTGGAAATAATTTTTTTAATATAGATTTTTTACAATTTTAGTCTCTTATGCTCAAGGTTGCAAAACGATAATATTGTGAAATGTATTACAATTTGAAATAACTGCGTTCTATTTTAAAATATTTTAAAATGTAATTTATTCCTGAGGTGCAAAGCTGAGTTTTCAGCATCATTGATGGGTTACATGTCATCAGTCATCAGTCATCAGGGTCACATGATCCTTCAGAAATCATTCTAATATGCTGATTTGCTGCTCAATACACATTTCTGATTATTATCAATGTTGAAAACAGCTGTGCTGCTTACTTAAGCATTACAGACCCCAAACTTTTGAACAGTATTTTCAAAGACTTAAACATAAAATATAACTTTTAGAAGTATTATATACATGATGCTATGTGTAATAAAAATCACTTACTAACCCTGTCTTTGTTATACTAACCCTGTAAGTTGTGTCCAATATTTCAACTCCTGGCATGACCAGCTAAAGCCAATAAACCCGGTAACTTTCAAATGTTATGTGCAAACATTACTCAGTGTACATGGAAGAAAATCACAGGAATCACCTCGAAAAGTAGTCCCACACGCTAAAAGATGATTTAGACCACTTCAAAACTCAAACAACACATGTTTATCAGGAAGAATTAATAAAGTGCTTTAACAAAAATACATTTTCGCACATTTCTTTTAAACGCTCTTAAAAGCATCATAGGCTTTCATATTAAGTCTATTACTGTACGGCATATTCGATTTTTGCTTGTTTTTACAAACTGAGGGACACATCATAATTATTCTCTGTGCTAATCGTCTACGGCATGTTACAGATGCTGTCAATAGAGCTTAGATCATTTTAAACCTGGAGCGTTCCTTTAAGTACAAGTCTTTTAGGAGCTCAATCCCTTCAGTCACATTCAGTCGGAAAGCCACATTTGATGAGAGATCGAGATGACAGAGTGAGAGGGGAACTACAGCAGCTGATGTTAAATACAGAACGGCAACTGTATTGTAATTCAGAGAACATCTCCCAGAGGGCAATCTGAGGGTGTGATCAACCATCAAAAACTCGAGCAGACATACAATGTATTCTGCTGTGGCTCAGGGAGGCGGACGGATGCTGTGTTTGGCAAATGGGGTGTGATGGGGCCTCAAACGTGGCACAGAAAGATTTAGATCTCCTGTTGGAATACTGTGAGCACCTAAAGCACACAAGCTTACTGCATTACAGAAACTGGTGTAGAAAGGCCTTATGCATACTAAGATGTCTGTAGTTTTATATGGACATATTTTTAAAGGCACAGTTCACCTGAAAATGATCATCATTTACTCGGCCTTATGTTGCTCCAAACCCATATGATTTTCCAAGTCTTCTGAACCTATATGATGGCTTTGTGAGGATCAGACCAAATTTTAAATTTATATTCTCTAGAACTTTTCCACTCTGCCGTAGCATAAAAATTTCATACGGCACAATATTGATGCATGTCATATTAACCAATGTGGTTTGACATTACTGACGTTTGATATCACTGACGTAGTGTTAATTTCGTCAGCATTTTTTTTTTATTTAGCCTTAGCTCAGCGCCAAATGTACTTTTTTAGTTTTTATCATATTTAGTCAACCTTGTTTTGTTTTTGTTTATTCAGATTTGATTCGACTAAATTTTTGTCTAGTTTTAGTCAATGAAAAAAGAGGTTACATGAGTGCATTTATTTTCAACCACAATCGCAAACAGTGGTCGAGATACATGTTTGGATTTATTACAGCAAATCACAGAAGGTTTGATGGCAGATTTAGTCGAGGTAAACAGCGCACGCATCTTGTGAAAGAACACAGACTGGATGACACTTTCATTTAAGAAACAGATCTCAAATGGATAAGAGACTAAGTAAAACAATGAAAAAACAATGCAAAGATCAAGTAAAACACCGGAAGGACAATGATGGACAATGGATCCTTTAAACAGAAAAGCTCTGATTGGAGGATTTAAACTCTTTACATCTGGCAACCGCAAGCATGACAGCTCGTAGAGGCTTGTACAGCAGTCTGTAATATTTTATTCTCCTTTTTTCCCTAAATAAAATAAAGAGATATCTGGTGAAAGTTTTTATTTTTTTTAACTACATTTTTGTTTCGTCTTTTTCGACAACGATATTGCACGTTATCGTTTAATAACTTTGGTGTGATCTCTTTGTCGACTCGTCTTAGTCATGGAAAAAGGTCATCAACGAACAATTTCGTCATAGTATTCGTTAACTGACGCCAATCACATCTTGATACTGTATTTGAATGTGATTTCTGGACATTTTCAGACTTTTCATTACACTAAGCTATTAAAACACTGCTAAGACTTTGCAACAATGTTTTATTTGTTAACATTAGTTAACTACAAAAAAACTAGCAATGATTAGTTCATGCTAATTTCAACATTCACTACTACATCTGCAAAAATCAAAAGTTGTATCTGATAGCATTATTTAATGCACTGTGAACAAACAAATGAACATGAACAAACAATGAACAACTGCATTTTATTAACTAATATTAACAAATTTTAATAAACAATATAAAATTACATATTGCACATTGTTTATGTTAACTAATGCATTGATTATGTAAAGAAATGAGACTGTAAAGTGTTAGCAAAATATCTTATATTTTATAGTACAAGAGCCACACAGTAAAAAAATATATGTTTATATATTTAATATACTGGAGAATATTTTACAAGAAAATCTTTCTATTTCAAATGGACATGTTTAATTCAATGTGTTACTTGCTGTTTCTTTGTACTTGTCAAATTTACTAGCAATCTCTGAGTAGGTAAAGTTTCAAAGTAAATCCTACAATAATTCAATTGGTGTAAATACTAAAGTGCATTTATAGTGTTTTTATAGCTTGTGTCGCCATTTCCTTTGACTGTATGGAAAATGACTGCAAAATATTATTGTCCTGACCCATGACATGAAAGAAAAGTCAAATAAAAACAAAATAAACAAATAAAGTTATGTATGACACAAGTTATTAGACATTACTTTACTTACACTTAAATTAAATTTTACCCGCAAAAAACCTGTCACCATTTACTCACCCTCATGTCGTTCTTTCTTCTGCAGACAAAAAAAATGATCTTTTTTGAAGATTTGGAATGACAGGATTTTCGTTTTTTTGGTGAGCTATCCCTTTAAGGCTAGTATGAAAGTTAAGAATAATATCCTTGAGTTTCCAGGGACTTAAATAATCTCTGCCACAGGCTCTGCTGCAGAGGCTTCACAAAACCAAACCAACTGTAGAATCACAAAAAAAACAAAGTTTCTATCTCTCTTTCTCACTGTACTTTTCTATCTCCATCCTCTCTCTCTCTCTCTCTCTCTCTCTCTCTCTGCCCCCTGTGCATTATTCACCATCTCTGCACCGTGACCGCCTGACGTGCTGGGAAAGACAATACAGCGTATCTATGTGCCTGCTCTGTTCCAATACAGAAATATCCTCTACATTTCTCTCTTGCCTCATTAGCTTGTCTTATTAAAAATAAAAGCTGGATTTATAAAATATTTTTTCTTAAATAAAAAAATCTCTAATATACACCATCACAAAGAAACTACAGTAATCAAGAAATAAAGATGTCCATGCTTTAAAAAGGTAAGGAGGTTGCTAGGTGATCATTATTAGATCATTATGACTACAAACAGGGAGCTCCGCCCCAAACTCATGCCATTGGCTAAACCACAAACACACAATGTTTTTCTCAGGCACTCTTCAGGTAGTTAACCTAAAAACGTCTTACATGAAGTTGTGTATACATGATAATGATTACAGTGGTTTTTACATACTGTGTGTTTAAAATACTGCATCCCTGCCCCTTTAAAGAGAGTCAACTTTAATTTCCATTCTGTCACTGTATGGTTCCACTCACATTTTTTATCCAACTGCACTTTATTCAAATATTCAAAAGCAATTGTTTTATGAGGACCTGGGGTCGAAATGAAAATGTCTCCTTTTTTTTACACCCATTATCCAGGGGAAAAAGTCTAGGCTGATTGTCCTACTGATTAATTTAATTCCCATCTGAATTGCCAACTCTGAGTTTAAAAAAAAGAGAAAATGGCCAAAAATTATTTTTGAAAGTACAACTGATAAGTGCCACAGGGCTATTATTTGACACTTAGCACGTTAATAAGAAACTGGATATTTGGCACAAAGTTGGCCAATTAAATTTGATTAATTTTAAATTATACACATGAAAAAAATTGAACATTGACTTTTGAACAGAAAATTGTGCCTCTAGTTTTTTTTTTTTTTTTAACAAGCTAGAGCATTAACCTTTTAGCGTCACTCACCGGACATTGCAGTGATAGCTACAATAATCAACGGTTGCCATATTCACGTTTATATGTTTCGGGTAAAACTGGATGCACTTTTATCGCCACTCACTACTCACATTTCAATTTGAAAGTTTCGCGAAATGTGCAAGAAGAAACGTTTTTTTTCCTGGGTTGATAAAATGACATTGAATTTTAAAGGTATCCGCAATAGATGCCTGCTGATTCCATATGAACAGTGCTAAAGACAGTAAAGGACACGTTAAGCTGCCTGAATCTCTGCATATATATAATATCATTAAATGATGGAATGCAGAGTGCAGGTATCTCAGAGCATATCCGTTCATAATGTTAGGACACAAGCCAGAAGACACATTAGGCCCTCTAACTCAGAAATATGTTGGTAATTAACTCATGAAGCAGAGGTGTTTTAAAATGTCATAAATTTAACAAAAAAATATTTCCAAAGGCCACAGCAAATCAAAGAGGTTCTTTTTATGACAGGCTTTATCTCAAAGTTTCAGGCTAGAGAGGGGATGGTAATTGACCTTAGGTGTGTGTGTGTGTGTGTGTGCGTGCGTGCATGTGTGTGCGTGTTGCTTTTCCACGAAAAGCAGGAAATGATGATGAAGAACCGTCTACAGGAGGAATAAATTTGCTTTAAGATCTCAGTGTAGAATTTATAGCGAGGGTATAAAAAGATTAGATATTGCCACTGAGAGCTTTTTTTTTGTTGAAAAATTGCTATATTAAATATTAAGAGCAGCACAGTCACTTCAATGGATATTCAGCAATTAGGAACACACACATTATCACCTCCATCTTCCTGCCCCTGCAGAGGATGAGGATTTATCGTGAGTGATGTGGAAATATATTCAAATAAATCCACTTTGCTGGAGAGTCAAGCAGAGGACTACAGTCTATCCATCATTTGTTCTGGATGGAAGAGAAAGAATGAATTGATGAGAGATCTTTAGACCTGAATATGTCTGTGCCACAGGGAGTGATAGAGCAGGACAAAAAAAAGGTATAGGGGAAGATGTAGAGCGGTACAAAGAAAGCAGGGGTAGGAAGGAAGGAAGGAAGGAAGGAAGGAAGGAAGGAAGGAAGGAAGGAAGGAAGGAAGGAAGGAAGGAAGGAAGGAAGGAAGGAAGGAAGGAAGGAAGGAAGGAAGGAAGGAAGGAAGACTAAATTTATGACTAAATTAAATGTATAAATTAATAAATAAAAAAGACAGTATGAAAGGTCAGAAGGAAAGAAAAGAAAAAGGAAAGAAAGAGCAATTTATTTATCTTTCCGTATGAATCCTGCTAGTGAGTCTGTGAAACTGCAGATCTATTCCTGAAGGATTACAGCAGTGCTGTAGATGAGAGGCTGAACTGCAGGAAAGTTATTGTAATAGATCTCAACTGTCAACAGTATTTTCATCTTATCCAAAACTTCCTTCACTGACTCGAACAATATTAATATTACTGAGTCAATATCAGGTAGATATAGGGTGCCTTTCTTTGATCATGGCCTACTTGAGAGGATAGGATAACTAGGTAAAATAAATCTGAGGTATACTGGAATGGATAACCTATCTATTCAGTAATATTGTGAAATATTATTGCAATTTAAAATAACCATTTTCCATTTGAATATATTTTAAAAGTAATTTATTCCTGTGATGACAACAATACTTTTTAGCATTTTTAGCAGTTACACCTGTTACATGTACTATAGTAATTATTGTAAATTTTGTATACTTACATGCAATTAAACTTAACCACACCCTAATCCTAAGTCCATGTAGTAAATTATTATTACTCAGTATTTAAATGTATAATTACAGTGTAACAGACACCTTAAAAATGAATTCAACCAAATTCTATAGCTTGTGTCAAAGTTTGACACCCTGCATTGACTCATGGGTAATAATAACTGAAGCATGTCCAATAGCAGAACAAGAGCCCTGAAGAGTGTACGTCCATCCTTTGTCATGACACATTAATTTTCCTGCAGCACACACACACACACAAACACACACAAACACTCAGTTCTTCAAGCAGGCCTCACCTGGCCAGAACCTCCACACCTGTCTGCTCTAATCAGTGCTGTGTGACAGATGTGCACCGCTGTGTGCGCGCATGCGTGTGTGACAGGTAGACAGTGCCTTCACTTCATAAACACATGTTCTTTCCGACACGCCTCACCTCTCTCCAATCCCTCTGTCTGTCCTGTCCTCTCACTCCTAAAATGCCTCCCTGCCTGATGCGATGAAAGCTGACAGTGGATTTCACATTGATCTCCACACACAAACGTGGCTCATGAGGCTTTGATAGGTGCTGCAATCAGCCTTATCATTGCGTTCTTTGACCTCTCTCTCTCTTATTATCCCTCAAACTCTCCTGCTATATCAGCAATTTTAGACAGTGTGGATAAAGCCATAGACGTGTTTTTTTTTTTGTTTTTTTTTGTGGTACCTGAATGCCAATTGGACCCTTATACACCAAAAGTTGAAGAGCTCATTGTGCTGCGGGCAAGAGTCAGAATCGTGTGAGTTAGATGCTTGGCTTCCAGCTCATTAGATAGGCTGTAGCTTGAATCTCAAGGGCAGCGTGTCACCGGGGACAGTAGTGCTTTTGTTACATTACAGAAAGTGTACGAAGGTAAAATACACACATTATGTGTCCTGGGGTTTATGTAGGTCTTGTACAATATAAAGTGTGGACATGGCTTGTAAAATAACAAGTTTAAACATACTAGGGCTGCCCCAGACTAAAGATGTTTCTAGTCGACTATTTGTCGTTCATTTCAGCCATTAGTTGACTAATCGCACATTTATATGAATTTAATTAGTTAAATATATACTGGAGGGAAACATAATGAGCCTTTAATATATATATAGGCGTAATATAGTGCTCAAGCGCACACATAAAGCTAGCCGCAAAGCACCGGCAAAAGTAATGATTATTAATGTGTCGGAAAAAAATTGCAAGGAGACATTTTAATTATTTATTAATAAACTCGTGTGTTCTGAGTCAGTGTCAGCTGCAAAGAAGTAGAAAATGCTGACTCGCCATCTCTAACGTTTAGTCGACTATTAGGGGGCAGCCCTAAAACATACACACAGGAAAATTAGAGAGAAAACGTAATACTTTGCTATGCGGTTGTTAAGGTGTTGTGAATGGTTGCCAGGTCATTGCTATATGGTTGCTAAGTTCTGATTATTCTTACAGGGTTAGAGGGTTGTACAAATCCCAGCACTAAGTATAGCAGCTGTATTGTTTACATGCAATACTATCCTTGTATTTCTGAGTACATATTGAAACAGATACGCAAGATGTATGCGTGTGTGTGTTTCTGTACGCATACAATGACACCCTCCAGTCTGCTGGTGTATTTTAAAGAGGACACACTTCTGTGCGACTGTATTAGCATACCAATAGAGCTCTTGTGCTGCAGAGCGGAGGAGAAAAATTGAATTGGAAGGACAAGGAAGATCAGTGCGGTCGGCTGGAAGCAACTTCATTGGATCAAATATGTGTGCGATTGTGTGTGTGTATATATTTAATAGACGGCTACCTGCAGTGAGCTGGCATGAACGCACTGATTATGCAGAACAGTCTCACCTGGACAAGTAATAATCTGAAACAAGCACACACACGTACTCACCTCGCACACATATCCATGGCCAAATACTCTAGAACAATAAAAAAGAACAGAAAAGGGATGGTGAAAATTCTGTCATCAACACGCCTCCAACTTTTACGACTATTTTTTTGCTTCAATACAACCAGAAGTGCAGTGCACATCACACCAGAACAGGGATTTTTAACTACTTTTTGACTTTTGGGTTATCCAGATTTTGACATTTTTTAACTTCACATTTAGCACTTTCGAAGCCTAATATGTTAATACAAATACAGAGGTCAAATTTGTAAGGAACGGAGTAGTGCTAAAATTCTGAACTGAAGAACTGGCTCCCTTTCAATTCATGTTCAATTTAAATTTGTCTTGGAATAACAGGAAGAGGAATGTACTAAAGTACTAGTGCTGGGAAATGAACTGTTGTTCCACCCTGGTCCATAAAAGCTCATTTCTATAGGTATCTATAAATTGATCGCTCTATCTAAACTTTCTCTTAACAAAGTTTGCTTTTCTTTGACTAGGAATCTAAAATACATTCTCAATTCAATACTGAATGGTGCACAACCCTGTCTCTGCCTCCAGATGTCCATCAGGATGTTTCAGGCTGAATTTCTGAGAGACAAAGTGAGCACTCGCACATGCACATACATGTATGCATGCTCATGTCAAAGAATGAAAGCATCTGAGGAAGTAAGGTAGAGGAAAAGAGAATGAGGGAGTGTGAAAGGAGAGTGAGGAGCCTCTCTGGATCTCCACCACTGTGTCATCAATAACAACCCAGGTCCTTCATCACATAACCCTCTGGATCTCACACTCACACACACAGTGACTTCCTTCACCTGGATCACAGACTTCCCTACTTCCTAGTGCTCTCTCATCTGCTCCCATCATCTCATTACCTGTCACTTTATCAGATCAAGAGTGTATCTGTCTATTTGAGCGCCGCTCCACATGCCACCCTTCTGCGTTTATAATCACACCCGAAAATTGTTCCCACCTACAGCCATTGTCTTCTCTCCTGCTCCCTGCCATCATTCTGCAGTGGAAATGTAACAATGTCAATTATCATTACAACTAACACCTTCACCCCCCTCATAAATCATATAAAATCATCACAGTCTCTCCTTATATCTCATCAGGAAACTAACAATAACATGTTCTCATTTGATCCCTTTTCTATCTTTTCTTTGTAGGTATCTAGTACTAACTGATTAAGGGTACTTAAGCGCTGTCTATTCACTCACTCTGCCATTCCTCCAGTCTTCAGTGTCACATGATCCTTCAGAAATCATTCTATATGCTGATTTGCTGCAAGAAACATTTCCTAGTATTATACATGTTTTTTTTTTTAAACAGTTGTGCTGCTTAATATTTGTGTGGAAACAATGATAAAACTAATTTCCAGGATTCTTTTATGAAAAGAAAGTTTAAAAGGACAGCATTTATTTAAAATAAAAATCTTGTGACATTATAAATGTATTAGTCACTTTTGCTCAATTTAATGCATCCTTGCTGAATAAAAGTATTCATTTGTTTTTCTTCAAAAAATAAAAGATCTTAAACCTTTGATCCAAACTAAAACCTTTGAATGACAGTGTATTATACGAATATTGGTGTATACAAGCATTTCAAATCAACACTAACTTCAACATAATAACTGTGATTTTTTTAGTTATGTTTTTTCATGTTTCATGTAAATTAATTTCTAAATAAAGGCTTGTTAAAATTCAACAAAACTCAACAACATCATATGCAAATATTACACAAGCCTCTGGGAATTCAGTAAACTTTCAAGTTAATTTCAAATAATTATTATATTAAATACAGTATATATAAAATAAATAGTGTTTTTTACCACTAATAACACACAGCTCCTGCATTTACAGTAAGAATCTTAGATGCTTTAGGTGTGAAATCCAATGAACAAACAGAATGGGCACTTTATTGTAGTGATTGAGTTTCCTTTGTAGAATGAGAGAAACACTGAAGAGCAACAACCAGAAACAAATATGTCACTGCTAAACTCTCCAAACATTGATCTATTACACTGCTCATCTCATAGTATTGTGTACAGTATACAGACACTTACCAGCACATTTGGTCCGAGTGATGAGGGGCGGTCCCGGGGGCCCAGTGCCACCCTCCCCAGGTCGGGTCAGAAGAACTTTAATCTCATACTCCACATCTGGGTCCAAATGCCAGAGCTTGTAAGTCGGCGCATCCACGACGTGCGTCTCGGCCCAGTTCCCAGTGGTGGTGCGGTACTCCACCTCTTTCAGGATGATGGGGCCATCGCCGATGATGGAGTTGGCATTTGGTTTGATCCACAAGTAGGTGGCGCCAACTGCAAGAAGCTCAGGAGGAGCAATAGGTGTGGGGGGCGCTGAAGAAGAAGAAAGAAAGTAAGTTTACATCAGGTGATCTTTAATTATCACCACACAACCAACTTTCATACACCAGCATAATAGAAAGTCTTTTTGCCATTTTATAATTATGCTACCTTCATGTCCTCCCTGGAAGTTCCTACTTACACATTAAGGACATAATTATTGAAATGTGTTGATTGATTCTCTTTTTTTTGTGCACTTTACATCGAAAAGCTTTTTAGCACTAGTGCAACAAAATTAAGAGGAAAAGATGTGCATTCGATCTATAATCCATATCTAATCCGTATTTTTTATTCTTCTTCATCAATAGCACTTAAAACGTTTACAATTTAATGCAAGCTATTATGAGCAATACCATGCAGCTTTTATGAACAAATCCATATTTAAAGAAATAAAGTGACTGCACTAATGTTCATGAGCCATCTTGGGCAATAATTTTTCAGCAAATTTAAAAAGTTGTTGAAAGAGCAATTAAAGGCTGTAGCAAGTAAGCTCACTTCACTATTACACTGTATTCAGCCATCATTTCATTTGCTTTTGTAGTTCAAAATGGTGAGAGGAAAATGAAGGCTGGAATTACAGTGAAGCGTGCGGCCGAAGCTTTGGAGCTCATTAAGGGATATCACACAGACTTGCTTGGCCGGCAGAATTGTTAGAATAAATGGAATGAAACGTTTCCTGGAATCCCAGTTGAGAAGGTGGGCTATAGCTTTTCCCTAAACACTTAGCTAAGCTCTCTCTCTTCTTCTCTCTCTCTCCATCGCTTCTAACCCACTCACATTAAATACACTGGAGACAGCTTATAGCTTGCACTGCATTAACTTCCTGTCTCTGCCCGTCTCTTCCTTCTTTCTCTCTCTACTGTTGAGCACCTCAGATTTACCCTCAAACCTGTGAAAGGTAAACAATACTTTATTTCTTGCCTCCCTCCTTCCTTCATTCATTCCTTCCTTCCTGCTTTGACTTCCTCATTACTTCCTTATGCTCTTGATTTCTTCCTTCATCTTTCCTTCTTTCATTTCCTTCCTCCTTTCCTTCCTTTTTTACTCGGTACCTTCCTTCCACTCTTTGTTGTCCTCCTTTTTAGGATACTTTCCTTATCCCTTCTTCCTTCATACATTTCTTCCTTTCTTTCTTTGTCTCTTTTTTCTTCATTTCTTTTTTTCTTTTCTCCTTTTCCTTCATTTAATCCTTTCCTTTCTCAGATTAATTGTCCTTCTTTCCTTTCTCTCTTTTCTTCACTTATTCCTTTAAGTTATTTTATCCTTTTTTCTTCACTCATTCTTTTCTTTTCTCCATGCTTCTTTCATTCATCCTAACTTTCTTCTTTTCTTCTTTTTTCTTCATGTCTCCCTTTTTCTTCCTTCCTCATTTCTCTTTTTTCTTTCCCTTCTTCCTTACACTACCGTTCAAAAGTTTGGGGTCGGTAAGATTTTTATGTTTTTAAAAGAAGTCTCTTCTGCTCACCAAGGCTGCATTTATTTGATTAAAAATAGTAAACAAACCCAGTAATATTGTTAAATATTATTTCAATGTAAAACAGCTGTTTTCTATGTGAATATATTTTAAAATGTAATTTATTCCAGTGATCAAAGCTGAATTTTCAGCATCATTACTCCAGTCTTCAGTGTCACATGATCCTTCAGAAATCACTCTAATATGATTATTTGATGCTCAAGAAACATTTATGATTATTATCACAGTTGACAACAGTTGTGCTGCTTCATATTTTTGTGCAAACAGTGATTCATTTTTTTCAGGATTCTTTGAAAGTTCAAGAGAAAAGCATTTCATTAAAAAATAAATATTTTGCATTATAAATGTCTTTACTGTCACTTTATATCAACTTCATGCGTCCTTTCGGAAGAAAAGTATTAATTTCTTTAAAAAAAAAACAAAAAAAAAAACAAATTGACCCCAAACTTTTGAACGGTAGTGTACCTTTACTCCATTTTCTTCCTTCCATTCTCCATTTTTAACCTTTAATCTTTCCTTTCTCCCCTTTCTTTCTGCTTAACTTTCTCCATTTTTTTCTTCAATCATTTGCCCCTTTTGCATTTTTCTTCCTTTCTCCCTTTTCTTCCTTTCTTTCTTAATTTCTCTCTTTTCTTCTTTCATTCTGTACTTTTATCTTCCTTTCTTTTTCTTCCTTTCTCCCTTTCCTTCATTCCTTTTACAGGCTTGTTTATTTCAAGTAAACAAAAGAACCCTAGCAACCACAAAGTGATGCCCCAGCAACCTCTCAGAACACCTTAGTAATGACCTGGCAACCAGCCAGCCACCCAAACCAACATTTTCTTCATAAAATGTAACAATTCAATAAGTTCAAACGATATTGTTTCCAAATTCATATTATATGTCCCTGAAGTAAAAAAGAAAAATTCATTTATTTTATTTGATTATTTTTGTTTTATTTCTCAGTTCCTGGCTTCCATCTTCTAATCGTCTTCTTGGCACTCTCTCTCAGCAGGAGAGGGGGCAGACAGACACTAATCCAGGGTTAGAGGTGAGTAGCAGTGCATGAAGAGTTCATCCGAGCATGGAAGAGCCACCCAGGCCCACTCTAATGAGAGGCTGCTGTCTCTCCTGTGCCATGTAATCAACTGAGCCAGATTACCAAAGCCCATTTACCCACAGCTGATAACCACTGACTCCCTCAGCTGCCCGGAAAGGATACGCTCTGCCTCGGAGAAGAGAGTTTAGACGTGACCTGTCAACCTCCGAAGCTTAAGAGTGTTTAGTGCTTGAAATGAAAATGAAGGTGGGAGAAAATAAAAACGATAACAGGTAGGAAGGTTGAATAATAAAAAGTAAACAGAGATTACCACCAAAAAAAAGACAAGAAACGAGAAAAACGTTGTACTT
Organism: Meda fulgida; assembly: GCA_030578275.1. Lineage (NCBI taxonomy): Eukaryota > Metazoa > Chordata > Actinopteri > Cypriniformes > Leuciscidae > Meda > Meda fulgida. Next base: position 31,620,491 of record CM060621.1, read on the forward strand.
TACATTTTTCTGCAGAAACTGTCCACCCAAAGTCTCTATCATATTCTGGTTTTTAGACTCATTTAATGTAAATCTATTAATTTATTATTTATCCTAATATAGTCTTCTAAGACGATATAATACTAATACATGTAATACTGAAGCACAGGTGTTGTAAGCATATGGTTCAAAATCCCTAACCTAACCATAAGCTATAACTTGCTTTAGTAAGCCCCAGTAATAATGACTGCAAAACATATTTTCAACACTTTAGTGTGAAATGAGATATTGCTCATGGACAATGTCTTATTTATCATATGAATGAACGCGTGTTGTTCATCAAGGTAGCTGTCACATCTAAATTGCAATTTTGAAATAGTGCCTTTGTGCAAACCATTAATACACTTCCATCGTTTAATGCACTTTCAGCAGTCTTTATGTCAGCACATTGTCCTGGCGTGGGCATTTATGGTCCTGCAGTTGATAAACTCGGCGATTAGTGGAGTGTTTTTGGATTGCACGTTTATGATTGCAGCTGGATTGAAATGAGGTTTGGACGCTGTTGATGACTGGCTGAATCTTGATGATTGCTTGTTGATGATTGGCTGAGTGTTATTATGCTCTGGATGATTGACAAACTATTTTGAGCTTCCAGCCCTGATGATGTGTGTACATAATGCGGTTGTTGATTAGCACAGTGGTTTGTGGCTAGAGAGATCAACAGATTCAATATGGTAATGTTAAAACATTTGATGTATATTACATACTTTGTAGTGCCATTCAGGTCACTCACTTAATGCTTATAGGAAGCAACAATTTTGACAAAGAAATAAGATATTTTAGTATCATGACAAACATCAACTAATAATTAGAAGTGCAAGAAGATAGAGAGGGGGTGCTTGTATACTTTGGCAGAAAAAAAGGAAATATACGAATGACACAAAGGCTTCAGTTCAGATAATCTCAGCTACTTTTTAAATTCTCCAGTTCTGATGTCAGTAAATCCTCTCAAATAGTATGATTCAAGCAATGATGAGAATAACTAAGGAAATATGCTAAGCTCAGACACACACTGCCACACAGTATGGATACATATAACAAAAGGAGCATTATCCATTCACCAGGGGTCCCTTTCACTCCAGGAAAACCCATTTCCTACAGACATAAGAGGTTTCCTGCACACACTATTTACTATTTCAAGTGTAGAAGTTCATGTGCGTGAGAGAGCACAATCCTAAACACTGTCTCATCTTTTCTTATCAAATTCCCTTGATACGTAAAGTTTATTCCCATTTCCACTCATACTTTGCCATACGTTCAGGAATATAAGAAGCAATGTGGTTATTGGAGTCGGCTCGAAGCCCCCGTGCAGGTGTGTTTGTGTCCATGCGGCCAAACACCCCTGTAATTTTATCCTTTATCACCTGGTGTCCGCAGGGAGGTTTTAAAACCAGCTGGATTTGCGAGAAATCTCTAGAAATCCCACCCCGCTATCTGATCAAAGCCCGCCGGGCCTGTCTGATAGCAGAGCTGGGGGAGAGAGAGATGTGCTCCACCGTCAAATGGGAATTTGTAGCTGTGAAACAACAGTAATTGCAATCTGGTTTTTCACCTGTCGGAACAACCATTCCAACAGACCAAGAGCCAAGATATAGATAGAGAATATGGCCACTGTATGAGTAAGTTAGATTTAACCTATAACTGGAGTGTTTCTTCATATCCACATTTCAACTGATGCATACGCATGAATGCACAGGTGTTTTGTTGGCAATGTGACAATAAAATTATACATATTCCTGGTCTAATGTGAATAATCCATTGGTGCACAAAACACACACATATATGAAAAAGAAAATGTATATACACTACTGTTCAAAAGTTTGGGGTCAATTTGTTTTGTTTTTTGTTTTTTTTTAAAGAAATTAATACTTTTCTTTAGAAAGGATGCATGAAATTGATATAAAGTGACAGTAAAGACATTTATAATAATGAAAAATATTTATTTTTTAATGAAATGCTTTTCTCTTGAACTTTCAAAGAATCCTGAAAAAAATGAATCACTGTTTGCACAAAAATATGAAGCAGCACAACTGTTGTCAACTGTGATAATAATCATAAATGTTTCTTGAGCATCAAATAATCATATTAGAGTGATTTCTGAAGGATCATGTGACACTGAAGACTGGAGTAATGATGCTGAAAATTCAGCTTTGATCACAGGAATAAATTACATTTTAAAATATATTCACATAGAAAACAGCTGTTTTACATTGAAATAATATTTAACAATATTACTGGGTTTGTTTTGTATTTTTAATCAAATAAATGCAGCCTTGGTGAGCAGAAGAGACTTCTTTTAAAAACATAAAAAATCTTACCGACCCCAAACTTTTGAGCGGTAGTGTATATATATATTTTTTTCCCCAGAAATACAGCACAAACAGAAATATTGTGAAATAGTATTTAATTATATATATAATAGTATACAATTTTAAATAACTGTTTGAATATATTTTAAAATGTTATTTATTCCTGTGATCAAAGCTGAATCAGCATCATTACTCCAGTCTTCAGTGTCACGTGATCCTTCAGAAATCATTCTAATATGATGATTTGCTGCTCAATAAACATTTCTGATTATTATCAATGTAGAAAACAGCTGTGCTGAGATTTCAAAGTTCACAGAAAGTTCAAAAGAACAGCAATTATTTGAAATAGAAATATTTAGTTTTTAATGTAACTTTTGATCAAATTAATGCATTCGCTGAATAAAATTGTTAATTTATTAAAACAAAATCTTAATGACCCCATAGATAAAATGTCAAAAAGCTTTTTTTTTCAGTCAGTTATATCACCCATCTCTTTAACACAAACGCACACAAACCTTAAACCTCACTTTAGCATCATGTCAGGCTCTTCCACATAAGATGAATTGTTGGTTTTATCATTGAAAAACATGTCTAATATTTTGTACAACCAGCAACATCCTGTTTCATTTAATTAAAGAATTGCATGACATTATGCTCAAAAAACCCGCAAAACTCTCAATAGGACTAGCAAGCTCTCTGCACAGCTATACATCAGACCTCAGCAGCACCCACAAAGATCCTCCATCCTCCATACCTGCAGTCTCAAGGGAAACACTTGTGAGTGACTTAGACAGTTGTTTCGTCTCATCCACTTTATTGTTTGGATCAAACCTCAGAAGAATGGCTCAGGGGAACCAGACGAGAGATGCTGTCTGTGCCTTTGACCTGACCCTTATCCCTTGATGCAGTATCTCTTTGGAGGTTTGATTCTCTTTGTCAGGGCGAGGAACTACATTTCCCCTTTTTTCTTCCTTCCATCTAAAAACTAATTCCCTTCTATTTTTTTTTTTAGCAGTGCATTGGTGTTAGGAAGGTTTCTGTTGAATGCCCTTGCAAAATGCTTTAATCAAAACACCATATTGAGCATTGTGGAAGAGCAGGGAACAAGAGAAATACAGAGGAGGAACGGTGTAAACATACAAGCACAGTAAGAACAGCGTGAGGTGAGTGAAGGCTCTCTTTCTGAAGAAGTACATTCAGGTCTGGACAAATAAAAGCAATGCACAGGGAACGGATGACAGATTTCAGAGAGTGAAAATAAGGGAGGAGGCGTCTTTCACTAGACTGAATTCACAAACCCGGTGCTGTTCAAAGGCGGCATGCTGAGGACACCTGTGCATAAAATTCAAAATTCAGCACTAAAAACATCTCTGGACTCAGTGAGACGTAAATCACACTTGCACACATACACATAAAATCTCTGTTCCAAAACCTAGTGAGCTGCCTTGCTGCCTACTGCCTTCAGAGACCGAAACAGAGACTCATGAGGCCTGAAACGCATGCAAACACAGACCTGAAATACAAAACTGACTGCAGAAGACAATTTACATTCATTTTCAATAAAATTAAATAAAGAATTGTGTTGATGCAATTGCATATTTGCATAGAGCAAGTTTTGGGACTAGTGACCGATTTGGAATGCTCTACAAAGGTATATAACTACACAAAAAAACTGCTTATGTGAAGGACACAATAAAACTTTACTTACAATGGATTTCATGACCTTGAGATAAGAATGATGCTAAGCTAAAGATGTAATACTCTAATATGCATAAAAAGACTTTCTAGACTTGAACACTATCTTGAAATAACTTCTTCATTGAGGGGCCGTTTGCACGACACCGTTTTCAACTGAAAACGTAAAACATATTATGCATTTTGGCCTTTTATTTAGGCCTACATGAAAACGGCGTTTTGGGGGGCTATAAAAAACAAACTTTTGTGAAAAAAATGAAAGTGCAACGATGAAAACGTAAAAAAATGACAACGTTACCGTCTCCATGTAAACTACAAAAACACAAATTTGTGAAAACGGTGACGTCATGTCCATTGGTATTATGTGTTCAGTCTATGTGCGTAGTCTTTCTTTACACAGTGACATCGCCAACTACTGGCCTGGCATAACAATGTTTTTAGTTGTTTTCCCATTGCTGTCGTCTGTACACGAAAAACACGAACCTTTCCGGTTTTAGTACATCGCAGTTGTGTAAACGTACCCTTAGATTGCCACAATGCTTTCTGGGATTGCATTCTCAAGTATATGCATAATGCTTTCTTGTTTTTTTCTAAAGTCAGTTTATACAGCCACCATATGGAGTGTTGTGATTCTTCCAATTTATTTTTCTACAAGTGTCAAAAAGTCTTATATTCCTTATAATCTCTCTGCTGCCTTTGTATCGGTAGATCACCTACGATGACTTAAAGTGCTATCTAGGTAGGCAGCTCACTAGGTTTTAGGAACAGAAATACTGTATTCTTATGACATGGAGATTCTGTGAAATGTATTTCAATGCATATACTGCATGCTGCGTATACTTTGAAGTCTCGGGTACTTGGAGAGCAGTGCATCAAACTAAATAAATAAATATTCACACAGGCAAATAAAGTGGCTGCGAGTGTTTGAAGTGCTAACTCCTCGGCTCCTGCTTATCTGGGCTGTAGTATTACTGCGCTCTAATCCATCTCTGTAGTGAAGCCCACTCGCAGGCAGTCTGCGGACACACACACAGACTTCAAAAATCCTTCACTAATACTTCTCTCTGTCGGTGTGTAGATAACTGTGCATCACCATCACCATCACACACATAAACACCTCTCTCAAAAAATGCACACAGACCAGCGATGTTGGCAGACAGAATTATGTTGAAACTCTATATGATCAAGCTGTATTTCTATCCAATATCCTGAAACCACACACAAGCTCTGTTCCAAAACCTAGTGAGCTACCTACTTAGACAGCTGCCTAAAATGACACCTCATGAATAATTGATGTGGAACGCTCTACATAGGCTGAAAATCAGTACGCACGTCCCAAACAAGCACACAAGAGGTGCGACTCACAATTAATTCCAATATTATGGATTTAAGCATGTTGATTAATGTTTTACAATACTTTAATACGCATAAAAGATGAACATAAAGATTTTTAATTAGATTGAGCTCTTTTTTTATTCATACTTTGCAATACTGAATAAAATATTTTAATAATATTAAATATATGTACATGTATATTATATCTACATTTTTACATTTAGGATGAATTTAGATTATTGTTGGATTATTTAATTTTTGGTACAACATGTAAAAACAAACAAACAAACAAAAACCTTCAGCATACTGTTTTAAGTACATGCTTTGGAACACACAAACTGTAATCTTACATAGGCTACTAATTGGAATGAACAGTATAATTAATAAATACAACAAAAGAATAGTGCAAAATAATAGTGCAAAATAATAAAATAAAATAAAATAATTGCCAACTTGAAAGAGAGGACAGGAAGTGATTGGGAACAGAAATTTATAAAACACAGTATAAAATGTAAATTATTTATAAGCAGTGTTTCATTAGTTATTATTTATTTACTCAATGTGCACTGTTGTTACTTTAATTTATTTTACACTGCTTCGGCAATCAAAAATAAATCTTATTTAAATGCAGTTTCTGTGTTAATTCAATTAAATACCAATAAAAATAAATTAAAAATGAATTGAGAAAAATTCTGCAGTCTACTGCATTCTTTTACAGTAGGTAATTATTCCGTACATGTCCTTCATCAACTACACGGACATCATACCAAACAAGAGACAACAGAGAATCGATCCAGATTACACCATGGAGTACAGTCCCAGATTACAGCTGTCACCTGTCATTAGCACCTCTACCTGAGGCCATCTCTCTGTCTATGAATGCATTAGCTATATCAACACTATATTATTCTCTTTCATTCACCCTCAGATGAAAGGTCCAACGCTGACCAGCAGCATATCAATAAGGCCATACTGGACAGAGCTTGCTATTATTCTGCTGATGTGAGTCAGTGGGGAGAGTGTGGTGTGGAGGGCCCTGAGGGCTCATGTCTTGTCAGAGGCAGAAAGGGGTTTCATGAACCATGGGGACGCCAAGACCTGCATACAAACTAGCCTAGCGCATACTGCCTCTGTCACATCGTGAGGTTACAGCGCACAGGCCTGGGATTCAACGAGAGACAGTGAATCTTCAGGAAGAGGAGTTTATTTCTACATTAGAATACTGCAGATTTTATAAACATATGGTAATTGCAATTCATTTTATATCAATGATGAAACAGATAAAACAGTTCCCTCCAAAATCCCCATTTAATCCATAGATTTGGGTTAATAACCTGTGCAAATGGTTAAAAAGTAGGTCTACCTGTGCAAACGTAACTATACTTTCTCCCAGAATGAACTAAAACTCTTCTTTTTCTCCCACATCTCTCAGCCTCTAACACTGTGATGCAAATGTGTATAAATGGGCTAATAAGGCACAGAGGGTTTTGGGTTAAAATTGCATCAGGGTGAGATTGAGAGAAGACATGAGAGAGTGAAAAGCGACTGTCAGAAAGAATATTATTGAACACAGATTAGCATACATTAAATATGAAAAACGGGAGAGGTTTGACACCACATAGGCTTGAAGCAGAGATAAGAAAACAAAAACGGAACAGAAAAAGGGAAATAAGGATGATAATGCAGGCATATGAAAAATATTGTACGTCCAAATGTGTCTGAGACAGAAACCAAGAGTAATGACAGGATAGTGCTGCCCACAGGAAAGATAAATCGCAAAAGACATCTCAATTGTTTCTCATAGACGAGAAGAAAATTGAGAGGTCTTCTACTTCCTCCTGAAAAAAAAGAACCCCATGTTTTAAGTCTCCTATGTTTGTCTTCTGGAATCTCAATAACGTCTCAGACTGTGTTCAGATTTGCCAAGATACCAAAGAAAAAGATTTCTGTCAGGGCCACTATCATCAAAGATGATTGACAATCAGCATACAGTTTGGATTGAAGGTGTGTTTCTGTTATGGGCAAGAACTCTCTGCCCATCCATGTAGATAGCATGGATAAGAGTAGGGAGGGCAGCGATAACCCCCCTTAGGGTAAACAGAACATAACCAACATGAATGTATTGCAGATATTATTAATGTTCAATGATGTAATGTACAACATGATTAAAGAAAACTGAGTCTGATTTGAGGAGGAATTTCAGAACCAGGAGGAGCTGGGGATGGAGGAGGGTAATTAGCTCCTGAGCAACACGATAAAGGTGCTGATAATACTGAATGTTCATTATATATCGGGATGCTGTGATAGGCGTCGTATTCCTATAGGTAGACGTGGACCAGCTGAGAGTCAGCTGATGCGAGCTTGACTGACGTGATGACTGCCAGAACTAACGCTACGCTTAACATTTGCAGTAAATTCTGTTGTCAGTTTACCTTTTAGTACTTAATGCCGTTCTGTACACACAGTTCAGTAATTTACAGGAAATTGATTCCTGAAAAAAGCAGGGAGTGACAAACAGTGATTTCTACGCAGTGTGTACGTAATCGAACTGAACAGCTAGTTGTTAATGGTGTATTCAAACGCGCATCATCAGAGATCTCTCTTCTGTATGTGCATGGTGCAAGAAAACCACAGGGAAAGCGCTATGAGCTTTGACTCATTCATGTTTCCAGATCTTGCTATAAGCCCACATTAAAAGTTTCATATTCAAAACAAGACCAAAATATATTACTGTACTTCAACAATCATCTAATTTGTCTCTTTATTTATTTGTCTAAATTGACTGCAGGAGAAACATCTATGAAAAGACTCATAATTAAACTACATTTAGATTTCGGTGTATGTCGGTGTATGAGTGAGAGAGTGAATGGGTGAATGCGAGGCAAAATGTAAAGCACTTTGGTGGCCATTGGGTCTGTGACAGTCCAATGCAGTCCCTTTACCATTTTTTACCATTTCCTAGCAAGGCGGTAAACGAACAGTGTTTAAGTTGTTAACGGAAGTTTAGGTTTCAGGTTTTGGATCTATATAAAGGAAGCCTCATCTTTATGCAAGAATGACAAACCAATCACAATTCAGTGTTCAAATAAGAGTTAGAGGGAAGACCACTAGCAATTCTACATAAATATCTCAATGACATCATGAGTGTGTCATGTACATTATAAACCTATGAATGGAAGTCAATGGGAGATTTTCAAACTTTATATCAAACAAAAAAATTTACCAATACAAAAATGAATCTATACAGAATGCATTTTAAAATTGTAGTCTGTACATTATGTCAAAATATTTAGGCTCAATTAGTTGTAGAAGTTTAATATTAAGTTTAGTAATTTAGAACAAACTAATTGTTTGAAGAATATCTACACTACTGCGTAATGTAATGAAACATAATTGTGAACTCATAACTCATGAGATATGAAAGAGCAACCTGTGAGCAATAAAATGTTCCTGTGGCTGAGAAAACAATCAAGAAAGGGGACACATGTATGCATAAGGGAAACATACTTACAAAGCAAATCCCCAAAAGAGCCAAAGCAAACAAGAATAAAATAGCAAAATTAGAAAAAAAAAGACAAATAATGGGACTTTTTCCATGGTCACCAGCAGCAACATTCCCTCATATCACAATTACTACCACCTCTCTGTCTGTCTTTCTCTATATCTCTCTCTCCTTGCCATCAGCCGGTGGTTATTAATGACCCCTGCACCCCTCTGTGAGCACCCCATTTATACAACTCACCATTTTAATCTCTCTCAGTGTGTGTTACTCCTCCGCGCTCCTTCAGCCTCCAAACACACTCATACATTCAGTGGCTGACACCTTTCTGGAGGATTGAGAATGCAATGGCCAGTACTTACAGTTCAGGCACCTGCCCAAAACTGAGCATATTTACACACCATCCTTCTCTCTCTCACTTTCTGTCAGATGCTTAACCAGTTATACAACTCATCCACAATGTTCCTTAAAGTCTTTTATTGTGTTTCCCTGCTTTTTACAACTTGATTGACGTGTTAATGCACATTAAAAATGAGCTGTGTTAAGATTCTTTAAAATTACTAATTTAAAATTAAGACATTTAAATTTTTCACCCAAAAACTACATTTTCTGTTCATTTACTCACCCTCAATACATCCAAGTGTGTGTGTTTTTTTCTTCAGTAGAACAGTAAAGATGATGTTTAGCTGAAACCGTGGTCATTGGTGATTCATAGAATACAAGTCAATGGCTACAGTCACTTCAAGAGTCACAAAACATACAGGCAAAACAGAATAAATCCCCCCTGGCTCCTGGCGATACTTTGAGGTCTTATGAAGCAAAACAATCAGTCTGTGCAAAAAACTGAACATCATTTACAACATTATTACCTGTAATCCACAGCCTGGGCAAACAGTCCTGAGCGCGAGCTTCCTGACGCAGTATATGTAGGAACTCAAATGTTGGGAATCTGTCAAAAGTCAATCTTCCCAATTGGCAAGCCAACATTATCTTGGCATCCAGGATAAGCACAACTAAGTACCATTTTGATTACTAATACAATACACGTGTCCACGCGTGTAAACAAACACAGCCTCAGCTCACATGCAAGATTATCCGTGCATGTGTGATAATGTGACGGGAAGCTTGCGCTCCAGACTCTCATGAACACGCTCAGGAATGTTTGCTGAGGCTGTGATATGATCATTACATATGTTGGAAATAATGTTCAGTTTTTTGCACAGGCTGATTGTTTCACTTCAGAAAACCTCAATGTATCAACAGGAGCCAAGTTTATTAATTCTGTTTTGCTTGTACTGTATATGTTTTTTTGACTCTTGAAGTGATGGTAGCCATTGACTTGCATTATGTGAATCACCAATAACCACGGTTCTCTTTATTAATATTCAGTGTCTGGCTGGAATGGTGCCACTCATGCCATCCCTGCTGCCCCCACCCTCTCCCCCTGGACTGAATCCCTGGCACTGCATGCATTAATTAATGCTTATTTCATTTAGCATGCCTGTGCTGTGCAGCATATTGCTTTGCACTCTATTCATTTCCCCAGGGAAATGATGTTATACATCACCCCTCTGGCTCTGCTAATCACACACATATCCAGACGCATCCACACACCTCTGAATTCCCAGGATGACACTGGAACCTCTGAGCACCGGAGGCGCTCACAGCCTGAGGGATATTGCCCCATCGCGAAACACCCCTCCCGGGACATGCTCAGTAAGGCCAGATGGCAGTGAACGCTGGCAAAGAAAGCAACAAACATGCCGCTCGAGAAACCATGCATGCAGCCACTATAAGTGACACCTCTGTTAGCTTCTATATTTGGCATGTTAATCAGACGCATACTAATACTACAAAGATGGGTCATTACTGTACAAGAAAATCTGTTTGGATGAGTCACAGATAATAATAATACTTTAAATCATTACATATGAATATTACTGTATATTAGTTGGTAGAAACATTGTTTATCGCAATTATAATTAATAATCATATATATTTAATGAACATGGCAGTCTTATTTCAAGTAGTTGCAACCATTTCATAAAATCAAAAAACCATAAGTTTGATTTAGTGCCCAATAATACCACTGTTTGGGTTCCTCTGTTAAGGTTCACAGAATATTGAATTGATAGATTAATTTAAGCCTATTTTTAATAAATGAGATTTACTATAAAATGCTAATCAGTGCGGAATTTTTAATTTAACACAGGTATCCTTGAAATACACTTAGTTACATCCCTACTTTGCTGTAGCTATTCCAGAATACAAAATGTAATATTACAATTTATTCACATATTAGTGACCTTTAATAAAATTTGGAATTCAAGCAATCACTGCTTAAACACTTCAAATGACAACAGTCTTGAAAATAGTTTACCTGCATGCCTAACATTGTATCACAGGAGAATATTATTTTGAACTTGTTATTTACTTGCAAATGCTTAATGAATAACTCTACTGTGCTTTATAAATATAGCTTCATAAGATGACCAACATAAGAGATCATGTCCATTCGTACTTGAAATCCATATCATGAAAGCTATAACCAATCAAATACTACTGTTCAAAAGTTTGGGAGGTGGCATTTATTTGATTAACAAATGCAGTAAAAACAACAACATTGTGAAATAAAATGTATTTTTTATTATTATATTAGGCCTATATTATATTATATTATAATCAATACTCCAGTCTTCGATGTCACATACATGTTCTTCAGAAATTATTCTAGTATGCTGATTTGCTGCTCAAGAAACATTGATTAATATTAACAGTTGCTTTTTTTCAGTTTTGAGGAAAACGATTTTTTATGGATTCTTTAATGAATAGAAATCAATTTATATTTTATATATATGCATCCTTGCAGAATAAAAGTATACATTTCTTTACAAAAACGAAACTTTCGAAAGCTATAGTCTATTTATCCATATAATGAATCACATCACGCATACAGTCTAAAATGTACATATTTAAATTGTGAACAGTATATGCAAACTATTCAAGGTATTAATAAGAAATTGAACGCATGATGATTGTGGTTTGAATGAGGTTTTTAGTTGGTTCTTGAGCTAAAGTTTCTATTTTCCAAAATGATACTGGGACAACCAGGTCTTAGAGAGCAGATAAAGGACTTGAAACTGTCCCGCAGTGTTCACTCTAGCAGAAACAGCAATGCTAAATCATCTGCAAAGAGAAGCTTTAGATTCGCTGTCATGCTGGGTACACCTGGGAACTCCAGGAACTCCAACTGTGCAGGTTTGTCAGGCCTTAAACTTAGTCAAAGATTCATTTCTTTTTGGATTGGGGCTTTGATTCAGAGTTTAATGTGCATTGACAATTATACACAAGTCATATCTGTATATGCACATAACATAATGGAAATAGCTTATACACGGGCAGTCTTACACAAGAACAGTCAAAAGTGAAGCCTAAGCAATAAGAAATTATTAACAGTCATATATGTCCTCTCAAAGTTCAACCAGTTGTGTTAGAGACGAGACTATCTGTTTTGTCTAATGGCAGAAGAGGTTTGGGAAACCTATTTGAAAACATTATTTCTGCAATTTCACAAGGGCCACAACAATTGCACACTTCACCTTAAATGATTAGTCAATTAAATCTAAACTCCAGCAATTATTGTTCAGTCTATCTTAAACATATTTTTTTACAGTTAGCTCATTAGTATTCATTGATATTCATACATTTTTATATTTGAATAGGCACTTATACATATAATATCAACATATGGATAGCTTTTTATGCATGACAGAAATACAAAATCCTCTGTTTAGGTTCAAAGAATATTGAACAGATAGATTAATTTTAGTGTATTCCAAAAAGGTGAGACTTATTAAATATGCTTAGTGCACAGTTAGCACCAACATATAACAAATTTGACATTTAAACAGAAAAAAAACAAAAAAACTTTAATATATCAGTCTAAACTCAACATGAAACAAATTGTGTGCTGCAAATACACTTACATAGAACTAAAGGGGTGATGTTGAATTACTGGCCAAACGGTGTTCGAGTACTTTATAAAAAGCCAATTTAACTAATCTATTGCTATCTGAAATGAATAATAGCACCTTCTAATAAAGACTAAAGACAATTAGCGGTGATGTCTCTGCAGTGATTAAAGGGTTTAATCATGTCTTTTTCCAAAAACAGCTGTGAGAAACTGCTGGATTTTAGCTATTTCTCCTTTTTTTTCTTTCCAACTGCCATATGTTAAGCCATGCTTGAATCCCATGGCAAAGCTTATCAGGGGTAAAGAACACCACTAAAGGGGTTTTTGGCCATGCTAATCACACACAGTACAGCTACAGCCAAAAAGATGCTAGCAATTTTTTCAAGTTCAGTGACCACAACACACTAACAAGCCTTGCAGAAATGGACCAACACTTTTTGTTATTTCTGTGGTACAATGTCTCTGTAGTGAAGCTGAGGCTCTACCCCATTATATTAAGAAACAGAGCGAATCAAGGCCTCTGTAGTAGTATTTAGCAATGCTAGCTGAAATAATGAAGACTCTGTGGGTAACAATTCAGGAGGAATCCTGCTGCTGATGGTTGAAGTTATAAGTGCTGTATTGTGGTTGTGTTTGTGTGTGTGCCTTTTAGTGAGCATCTCTCAACGCGCACTGCAGCATTTGAAAGGCAATGTCCCTGAACACTGGGTCACATTTATGTAATGTGAGTTATAGTAATTTCCATAAAATCAAAGTAAACTTTCTGCATACATATAGGTTTTTCAAGACTCTGACAACAAGAATGCAGAATCTAATTGTAAAATGTAAAAAAAAAAAAAAAAAGCATCATTTTAGCAAAATCTTTGCTTTTATTTAAATTATTTATTGGTAAATTAATTAAATTAAAATGTTCATAAACGCCAGGGGAGAACTGGTCCCCGACTGAGCCTGGGTTCTCCCAAGGTTTTTTTCTCCAGTAGGTCACTTGATGGAGTTTTTCGGTTCCTTGCCACTGTTGCCTTTGGCTTGCTCAGTTGGGGATATTCAAATTAATTAACCAAGCATTAATACCATTGATCAGCCGTACCAAACGTGGATGTTTTTTCCACTAAGAAACAAACATTGTTATGTTATTTGATTGATACTGTGAAGCTGCAATCTATATTGTGAAAAGCGCTATATAAATATCCTTGACTTGACTTAAAATGCTCAATAAGAGCAATGAACAAATGCTAAACTAAATCAAAGCAACTTTTGATTTTGCTTAAAACTTGACTGAACTTGAACTAAATTAAACTTAAGATGTATATTCTAGAAAGCAACAGATAAATTACACTGCACAATAATAGTAAACTGTTGTTATTTCGATATTTTATTTAAAGTCCTCCTATAGTCATTTTATCCCTTAAAACTCAGCTTTGATCACAAAAATTACACATTTAATTGTTTTTTTCCTGTGGAAAAAATGCCTCATGCCTTAAAGCAGCTTCAATGTAACTCTACACCCTTGCTTCATTTAGTATACATGGATCCATGAATATGCAAATTAGCCCCACCTCTACTCACTCACACACGCTCAAAGATCCACTCGGTCAACTTTACTGAAGAAAATGGTAAATAATGGTATCGCTCTTTACAATGTCAGACACATAATGGTAATTAATATATGTTATCAAACAGCTAATAATGTACAAACCATGCTCCCTTTTGCCATCTCAGAGTCAGAGAGCTGCCTTCTAAAAATAACTATCCTTACAAACGCTTTGAACGTCAGTGGAGAAAGGCATATAGTTCATCATATCATCGTAATATACATCATATACATTATTCACCCGCTATATTGCTAAATGTACCCGATTTTTCATATCAACAGAAAAATATACCGGGATAACCTGGCTTCTTCTTGAGACTCCACTGCTTCAGAAAATAATTAATGATATTATGCTAAAGCCCACCGGCATGTTGACGTAATTGGTTACAAGGTAGTTTGGAAACACCAAGAAAGGCCAGAGATTTTAAACCGAAGATACATTTTTTTATTAAATATTAGTCTATTTTAATATTAATATATAAATAAACATAAAATTGTGAAATATATAGATTTTTATAAACATCTGCACTTTTATAGCTAACCAAAAACAACCAAATATCTAGCCAACAATGCTTCTTTTTCCTTTGCTGTGATTGGCTAATCAACATGAGGAGGATGGCTGTTGTCTAGGGTTGGTTCAGTTCGCTTGGTTCAGACAAATAAAAAAGAAAACATTTAGTCCTGGTCCGATTAGCATTCACATTGGCATTTGTAACACCGAACCTAAAGATACCAAACCTAAAGGCATAGGGATATGTTCACAACCCGATTGGTCAGCCTTTTATTACATAACTTTTACAAAACAATGCTGTGTTCTGCTAAATGTGTTTGTTGTATGTTCGTAGCCTACATATGATGGTATTTTGACCATTCATAAAATGTGTAAAAGAGTCAAAACAGTGGCAGGAATCCTCCGTCACACACACAAATGAAGATCTGCTGCGAGGAGACGCGGTTCTGTTGTCTGACTGCACTGTGATGGGCAACATGACTATGACGAGAAAAAACAGCTATGCTTGAGCATTCTGTCCTTTTTAGGGTGACATCTTGTGACATCATGTCCTGTTTTTGGTTTGTTTACATGTCTTTGGTCTGTTACATTCATATTATTTTGAATTTAAGTGAGTTTGTTTGTAAGCGGAGTGAGACTCATCTTTTCAGTGTTCTAGGTCTGCTTGTTTAGTGCACAACAGGGTTCGGATGGCAGCGTTCACACTTATTCAAATGAACCGCACTAGCAGAGCAATCGCACCAGGGTTCGTTTTAATCCAACCAAACATGCCAAGTGTGAACACACACATACAGCCAGTCAGCCAAAAGAATTAAATCACTTTTAATGTGGCCAAGAATAAGACTGACAATTGTCTTGCACAATTGAAGAGCATATCAAATACTATATGAATAGCCTACAAGAACATTTCATTGGCCCAAACGTAATTGGATTATTATTACAAATTCCCAATCACCGTTTGGAAAGAACAAATCCTTTCGAACCAGTGACATACATGCTTTCAGGTGTCCATACGCACCTTTGACGCTCAGCTCAGCGTAGTTGGACACACCAGATCCTCCATCGGAACGAATCACGCAGCGGTAACGGCTGGTGCTCCGCTGTGACGTGTCTGTTACGCTAACGGTGGCGGAGAATCGCCGATGGTTCACCACACGGGTTACCATGAGAGACGTGTCTTTACCGTTCCATTGCTGAAAGACAGGAAAATGATCATCCTTGCAAAACCTTAAAACTGATAAGAAGCACACATAATATGCACACATAATATGTTTGAAAGATATTTTACAAGATGGTCCATAGTGTCACATCAAGACACTATCAAGAGGCACAAGCTCTTATAACACACTGTACACAGTGAGAACTGGCGTTATATCTTCATGTCTCAGAGCTGTTGCACAAGATTGATGGAGGCTTAAGGTCTCCAGCCAAGGGAAAAAGTAATTTTATCCAAGACTTCATGAACACAGACACTGGCTTAGAAATCTTGCTGACAAAAATCTCCAACAAGTTATTAAGTTTCCTCAAGTGATGTGTCTCGGGACCAAGGTTCAAAACCTCCCAACGCACACACATAATAGAGATGCATAGAAATTAAAAAACATGTTAAGCAAGTATTTTCAAACCTTTGGCCTTGTCCACACTAATATGTTTTCGTTTGAAAACGCATATTTTTCTCTTCATTTTGGCCTTCAGTACACACTGAGACAGCGTTTTTGTCCTGCAAAAATGTAGCTTTTTGAAACCGCTTTCCCAAGTGGATAAATTTGAAAATGCAGTTGTAGTGTGGACTGTGAAAACGGAGGTATTACAAGATGATGACGCATATTTAGTCATGTGACACATATTGAAATGATAGATATGAGTAGTATTAACATATACCGTGTGTCAAACTGTCAATCAAACTTTTGTGACAAATGATTTATGGGGCTCTGGGTTATGTGGCTGTTGCTCATGACTAACAGTGTGTTTGTATCAAGAAAATAGCGCTTCTGATTTACGACAGGTAGCGGGCTGGCGTCTGCGTGTCTAGTAAGCGTGGCGTCGTGTGACGTCCTCCTGCGGTGATATCCGTGGGATGTTAAAGAAAGGTGTTTTTTTTTTACCACGTTATAGATTGGCTTGAAAAGACAGAGGAGACCGATTAACAAATGGGGAAGATACAGACTGCTCGTAGACCACGTTAATAAATACCCACGTATTAAATAAATGTATAAAAAAAATTATAATCCATATATTTCCTTAGCAGTGAATCTGAGGGTGAAAAGTAGATGACTATGCCTAAACATTAAACGTACATGTTCCCTGAGCCACAGTCGAAGTCTACACGACATGGATACCATGACATACATAAATAACACGGGAGGATCATGCAACAGCTAGGTAATAGCCTAATATAAAGTGCAAACATAACAATGTAAACATTTAGAGGGATTGCCTCGATCGCGTATTATACAATCAAATATGCAAATGTGTTTACAATTAGTTGCACGCACACACATAATCCTTAGTTGACAACACTTCATTTTAACTATTATTTACATTGAACAAGCGCATCTGCACATTCTCTCTCCATTAGATGTTTTCAAACTTCCCGGAAAGTTTTTGAACAGTCCAAATCACGAGCAGAGGTGGGGGTGTTTGGAAGAGTCCATTTCCAAAGGAGCTTTTTACTGTTTTATAACAAATAACATTGTCGCAGGAGAAGTTCGCGCGCACACAAACACACCCCTACAATGTATTCTTTTGTACACCCTCTTTTCTTAGTGATTTGGTCTTTTGAATCTTACATGTGTGTGTGTTTTGGACACATGTGATTCCTGTATAAAGATTATATTTTAAAGTTAGTCCATAGGCTTTACAAGAGTGTGGAACTTTGCATCACTGCGGTATGTCAAAATATGTTGGTGTGTAAAAATACAACCAAAGATTTAAGCACAACTATGTACACACATGCTGAGTAATATCTAAGATAGATTGCGAATATTCCATTATCTGTTCAGATGTTTCTTTAATTTGTGTAGGATGTTGGAGTGTTAGTTAAAAATAAAAGTATTAGTAAAAAACAAACAAACAAAGACTTTAAAGCTATATGGAACCATCAAATAAATATATAAAATATGGTATAATCACATGTTGAAACATAGCCGACTCACAATGACTGTGAAAATGACTTCCATAAAGTTTCTTTTAGTAAAGTTATGCCTGGATCATCCCTACACAAAGTTTTACGTAATACAAAGATTACACCAATATGAGCTTTTCTCGAACATTGCATGTTTGCACTATGCCTGAAACTTACTAATCAACATGCATTCCCTATATGTGTTTGTTAAACGCCTCAGGTAATTCATATTAAATGTAAGTTGGTCAGAAGCAAAAAACATTTAAAATGTTAAATACATTTAAAAAGTCTGTAAATACAATGTGTTTGTCACAAACACATCTAAAGCGCTTTTACTCGTGTGAGGAAACCCCTAGCAACATTACTAATCAATTAATCACAGAAATAATGCATGTCATCAGACTGTTTTAAAGAAATTAAAGCATGAATAAAGGTAAATCTTTATTTAAAGAAAATAAAAAGGTAAATCTTTATTTAAAGAAAATAGACTTCTGCAACTCACAAATTTATAAATGTTCAAAATCGTATAAATGTTCAAAAACTTCGATTCCATACTTTGAAGCATCATGGTTTTAGGTCTGTAAACATACATAATTAAAAATAGAAGAAAAAACGTTCTCTAACATTTTCTGATAACGTAGTAAAATGTACGAATAATAACCTTTGTATTTTAACTTTATACAGCTTTTTTTTAAGTTTTAAATGTGATGGTGAACTTTTCAAATATATGTGAAAAACGAAACTTTCTTTAAACAACTCCCTGATCTTACCACAGCCACCCAATACATTGTAGGGGTGTGTTTGTGAAAATCAAATAAGTGACATAAAACTTTTTTCCGTTTTACAAAATTGTATTTCTCAATTTTATTTGCGTTGACTTGGAGCATTTAGATAATTGCCTACTGAGCCCGGGAAGTCACCTGTGAAAAAAAAAAAAAAAAAAACACGATTTGGAAATTCGTCTCCTCAGTTTATAAGCCGTATAGGCTGTAAAATGTAGCTACTCGCGGATTCGTCTGTGCCGGCTGATTCAACCAGGCCAGCTGTTTCAGCCCGATCTCATGAAAGTGCGTCAATAGAACGAATGTTATTTCTCGCGCCATTTATACGCCAAAAATAGTTTTCGCAGTTTTCGCGTGCATATGATACGCACTTTATGGCGTGTAATACGCAAATGTAGCCTAAATACAGCCTATGTAGGCTAAAGCTTGAAATGTCCACTTTTAAACGAACAAATTCGAATCGAAATCAAATACAGTCTGATTATATAATCCATATGAATTTCTTATCTAAAGGCGCATCCGCTTTACAGCGGAGATGTATGTTTCCAGCCGATTTAGAAAATACTAGTTTATTAACAAACAATTAAAATGCCTCATTACTTTTTCAGAAATATCTATTATTAATAGCCTATAAATCATCTATAGCCTTAGAAATATTGTGTTTGGCCTTATAAAACCATTTTGTCCATATTAATTTGTGAATATTTTAAATGTTTAATAAAGGGGCAAAAATTCATAAACAAAAATCTGAAAATACGTCAGTATATATAGGCTATATATATTTTTGCGCAGCATTTGGTGTATAGGCCTACAGTTCAAATTCAAATTTTGGTGTTCAACTTTGCGTTTTAAAAATAGGCCTACAACAACCGCTCATTTTTCATTTTTCAATTACGGGTTAAAAAAGGAAAAACAAATGGACGCAAAAGTACACCGACCAATGGGTCATTTTAAAGCTTGTTCATTATTTCAATGCGTTTAAACGAGAAAATAAACCACAAAACAAGATGAGAAACATTTGGTAAACGCTAGTGTGGACGGAGAGTGTTTGGAAATGAAAACGCCATTTTCAAATGTATCCGGATTAATGTAGACGTAGCCCAGGTTGGGTGTGTCTATGAATGTTTCTATAGGTATGTTTTTGTCCCTATATGTGGGAAGTGTGTGAGGTTGTGTGCATAACTCACCTGTAGCCAGAGTTTGTCATGTTGTGACCATTTGCCTCCAGCAATACACTGGAAGGTTGCATTCTGTCCCACGTTCACCTCAACATTCTGCAGCCGCAGAAAATGTGGCGTCTTGCCTATTAAACAAAACACATATACCTTCAAAAACAACCCATAATACCCATGCAAATTATATAAAGCACATAGGACACTGATGGTTAACTATTTTGTGCTCCCTAAAGCCACTTAAAACAGGTGTACTTCATCACTTTAGCAATGAACATGTTCCACTAACATTTGACAATCACAAAGTGTTCTTAAACATTTTTATTTTTATTTTTATATTGTTTTAAGGCATATCAATCAAACCTAACAAACTTATTTTTGTCAAATATTTAGCTTATAAAGTGTACTTCTGCTATCTTTTCTTACAAAATATCAAAACAAATGTCTTTTATTGTACATTTAATGACATTCTGTTTTTTGAAGTGTCCAACTGCTCTTTTGAGCTCTTGTATGTTCTATGATGGTAAACATGGTGTCTTTCTGTTTTTTCTGATTGTACATTTAGAATCAACATCTGAAAAAAAAGGAATGTTATGGAGCTTGTATTGTATTTAATATTATTTGCAATAGACATTCTCTCTCTTTACATGTGCATTTATCTTTTAACAACTCCTCTTGCACTATCTGAACTCACTACAGCAGTCTCCACCCACTCTCCCAGCCAGCTTCATTATCTGTGAATGTACAGTAACCAATCTGCACAAAAGCAACATCATTCCTTTTCAATTAAAGTAATTCAGAATATGGATTTCAATTTTACCTCTGCTATAACATGTGGAAAGCATTAAGATGTAATGATGAAATCTTAAAGTTGCCCACACATACTCTTATGGCACATAAAGTCAAGATAAGATCTATATTTGTGCCTTTTCAAATCAGCTCTTATTAAAATAATAATAATAATAATTCTGGTTGTGTAGAATAAAATACTAGCTTACATATACACAGTACAGTATCTACTGTATTTTAAACATTTCATGTGAAATGAAACTATCCATTATACAAAGATCCATTGTGTTAAGATGAATTGCTTTGCTTTGGATAAAAGTGTCTGCTAAACTAATACATGTAAATGTCACAGTCATGTTACATTGGCTTTCAGTTATCACATAGGCCAGACCGTCCCATTTAACAACACTTGGTTCAACAAATAGCTGTGTCCATGCCTTCGAAGTCCACGTCCTTTGAAGGATGCAGCCTCTGAATGCAATAGGTCATCTGAATGAAGGCATGATACAAAACATGATGTGCCATTAGCAACCATGTGCCATTTTACTTCTGTAATCGGACATAATTCTGAGTGAAATGGGATTTTCCACATGATTTTTTTTTTTTAAGTCAAAATTTTTCTGGAATAAGATGCAATGATGAATCATGCACACTAAGACCGGGGTCTTCTATAATACGCATTAACCTAATTTCCTCATTGGCACTGCTGGATTTGCATTAGGGACAGAGAGATCTAGGACAATCGATGTCAAAGGCTAAAGCTCTCCTGTCATAACAAGAATGATGGGGGCCTGAAGTCTGAGCACTCAGCTCTGCAATCTGTCTCGCTCTCTCTCTCTCTCATCCACAGACTTGCTTGTTTGCTGGCCTTTTCCATCTCTGTTCAACCCTTGATCCACATGAAGTGCTTTTCACAGTAGTTGACAGACTGAGCTCCTACAGCGTAGCCAAGACTGTGAAAGTAAGCAGGCGCTCTGTGTGTGTGTGTGTGTGTGTGTGTGTGTGTGTGTGTGTGTGTGTGTGTGTGTGTGTGTGTGTGTGTGTGTGTGTGTGTGTGTGTGTGTGTGTGTGTGTGTGTGTGTGTGTGTCTGTGTCTGTGTCTGTGTCTGTGTGTGTGTGTGTGTGTGTGTGTACACACTCACGGCAAGGGTGGGCCAAAACGTGCATCTCATCCACTGCGATGAACCCAGGATGCCCTTGTACAGATACTGCCTCAAAAATAACCTAAATGAGAGAAGAGGGGAGAGGAAACCAATAGTTTAAATCAAGTCAGCTTGTTTCAGCCTGAACTGAGATGGTCAATTTATTTCAAGCAAGAAAAGGATTGAAAATATTCAAATTTGCAAGTCAACAGGAGAGATCTTTGCTAGATTAAAGGCTTGTGACTGGAAGCAAAAACTGCTTAGACTAGTCTTGCAAGTTAGTTACATCATTTTTTTCCCTCAAGACTGGTCATAACTTTAAGTCAGTTACATAAAAAGGTAGAGTGGTCAATTATGAATATGAAAAGTAAGATTGTTAGCTGAAAAGTTATTTGCTAGTTGGCCAGACTAGTCTTAACTTAGCTGCTATGTTTATGCAACTTGCCCATTCACACCAAGGACGATAACCATAACGATAAATATTTAGTTTTAAAAATAATTTTAAATTTGAAAGAATAGCAGGGTCCACACCACAATTATAATGATTATGGCACAGAGGAATGATATCGTTGGAATCACTTTTAGAACTATTTTTTTTCCAACTGATGAATGATAAAAATATTGACAGCCAATCCGAGTCCCCAAACTTTAAGACGCTCGAGCAAGACATAATAATCTGATAATCTTGAGCACACACATATGGGACTGGCATGGTTTGCATGACATACTGTACATGCCATGTGGTGAAGACATGTGTGGTCTGAACAATACCCTCTCTCTCAGAGCTGCCAAGGGCTGGCACTAGAATGCCTAAACCTGGACACAGGATGCACTTGAGTCCCTGGCTTTCCAAAAAAGGCCTCACAGTGATCAGTCAAGGGACTGAATCTACTTGCCCAGATTCAATTCTCACCATGTTATTCAGGGTGAGACTGTGAAGACGGAATGTGTGTGTTTTCACAAACTACAATCAGTGAATTTCATGTTTAAGATAATAAATGTTGTGGAAACTACTTTCAGTAGCTTTAGCTTTGTGTTGTTATTTACTGTAGATTGGTTCTCGATTCCAAACAAGAGACCAGTGTGAGTATCCTGTCTAAAGAAAGTCATACAGGTTTGGAACGACATGAGGTTGAGCAAAATAATGGCTGTATTTTCAGTTTTGAATGAGCAAACCCTTTGCATCAGCCTTGCTCCTACTCAAGGACATTGCTGTATTCATAATTTATTCACAGCATTATGGCTGACTCAAATGATCTTTAAAATGGTCATGACACGGGGGAAAAAAACTGCTTTTTTAAAACAAGTTCAAACAGAGACAGAATTAATTTGCCTTTTTTCCCTTATGCATATCATAAAACTTTACCCTTTAAACAGTCACGTTGAAAGTGGCACCCTATGATTTAAATTGTATCACGGCAGGAAACAAGTCAATTAATCCAGAGATTTGTTGTGCCAAAATTGGCCACTTATCTGGCAAATTCGTTGCTCTATTCAAACTCTTAGTGGGACAGTTTATGGTTTATAACAGGTATAGTTTATGCTCCCAGGGGCAGATTTTCTAGTAGATATTAGTTATCAATATTTAACAGGCAATTTATTAAGTTCAACTCAGCAAGAGATACCGAGTCCTTTTAAAAACTGTAAATGCCATGCAGTGAACACAAACTGGGAACAAGCACACACAGAGTGAATCTCACAGATTTTGTCGAGAACATGTCCGGGTCATATTTCATCACAAAACGAAAATAAACAAAAATATGAAATACAAAATATAAATTTAATATTTGATCATAAATCATAAAATAACATTTTTATTATTAAATCTTACATTTAAAAAAGAAATTGCAATATAAAAATATATAGAAAAAAGGCACTCCAAGGCACTCACATGGTAAAGTAAACAGCCTTTAATGAACTGGGCTAATGTCATGAAGATGAATGAGAGTTCAAAAAGGTTTCTATAAACATTTTTTTTTATTTTATTTTTTATGAAAACAAACTGACCCTGCTTCTCAATGTCCATACTATCCATCCTAAACAATATTTGAGATTAAAACAAGTGTGTCCCAAAGGATAGTATGTTGTAAAGAGTATGCCGGAAGTCCCCGGATGGTCTACTATTTCCGGTCGATTTTCGAAATGTGGAACCGTGCACAATATAACGGCTAATGTGGCCTACAACCCATTGCGCTTTGGAGGAGGATCTGCAAACACGAGTAAAAAGTGTTTTAAAAAAAACACAAAATATGGTGGATATGCAGGCTGGAGGTGAGAGGTTTAGATAAAGGTTTGAGTGACTAATCAAAGTTAAACCTGATAAAAAATTAATTTTATTTCATGTTATCTGTGTTATATTTTATCTGCAATAACAATGTGGACTTTTATAAAGATCCGTTTGACCATTAACTTTTAATTGCAGCATTATGCATTAATATTAGGTGAATTCTCTGCATGAAAGACCCGCGACTGCAGATCAACGTGCTTCTGCATTTCTCTAATATGGTAGGAAATGAAATGAAATGAAATGTGGAGGACTTCAACTATGACAAGATGATTGACAGGCCAGTTTACTGTGACAGGATGTGACAGAGAGCAACCGTTAAAGACGTGATAGTATGTCCCAAAGCTTGTGTACTCTTTTTCTACACACTCAAAACTATCTACTTTTTCTTCACAAAAAGATACATACTTTTAGGGGTAGTATAAGTAGGCGAATTGAGATGCAGCATGAAAGTCCATGAAACTGAAACTAAAGATGAATAAGTCCATATAAATGTGACAGCTAAATTGTTAAAATTTAACAAATTGTTAAAATTTTAAATTTAGTTTCGGCAACACAGCCTTCTTCAATATAAATTTAATTGAAATTATAAAATTTATAATATGCAATTACTACCAATATACTTAATAAATAAATTTATATTAGTGTTATATATACTTATTGATCATATTTACTTTTTGTGAGATTCACCCCAAAAGCAAAAAAACACGCACACATACACACACACACACACACACACACACACACACACACACACACACACACACACACACACACACACACACACACACACACACACACACACACAAAAGCTCTGATATTGCCTGCTGATCAAATAGATGCCCTCAGTAAATATTGCCTTTAGCAAATATTGGTCTGTTGTTTGCCAAGAGAAGTTCAGAATTCCCAGCACAGGCTAAATATTTGCTCTTCTCATTAGTTAATTCAATTACACTGCTAATCTTATGAGGGTATTTCAATCCACAGATTGATGGGTGAATCTATAGACAGAAGGAAGAGGAGGATAAGAGGCAGAGAGAGAGATCTGGGTGTAAAGAATCAAAAGAAAAAAAGAAGGAAGGGGCGCGAGTGAGAGGTAATAAGCAAAAAGACAGATCTAAAATTAACAGCTAAAAGCTTATTCACCAGGGCCATTTGTGGGTGAGATTAGGGGACAGAGATTGCTGTGGTAATTGGAGTAGAGAGCAATCTACTGCCCCACTCTGCAGTTCAATTGGAGCCATTCACCACAAATATAAGGCAGAAAATAAACTTTAGTCTATTTCAGTGGCAAAGGGGACAAAATTAGCAGTACATTTAACCGTGCTTGCTATGGGGCTCCATCTTGCTAAAAAGAAAAAAGATAGTTGTCTTGCTAATCATGACCAACAGAAGAGGGCAATTATTTGCTATACTTCCATTTTAAGTGCATAAGAGTCAATTTTTTCTTTATTTAAACCAGAAGAAACCCATGACTTTGGCATTGTTAGCGTCATACTTACCTGGTAGGAGTTGGGCCAAAAGGTGCTGATGGCGAGTTCAGCCTTCACCCAGCCTTCAGTGATGGGTGCTGAGGCATTCCAGATGGGATTCCCCTGTGGTCCACCATCCACTTTTATGTAGACATTGAGGGTTCCAGGACTTGTCCCATCCCGGCTGGACAAGGAGTAGTGGAAGTCTATGCAGTGGGTGTCATTCTCTTTTAGTGTGGGGAGAAGCAGGTGGGCCTTCTGACCTGATGCACGACCTGAAGCATTCACCATCATGAAGGAACCTATAAGAGGAAAACATAAATATACAATAGGTCAAACAAACTCCCAGAAACTTAACTTAGAAGGAACTGGAAGAAATAGAATAGAATAGAATACCCCCCCCCCCCCCCCCCCCCCCCCCCCCCAAAAAAAAATTTGAACTCTGAATGAAAAGGATGTTTTGATGTTCAGTTTCTCATATTCTTTTCACACACTGAAGGCTACACTGTCATTTTATACAATCATGTTATAGCCTTTTGTGCCTTTGTAAGCAGATTACAGCACATAACTGGCTAACTGCCTGCTATAAAACCACATTGAGATTGTAAGTGCTGAGACACTATTTATATATTGATTCTGCAGACACCTTTACATCTGTTTTACTCCAATTTTATGAGACAATGTGCAGCCTTACTAGTGGTTTTGTACAAGTCTCTACTAACAACGGCACTGTATTAGAAAGAAGAAAGAGTGCAGGGCTTTAGAAGATACAAAAATCATGATTTTTAGTTAAGCTAAAGGCCCAAAGCTGGCCTTTTTTAAATATACATTATAGAAATTGATTTCAAGTTCTTTAAATATTCCCACAAAAGACTTCAAATAATTCATGTCGGTTAAAAGGTTTCGGCCTTAACAAAAGTGACAGCCTGGTATACAATCAAAACTCTGGCTATTCAATGGTATTTTTACAGCAATTATAGTGCTGGCCTGTTCATGGCTAGGTGACTCAAAGGCCTCCCAAATACAGCTCCCTTCGCTTGGGACAAACCTTACATCCAAAAATCTACTATACTTCATATATGCTGCTCGCAAAAATGTTATTTAATCAGAACACACGGCTACTTCGGAATGCCTGCCAATGCAGAACCAGGCTTTTTGGACAAAGATGGTTTACAAACGTCAAGCTATGTGCATATTTTAAGGGCTAGGTTAAAACATCACATATGTAGGTCAAAATCAGTCCCAGTTTTCCCGACACCTTTCTGTCCGGCTGTGCTAAATCACCGTGCATAATTTGCGAGGTGGACAGAAGAAGCCATTGCCATAACACCCTATTTATCACAAGTATTATCTAAGACATGACCACAAGACCCGGGCGCATCACATCTATCAATCAACACAACCTTGAGCCCTGGGATGAGGCCAATCAATTCCGCACACTGATCCAATCTAGCGAAGGCCCCCTAAACAGCGGGCTGGTAGTGAACTCGCCTGATTGCATTTCATATTCAACCCTCTCGGCCCACGTGCATTTTCCATCAGGTATTCCAAGCAGACATCTATATATTCCCTACCGTTGATGATTTCCAATATATATGTTCGGGCAAAACAAGGCCTTTGAACCAAGAGGCAATTTAGACCGAACCTACAAGCATGCAATCAGCCCTACTACCACGGTCAATACGAGTGTCCTTAGTCACACCATCAGCCGTTTCAGTAAATTACACTGTCTTAAGCTGAGCTAATGTGAAATCGGATGTAATGATTCCATGATAAATAATTCAACACGTTTTATTCCAGGTGGAGTGTTGGATGCACAAATCACTCTTGATAAATCAGCCCGCACAAGCATGACAACACTACAAACATGGCTGTGATTGGCAGAGTCTTGCGGTGGGGCTTTGCATGAGAATGTCAAATGGAAATTAATGTTTACATCACGAAGAATGCGATGTTGCCGCAGCTCTCGCAGGAAAACAGATTTAAAACATGTAGCCTCTAAATTGCTATAATGGTATTACCTGATTTCAATTATTTCCAGGAGTCCCAATGCATTGGAGACATTCACATTCACTGTATGTTTCATTTCTTTTTGAGTTCTGGGGTGAATCAAAATATTATTAATAGTCTTTATATATATATATATTTGAGAAATACTTGCGCATTCTCAAGGGCAACACAATTTGGATGATAATCATTTTTCCTAGAACTGTGGGCACAGATAAACACAGATCAATGGCGATGAAGATTTTTCTCAATACTCACTGCAGAATGAAAATGGCTTCTGGAGTAAAATGCAGCACTTGGCGATCTCCTTTACTAAAATCGATAGCAATATGAGAGTCTTTCTCAGCTATCAGCAAACGTGCCGTCAAAATAGAGTCCTCAGAAGCGTCAGAGAATCACAGCTACACTACTGGTGATTTAATGTTGTTGACAACTAATAACCAACACATGGTTTTCGAGAACAACAACGAGACAGATCCATTACTTTTTTTCAGCGCAACAGTCTGTAAAGCATCTTCATAGGGGCCACACAAGGCAACCTGATAAGGTATCGCTTCAGTGCTGCTTGGTTGACAGCTGTCACCTCTGTGTTAATATGACGAGATGTTATGTGAATTCATTTATGTCTAAATGCCCTTGATTGGAAGATTTATTGGTTCAAACATCTGAGAAGCAGTTTTAGAATGACGTGCAATTCACATCAATCTTTGAGACGCCTGGCCCTTGTGCGGCAATTTCAACTCATTTTCTCTGAGAGGATTCTTCTGCGCGTGACTGCAAAGTACCAAGAGGACTTGCCGGTGAAAGTCATTATTCCCTCTGAGTATTTCCACAGGGAGCTCTTTGATCTAAATGTCACATTCCCACCATCATAATATGATCCCCAACATGACAAATAGCAAAAACTCTGCAAGGTGTCACTTTAATATGCAATTATGGCAGGTCTTTGTACTTTGGGTCCTCTGCTGCTCGGTGTGATAAAGTCACGGCATTCCTCATTTCTGCCTGGCAGTTTTATCCCGGGAACAATAAAGTACTTATTTACCATTGAGCCAAGCAAGGGCGGTAATCTGCAATGTACCATGGAAGAGCTAATACGCTGAGAGGAAAAACACAGGGAGGAATAAAAAGGAAGTGAGGAAATAGCCTCAATTGGTGTGACAGCATATATCATAGATCAGTATCGCTTTGTGGATCCGCAAAAATATTCAGACAGTACAAAAAACACTTTAAAAATACACTTCCATTCAAAAAATGTGGTTTTCAGTAGATTTCTTTTAAAGACATTAATACTTTTACCCAGCAAGGTCGCATAAAATGTATCAGAAGTGGCAAAATTATGTTGTATGTAAATTATGATTTCAAAATTATGTTGTTTTGAACATTCTAAGAATCCTGGGGGAAATCAGTTTCCACAAAAAAAATCAAGCAGCACAACTGTTTTCAACATTGATAATAATAAGAAATGTTTCTTGAGCAGCAAATCATCATATTAGAGTGATTTCTGAAGGATCATGTAACACTGAAGACTGGAGTAATGATGCTGAAAAATCAGCTTTGCATCACATGAATAAATTATTATTAAAACATTTGAAATTGTAATAGCATTTTACACTATTACGGTTTTTAATGTAATCTTACCAACCTTAGAGTTTTAAATTGAGAAATTGAGGTCTTGTGGCGTGAATGTGAGGGGGAGAATTGGAAAATGAATGCGAAAAGTCACATGATAGGACTACATTGGTTGATTACACTGTGAATGAGATAATTCCCACATATCATGTTCACAACTGATCCGCAAATAACCTGAGAGGGAAATGGACAGACTAATTGCTAAGTAAACAATTCACCCATTTGGAAATTACATTTTGAGTCACATCCAAAATGAACCAGAAATGACTTATGAAACACACAATGAGTCAGTCTGTAGTGACTTCTCAACTTGGTTAATCTTAGCTGATACGTTTGTGTGTAAACCTGAGGAAGGTCAGCTGACCGAAACACTGCAAATAAAAATTTGTGATGATTCAAGTTTGAGTAGTGTGCAGTATTTATGCTTTTTTTTTCAAATAATAAATAAATAAATATGTAAAAAACAGATGCATCTGGAACTTTAATTTACATAAAACTAAATAAAAACCCACACAGTTTGCCTTCTCCTATCAGAGATCCACTATACGGCCCTATTTCGGAGGAAATGGTAATGTGTCAGCTGCAAACATTTCATTTGGAACAGCTGCGAGTGAGAGAAGATGCGTGCCTGATGCCCTCCCCCCAATGACAGGCTGCAGATGGGCCGTCCCATTATAAACGCATACATACTTTTCATAGGGGTCCCAAGAGAACAGTGGATCTGTGCTGTGGTCCATTTGACACATTCAAGCACAGTAAATTCCCCAATTCCCCTCTCACCTCATCCAGGGTGTATATGTGAAAGTCAGTGTAAAAGGAATGGAATGGATGCTTTTATGGTAGAGAGGCAGGATGGGAGACAGTTGGGTACTTCCGTCAGGCCCCATATGTTTGCTGTCCTGGATGTGTAATGGACCTTCATGATGTGACACTATCCATGTCCTTTCCTCCTCTCCGAAGCCCTCATTATTACTTTTCACACATGCATGATCTCAACCAGAGCAGAAACAGCCTCGCCCTGCTTGTCGCGCCAAATGACACGTGATTGGCGTAGAGTCAACAAGACCCACCGGCTGTATGCCGCAATTCGCCATGGCCCTTTGAAATCGCGCCAGCTTTTACTTCCGATTCCCTGTTTCCATGAGCTCTCACAGCTATTTTCAAGCAGACAGTGGACAGTGTCGCAAACCCCCGAGACTGTGATAATCTGATAAGTGGAAAATCAATAATTGAAGTGTCATTATCAGAATGAAGACGCCACGGTTGGGCACCTTAATGCAAATCAGTGAATCAGCCAATGGCAAATCCAATAGATACAACTTCGTCTGTGGTTAAGGATTGAAGCTCACACTTTCTGCTTCACTATATGTTTGCTGATTGGCTACAGAAGAACTGATGGTGACAATTTAAATCAGGGGTAAATGCATTTGTATATAGGGATCCATTGCTTTTTAACAGAACAGACATCTAATTCATATTCCAATAAGGATATGTTTTGAAAATTCTGTCATCATTAAAGCAACACTATGGAACATTTTTTACCTCAAAAATAATGTTTCCAAAATCTTACCAGTGGTTCATAAAGTCATAACACGGTGAAAGGCACTTCTGGGTTCACTTTGCAGTCCTATATCTGCTATAACCATACTATACAAGTTTGCCAGATCGGGTCACGTTTCTGTAGTCCGAATGAGACATAAGAAAACTACAAATTTGACTTGCTTTACGTCAAGCGTTACAATGGTCATTATTTAGTTTTTCTTCTTTCTAATGTTGCAATACATCATCCTTTCATGAAATCATATAACATATTCTACCTCGTCTGTGGACATCGTTCATTCTAAAGCCGGTGCTGGATAAACAGCGAGTGTGCGTGCGACGGTAGGCTAAATTATTTACGACAGCGGTAATGGACGATTTAGTTTCCAACCAGTAGGGCGAAAAGTTCCATGGTGTTGCTTTAACTCACCCTCATGTTGTTTCAAACCAGTATGACTTACATTCTTTTGCAGAACACAAAAGATAGTTTGAATAATGTTGGTGTCCAAACAACATTGGACCCCACTGAATTTAATTGTATGGACATTTTTCAAAATATCTTCTTTTGCACTTTACAGACGAAAGATAGAACAGGTTTGGAACAACATGAGTAAATGATGTTGAGTGAATGATGACAGAATTCTGAGGATGAGTAAATGATGACAGAATTTTCATTTTGATGTGAACTGTCCATTTAAGCCACATTTGTCATTGCATTAGAACCAAGTAAACCAAGTGGCATCTACAAATATAAAATTCTGCATGATTTTTTCAGAACTTTTTAAATGCCATTTAACTTTAATAACTGGTGATGAGCAGTGATTTTTAATAAATATATGAAATCACAAGTTCATCACATAAACTCTGAACATGTTTCACTAGTGTTTGAGAAACTACAAAGGTCTAAGTACTTTTTTAACTTAATTTGAACTTTTTGTAAAACGTATTTTTAACTGCTTTAAATTAGGTCTTTCTTTATAACCCTATAAAAAGTGTCACTTGCAATGATATTTGTTCATAATTCATAGTCTTTCCAGGTTTTGTGGCCGCTGTGCATGCAGATTTCAAGAATGCTGGTCCAATTTGTTATGTTTATTTTGGCATTTGGTATTTGAATGTTGCTTTCTGAAACTGGGCATCTTGGCATTTGAATTACTATACGGTTATTTGACATTCTGAAATCTGCATTTCAGAATGGATTTTAAAAGAAAAAGGATTCTTCTGCTTCTTATTCTACTACTTTTGTGTGTTCATTTTGCAACAAAGGATGGCCTTTTATCAGTTCCTAATAAAGTCTCCCTCAATGGCCAAGTAGTTGAATTATACTCAGGTTGTCTCAAATTGATCGCAGCCTGGCTATTTATTATTAGCATCTTAAAGGAATGGACAGAAAAGATCCAAAAGTGGTCAAATTGCCTGGTGAGATCATAGCTAGACTAACAAGGGAGAGGAAGAAGAAAGAAGAGAAGGTAGAAAGATAAAGGGAGATGCAAAAATGTCAAATAATGTCTAAAAATACATTCTAAACAAATACACGTCTCCATGTCTGGAAAAGTTTCATATTTGCTGTGAAATGGTCCGGAATAATGAATCTCAGTTGACAGACTGCAGATATGTGTATGAATATGGAACATTTTAAAACAAAAAAGGAACTGTCTAAATTTTTGCATTTGTGTCAGTATTTTCAGAAGCAGAGAAAGTCTATTTCAACTCAAGCTCCATTTATTCTCAAGTAAATTTAGCTCTAGGTCAAAAGATTTGTGTCAAATTACGAGTTGTGTTGGGACAGAGGACCTGCTTGCTCCAAATTTACAGTAGCCCTGGCCCTCTTAATGCCGGCCCACGTCCAGATTCATGACAGGAACAGGTGGCTGAGAAGAGGGGCACAATAGCGGCACCCTACTGGCAGCATGCAACAAGGCAAACTTGATGCTTATTGCACCTTGTCACACTGCCATATATCCAGTATTACTTCTATTTTTTGCTGAGACGGCCTTTCCCGTGCATAGACCAGGTTTCCTTGAGTTCCAGGTATGGTACAAAAGGAGAGCATAGCAAATGCCCACACAGAGCGGGGCAAGTAGAACCTGAGGAGTTACATTGGTGCAGTGACCCGGATAACAACACATACCTGGGACAAACAAAAAGCTGGTTAGAGTACAGTTCATCGATGTTGCATGAGAAGTCTTAAATGATATAAACAGAGGTTCAGAGTTCACAAGCAGGATAACACACATACTCTCCATTTTATCAATCGCAAATATCATAGATTTGACTCGACTGACAGATACGAACGTATGGAGTAATATTCTTGTTCATAATTATTCTCGTCATGAAATTATATCTTTTGTACACTCACATCCATACACACAGTTGTGGTCAGAATTAATGGCACCCCTGGTAAATATGATGTGTTTGGTGCAAACAGGATAAAAAGTACCCAATGTCTACGGTTAAATATACTGCTGGATCTTATATGTTGTGGGCCTATTTTTTTGCTGGAGGTCCGGGACATCTTGTTTGGATACATGGTATTATGTATTCTAACAAATACCAACAGATAAAAAATATAAACCTGACTGCCTCTGCTAGAAATCTTATAATGGACCGTGGTTGATATTCCATCAGGACAACGGTCCAAAACAAACATCAAAATCAACACATCAATCTGAAGGATCTGGAGAGATTCGGTATGGAGGAATGGTCTCTGATCTCTTTTCAGTTGTTCTCCAAACTCATCAGACATTAAAGAAGAAAGCTCAGAGCTGTTATCTTGGCAAAAAGAAGTTGCAAAAAGTATTTAATAACAGGAAGCCAATAATTATGGCCAGCGTGTTTTGGAGAAAAGCATTTATTTCATAATGTGATCTACCCCCCACTTTCAATTATTTTACTACAATGAAAGGTTAGATTTTTGCATATACATATATACATACATTCATACATACATACTAGATATAATTTATATAAACAAACACATGCAATACATATGAATTCTGGTTTATATGCAATAGAATAAATATAATGAATTTATGTGGAAAAATGCTTTAGAATCGAAGCAAAGATTGAAACAATTTCTAAACTGCAATGTACACTGACTGTTTAAAAAATGAAATAAAGAAATTAAGGAAAAAAGAAAGAATCCTTTTTTAAATGTGTTAAGCCCTACTTCAATGGATAAAAAAGTATAATATAAGTATATATAAAAGTATAAGTATAATACTTTAGTCAGTCAATCACATTTGTTTATAAAGCACATTTAAAAACAAGTGAAAAGGAAGCGTATAGTGCAATATATATTGTCATCGACCAAAATTGATATAAGATATATTTGCTAATATCATCCACCACTTACCATTGCTCTAACCATCTTGACACCTACAGAGATTTGTCTTGCCAGTTTGGTAGAGATATCTTGGCTTCTGTTAACTGTTATGGTGGGCAGAAGTCCGTTGCTTCTTAAGTAGTCCCTGTTACTGCTCCCTTGAGAGCAATTGGACACTCTCGCCTATGCTGCCGCTATAAAATATTTCCAGCTGAACTCTTCAACCTCACAGAGGGAAGTGCAGTCCTGGGCCCTTGAGAGTGAGCCACGAGCGATTTTGTCAGCCGGTTATTTGAGGTTGTCCGTATGCTTTCACACAGGGATGGCCGCTGAAAGCCAAGCTGAGGCACTCAAATCCCAGCGACAGACAAGACGTTTACGGATAACAATCAGGATGGATCCACCTTAGGTGAAAATGAAAACAGAAGCTGCACTCGTAAATTCGAAAATTAGACGTGTCCGATGAAACTCCATAGGGGTTTCCTGGGGAACGTACTGAAGGGCATCAGAGCAGCAGGAGGAAGATCAGAGAAAATGACACGAATTACAAAGGAAATATTGAGAGAGAAAGAAAAGAAGTCCAAGTGCACTGTCTGGATAAGGAAATGGTCATCTTCCTTCTACCTTTAATGCTGTCTATAATAGTATCCTGTGGCCTTCTACGGATCGATCATTTTGACTTGTAACTCAGTTTGTAAGAACGAAAGGAAAAAGAGTTTACAGAAACACGTACAATGGTTGTCTTGGACTCTCAAAAAAAATTACTTGATACTTGACTTGGACTCATAAACAACTGACTCAAGACTTGACTTGGAATTGAAGATAGAGACTAAAAGTTATTTTGATTTGGTATTTCCGATTGTGTTCTCTCTTTACTACCCCACATGACAGCCTGAAACACCACATTTTACTATTCATTCCACATTCATTCACTCCCTACAGTATCAATATGTGCTGTAGCAGCAAATACCACAACAATTCATCTTTACACACCAAGCTAGCATTATACATGTGTGACACATGTCACAAGTCACGCATGTTCATCGCCCATTGGAAAAGTGTTATCTAAAGGACAACAAACAATAACAATATAGCCAAGTCTTTAACTGGTCACAATCTTCATGTCGTTTAATTTGAAAGCAATCAGTTATTCCAAAGGAGAGCAGCGGTGTTGCACAGCACACCTGTCAGAGGCATGCTCGCTGTATTTTCAAGAAGTGTTTTCATGCCATTTCATGTATCCCCCCCCCCAAATTTAAGCTACCATTATAATATGCAAGTTTACCAAGTTAACTTGCATCTGGCTTGTAATGGACAGACACTTCCATACAACTACAGCTAATATTTTATGACCCTGTCTGATTCATTTCCACACATCGATTTGTTGATTCAGGGTGCATTATTTATATATAATTAGTACTGTCAAATCGATTAATCACATCTAACATTAAAGTCTGTTTATAAAATATATGTGTATATATTATCATATTTATATATTATGTGTTTGTGTGGGAGTGTGTGTGTATACATATACTGTATATACACACACACATATATATCATGTAAACAAAAACTTAAATTTAACTTAAAAAGTTAAAATCAATTATTTTAAATTAAATTAACTTCATTTTAAACATCCAAGAATAATCCTGTAATATGTACTGTATATACATATCCTGAAAGGTGCAATATCTAGTAGATCTGTTACAGAGATAGACAAGCCAACAAAGCTAGTCATCTAGGGCATAAAGTATAAATAAGTATAAATGAGAGCCAAAAACAAAGAGTAAGAAAGATTCTCTCGACTAGATGGTGGCATCAAGATTACTTAGTAGAGTGTGTTAGTCAGTGAAAGGGAAGTGGACTTGGCAGGAATCAGAGTGTATGGCATAGGGGATAATGACCTACAACTGGAACATCGCCCAGTGCTCTGTTCTGCTTCAGTGGTGGGATGGAGAGCATCATGAACCTGGGGTTTACAGCACTTTAGGACACACAGTCATGATACAATGGCTCAACTGGAACCTTACACTTCGTTGGACACGCTGCATCATGCAACTGACAAGGGCTAAAAACAGTGTGTGTAGTGATATCGATCCAGACATGCACAACAATTTTTAGTAGCCTCTCTGCTCTCACTCTCTCTCTCTCACACACACACACACACACACTCACACGTCCTTTATTAGTGTCAAAAGATACACTCGGATACAAAAGATACACCAACAAAGCGCTAACCTTTTGCTGGTTGCTGTGTTGGATGTGCCTGAGATCATCTACTAATGATGAGGTCACAGACACCAACACAATAAAAACTTCAGCTGAAAAACTTTGGTACGGACAACTAATCAGAAAACATTTTATTGCTCAGAGATTGCTCTTGGACATTTCAGGATACGTTTCAACATTTTCGAAGAATATAATATAACAAGAATTTGACGAGAAATGTTTGAGTTTATATTGAGATTTCTGACCTTGTTATTGCAGAATCATCTTAGAACCATTTTTGTACAACTTGAGACATTGTTGAGAAACATGAAACCTCTGATAAGCATCCTTCCATTGAACAGCACTTCATCTAAGCTGATATAACTGATATAGTAAAGAGATCTCATTTGAGAAAAAAAAAGAGCTTTTACAAAAACAAAAAGCATCTCTTTTGCTTTTCACTAAATTTAGACATCAAAAAATGTATGTATCTGAAAGAGATTGAGGTAGAAGCGAAGTGTTGGTTATCTGCCATCACATTAGCTAATTTTAGATTGTGACAGAACAAATAGGACAAAAGGAAAAAAGGAGGCAGGCCTTTCATACCAGAGGCTATCTATCATTAAAAACCCTACTGGGTATAAAAATATCCCTGAGCAACAAAACTGTCATTGGTCCCGTAGGCTTGTCATTTATCAAACTCTGGCCAATTGTTGTGAGGCCAGGAGGGAAAATGGGAATTCTGGGAGACATTTATCCTGTTTTGGGGCAGGATGCGGTTTTTGTCCCTCTCTCTCCTTCTTCTTCCTCTGGTTTGATGTTAGTGATTTCTCTTCACAGGTATCTAGAGTGAGAAGCGTAAACCCAAGGGAAAAGATGACACCAGCAAAATGTACGTTATCCTATCTTTCAACGGCATTGCATTTTCTAGCTTGTGAAAAGAACAATAGTAGAGGTCGAAGGCAATGACAGGAGTGTTACATTTTAAAGTTTAACATGTTACATTATTACTCCTACTACTCATGTTACTCCTAAAAAAGGTACTGTAAGTAGAGTGTATGCATATTTAGCCACTTGCTATCTAGATAGCTTTTGTAATGAGAACAATCTAGTTTGTCACAATGTCATAACTTACAGGGCTGATATGGTGTTGGATGCACTGGGTAGTTCTACATGAATACTTTATTAAAAAGAGACACTGCATTTACAATTATTCACTTAGCAGACCCTTTTATCCAAACATGACTTTCAAATGAAGAGCATCACAAGTCATTTGTCATAAACCAACAATATTTATACTACAAAGGTAAGTTGAATGAATAGAAAAGTAACACAAATTTAAAATTCACTTGTGTTCTATATATTGTTTGCTACAAAATATAAAAGAAAAGCTAGATTTTATTTTCACCATTCAAAAGCAAGATTTTTTTTTACAAGGATGCAGTAAATTGGTCGGGGGGGGGGGGGGGGCAATAACAAGATTTCTATTTTAAATAAATGCTGTTCTTTTGAACTGTCTATAAATCAAAGAATCCGGGGGAAGAAGGTAAATCATGTATCATGGTTTCTACAAAAATATTAGGCAGTGCAACTGTTTTTAACATTGATAATAATAAGAAATGTTTCTTGAGCAGCAAATCGGCATATTAGAATGATTTCTGAAGGATCACGTAACACTGAAGACTGTAATTCAGTAATTACTGAAGAGTAATTCAGCTTTGCCATCACAAGAATACATTTTAAAATATATTCAAATAGAAAACAGTTATTTTAAATTATATTAAATGTTTCACAGTGTGGCTCTTGGCTCTAATGATAAATTGCTTCTGATGTTCCTCTTTTGTAAGTCACTTTGGATAAGAGTGTCTGGCGAATGACAAAATGTAAATGTTTTATGTGCGTACAGTGGATTCCTAAAGCTTGCTCTTAAGATACATTTCCTTAAAACATCCATCCTGCTTCTGCCATCATTCAAATCTCAAATCTCGAGGCTTGATGCAAAAATTCCACCAGCATGTCATTAAAAGAGCTTTCAGGGGTCAATCCAGGTGTCTTCAGAGCAAAAGTGCAAACAGTGGGCACCTGTCCAAAGGTAATATTTAGTGTGCATTAGTCTGTCCAGATGACTTCCATCAAACATGTGCAAGACGGCACACGGATTCAATGTTATTTATATATAAAACAACAAATATTAGAAATTGAAGTCTATAACGCAGGCAAGACAGCATGCAATGTATAGTTAACACTGGGCCTTGTGCACTAATCCATAAATGATCAAATCATGACCATAATTAGCTAATGGCTCCAGCAGGCATCGCTCATGAAGAATGCATGTAACCACAACTCTAATGACATTCTGTCAGGGAGCTTAGAAGAGCGGAGAGCGAGAGAAGGTGCAAGGTACACTCACACATTGAGATAAATCACCTGTCTGCCTTCAACAAATGCACAAGCGTAATAAATATCAATATTGCAGATTTATGTTCTTCAGACATAATTAGATCTTGAACAGTGATGTAATTCTCAGCAAACACACATTATTTTTGTTCTTTACTGACTCTTGAGGATGAGAACACTTTCATTTTACATATATTTCAATACACATAATCGGTGATTCAATTTAGGAAGAAAGTGTTCTGAACACAATTGTAATCTCAACAACAGCTTGATGTGTTCAGTGGTACGTGACAGCTTGTTAAAAATCAAATGAATAAAACAGACAGTGTTGTTATTCTCCTTTTCATTCATTTAAATGAATCTGGAAAAATAAAATATAAGTATTAGATGAAAACTTAAAAGTAAAACTAAGAAATGTTTCCTTGCCAACTAAGTGAAATAAAATAAGTTGAAGTAAACAAAAATTTAAAAAGATAAATGAAATATAACAATATAAAAAAAAATGTAAAAAAAAAAAATTATGAAAACTGAAAATACAGAAAATAACACTGTCGAGATATTAAATCAGGTTTAATCAGAAACCATCACAAAAATCACAAACTATTTTCCTTCTATAATGCATTTACAATTTACATAAAATATTCAACAAGAAAAAAAGTCACCATTTCATATGGGATGCATTGAGATGTTCTGAAGGGTGAACTTTTGATTTTCCTGTTGAAAAGCTTTAAGTCCTTTGTTTCTAGTTGAACAACAGTTTTACTGACCTTTCACTATGTCAAATGACAGAAGTAAAATGGATTGCGAATACAGTTTCAAGTTGACACGATTTCCAGAGTACTGCAACTTGAACTCATAAAGGCCATAAAGACCACGGGCACATACACACACACACAAAGTACTTTTCTTGATTTATCAAACATTTTTGTCATTCAGGTTATCCAGACACAATTTCAACACTTAGAAGATTTGAGGATTGGGTTGAGAAGAGAAGATGAAAAAAGCCAGTCTTAAGCAAAAAGGTGGGACAACAAAAAAAAAAAAAAAACTCCACATCCCCTGGATTTGACATGGTGGAGATATAGGTAATTCACACTCACAATCTCAATCACTATAACTGTTGGAGCAGCAATGAGAGAGAGAAAAGAGAGGAATTCGGTTTATTTAGTAAAAAAAATC
This sequence comes from Meda fulgida, assembly GCA_030578275.1. Lineage (NCBI taxonomy): Eukaryota > Metazoa > Chordata > Actinopteri > Cypriniformes > Leuciscidae > Meda > Meda fulgida. The sequence continues at coordinate 31,660,495 of CM060621.1, forward strand.
TATTTTTTTTTTTAAAGTAGGTCAAATGACACTTTATCTGTGATGGGGGGAAAAGAGAATGGAATTGATACAGAAGTACTGGCAGACCACGTGCAGCTGTGTAGTAAGTCTTGAGGACCAATGAAAAGGCTTCTTGTCATAGATGCACTGCACTTATTACCTTTAAAGAATGCGGTGAGGGCCTCCATTAGGTGAAATAAAAAGAAATTGAAAATAACAGCTGTATCTAGCCCAGCTTTTCTTGTGGACTACCAAAACCCTGAGGATTTAAGAAAGCCTTGGTTATCCTCAGATGTTATCAAGTTTTTGAAGGATGCACAATACTGATATTTGTTAATGACAGCACCATATGAACAACATTAGTTTTGTGCAAATGCTGTTTACTCAGCACACTATAAGCACATCAACATGTGTAATGAAACATGCATGTTAGCAGTAACAAGTCTAAGATGTGGTTAGGATATGACAGACTCAGGCTATGTTTACACGGAAACGATCTGAAGAGAAAACGCAAAAGTGGCGTTGCGTTATCACTTTTTATTCTGCGTTTAGACGAGCGTTATGGGGGGGAATCCGCGTGCATATGGTGACGAAAAGTGTGTGAAATTCGATGTAGTATGCACTCCAGGCGGCTAGGTGGCGATGTGAAGCACTGACACACAACACCACCAATATCTGAGAATATTTTGTACAACTGCTGAAAAGACTTGTATGTTTATCAGAGCTGCGAGGGCAACTTGAAGGTCCGTGGTATGGAAATAATCCGACATGTTGGTTGTTATTTTCCTGTACTGGCGCATGCCTGTGACGTAAACGCGTACGTGACGAGAGTCACCGTGAGCAGATTTGCGTTTTTACCGTTTAGACGGGAACGTGGCGGTGGAGCGTTTTTAAGATATCCACTCTGGAGGGTGGTTTCACTTTTTTGTGTTTTTAAGCCCCCAAAACGCAGTCGCTGTGTAAACGAAAGGCACATCCGATAAAATATTTTTACGTTTTCACCCGAAATTGTTCTCGTGTGAACAGGGCCTCAGAGAGAGAGAGGTGGAAAGTAACAGTGCTTTATTTACAGGACAATGTCAAACAGGTAAGTGATGATAATGGTTGAGGTGAATCAATGGAACAACAGGAGACAGACGAGCTGGAGACCTCAACCGGTGAGTACAACCACACACACCTTTTTGTGGCCAATGAACTTGAGGAATTAACTGAAATGTCTTACAGGGAATGGAGAAAACGCAGAAGAGAAATGCAACTGAAGTGTGTGCTTTTATACTGAGGGTGATAGATGTGGGAATGAGCTGCAGGTGTGGATCATCAGTACTCAGGTGATTGGGATAGTAGTGAGGGAGTAATGTTGGAGCCTAGCAAATCTGTCACAGAAATATAATCTGTGATTTAACAGGCAGATTAATTAAAGTAATAATAACGACTTTATTAAAGTAATAAAAACGCTAATATAATATATTTACATTAAAAGCTGAAGTTTTTTATACAACCAAATCATAAGAAACTCTACATGGACAATATTTTAAGTGAGGTTGAACTTCCAAATTGAAAGACTCTCCAAAGCCAAATTAAATGTTTTTGCCCTTCAAAAACAGTAAAACCTTGCAAAAAAAAAAAAAAAAAAAAGATTTGCAACTGTGTTTCAAGGTCAACATCAAACAATGTTTGCATTTTACTTCCGTAACGAGATTATTTCCAAATACAATAGGATATTCAAAATTACTAAATGGAAATTAATTAGGAAATGATTGAATCATGAAATGAGGGGAGGAGTTGAAAAAAGTAAGAGGTCTTGGTGATGTTAGTAAAAAAGGAAAGTGGAACAAGTTATTATATTTTAAATAGTGTACAAATGTACCAAGTACACCAAGAGAGGCTAAAACTGCAATGGGGCAAATATGGGGCAACATATATGAGCATTGGATGGTGAAATGTTTGCTAAACCAGCAATACAAAGGAGAAGTGCTCATTTAAGATCAGAGGAAGCTTTAACTGAGACATAAGGAACGAGTAATTTTCTGCAAAATATCAAAGATGACATCTCAGTCTTTTCCCAAAGGCTGCAAGCCTCCTAAACTCAGGCTTTCTCTGTGAAACGAGAATGATTCAAAGCACACTGAGGCATTTGACCTTCCGCTAACACAATGTGGAAAAGAGAGAGAGAGAGAGAGAGAGAGAGAGAGAGAGAGAGAGAGAGAGAGAGAGAGAGAGAGAGAGAGAGAGAGAGAGAGAGAGAGAGAGAGAGAGAGAGAGAGAGAGAGAGAGAGAGAGAGTGAGAGATAGAGAGAGGTAAGACATAAGTGGGGGAGGAAAGCAGATGCATAATTGTCCCCAAGGTAGCAGCAAAAGTGAAATCTGTTGTTGGTTTGGCAAAAGAAAAGGTCAGTGCTTTCAGAGGGCCTATTCAATATCGCACATACACCCAGCCTGGTGGTTTTGGACGGCCACTCTTGAATCAAGCTTTTAGATGAGCCTTCATTGTTCCCCAGGGTTGGAGAGAAATGCTCCGTCAACAAAGGCCACGCCGGGGTCTGATTGAAAGGAGGACAAAGAGAGCATTCAGCTGGAACCACCATATTATATCTGCTGATAAGCAATGGTTACAGTCTAAACACACACATGTGCATGAACACACACAGAAGAAGATAACCATGCTAACAAAACAGTAAAGAAGGACAAAGACTTACGATAAATGACTTGTAGCAACTAAGAAAGCCGTATAGAATGAGGTTTGTGTTGTGTGTTGTGATATAGGATGCTACTTTTGGGCTTGAACAGAGATTAAGAACAGACTTCCAAGGGCAAAGTAATACTCCTTTTTGCTGGAAACACAATTTCTGTGCTTTGAACTCCTATAATGAAGTTGTAATACTATTGGCAAGTCTTTCTAAAAGTAGTTGGGAGTAAAATGAGACCAGAGGGTGTCCTTTTTCTTGCAAAGCATCTGCCTAGTTTGACTGTTTAGTTTGGCCCTCCAAGCTTTCTGTTCTACAAGCTACACTCACACATCCAATATACACTTAATAGGTAAAGCCTGGTCATTCTATAATGAATAGTCATTAAGCATTACGTTACATGAGGCAGTTAGCAAGACATAACGTGCAAAACAGGAACAGCCTAATTCACTTAGCAAACATGAGGTATATCTGATGAGAGGAGGTTGCTCTGAATCCCTGAATAGATGGCCGCAGATAAATTCCATTTTAATCACCAATTTAGCTAATGTAAATAGCCTACTTTCATGCTGATGAATTATATTACTTAGAACGGAGAACATATATTTTTAGAACTTTTAGATGTCGGTACTCAAAATATGATTATCAGATTATGCCTTCTTTCACAGATGTACTGATGATGATTATGGCAGAATCTCACATAAACTGTCATCACAATTAAACCCAAAATCAAAAGAAATTGAAAGAATGTACAGTATAATTTTCTTTACCTTGTATGAAATTATTGCAAAATTTTACATTTAAAAAAATTTCTATTCTAGGTGTGTTACATTTTTTTTGCATTGTGGCATTTTTTTTTATTTTAGATTTATGCACATTTTCCTGCAAATTTCACATTGCTGTAATGCCGTTTACTTTTGAGAGATTTTTTAATTCATTACATTGGATTTTCATTAGTCTAATACAATGATATTTTTACTGTATTACACTAAATAACTATTTTAAAATCAACATAAAGGAACTAACAAAAAAATTACCATGAAATTTAATTACTTAAAGTGCCCCTATTATGCTATTTTAAAAGTTTTGTTTTGTTTTTTTATAAGTCAATTTTTTTGCATAACATACATTGCACATCACCTCATATCTCAAAGTGTCTGAAAATGATTCTTTCAAAGATTCGGTCTCTCCCTCGTCTCCAAGAGCCTTCTCTGCTCTGAGTGGTCAGATGTCTCAGTCTGTTGTGATTGTTCTACCGCTTACAGTGCGTGTTGAAAACTAAACGAACATCACCATATCTGAATTTCAGATATGAATTTCAGCACTTGATACACAGTGGTACGAACAGTAACAATGGTGTTGGGTTTTTTTTCCGTATCAATTCCAGTACATGTCTTCATCTTTTTGAAGTGGAGGCAATATGGATTCGCAACGCTGAAAACATAGTCTTCTCGACGTGTCGACAACATGAACCAAACTCTTCCAATCTCAGCTACAACTACAGTGTTTGAGGGAGGGACAAAGTAGATGTCATTTGTGGGCAGCCAATGAAGACAATAGGCTAGCATTATGCAAATTTGTTACGAGAAGTGAGACTGAAATTGCAGACCTTTTACATTCACAAACAGTTATATTAAACAATGCATGGAAGGTAATATTCGAAAAAGCAGAATAGTGGCACTTTTTTTTGCATTTCAGTAATGAGAACTTGGGTGGGAAATATGCTTAATATTGCCATGAAAATTATATTGCAAAGCAAAATCTTATTTCTTTCTTTTGATTAATGAGGTGAGATATATGACCCAGACATGAATCATGATATCAGGAATGCAAATCTACATTTTGTGGCCTAAATCTCAGTCTGAACAAGGTACAAAGTGAGAAATAAGATTAATAATGCCATGCCAATAATGTCAATGTAATTTAAATGATTCGAAAAATGTCTTTTCTTATTTCTTTCTTTTGATTTTTGGGGTAATATATGACCCAGACATGATCTTGAGAAATTTTGTGAGTTTCACTTGTACACATGATATTTGAACAGCAAGATCAAATTGGTGATCTAATATGTAGTAGGTACTGTGGACTAAATCCCAATCTGAGCAAGGTATAGATATCTGCAATTAGTGTCCTGTTGGGTCTGGAAACCACCAGGTAAATAAAAGTCACTAACTAACACTTCCTGAATTTAGCCTTTGTCACAGACTGGACCCAAACTTTCTTGGCGAGAGACTGAGGTTACATCACTTTATATCCAGGATCAGTATAGATCTACTGGGTTCAACTGTTCCGAGTTGAAGCTCTCTTGCGGTATTTAATTTCAGCTGTAAAGTGTCCCTCTCATCGCCCAGAGCTCTGCTGTCTGCTTCACAATCTGTGGAAAGAGACAGTAGAACATTTCTGCTCTCTCTCATTCTCTCTCATTTTTATTCCCGCTCTCATTAAGCATGCCTTGCAGTGCCTCATATGTCACCCTGGATTTATTAAGTCACCATCAAATTAATTATGCCCTTCTCTCTGCCAGCCCAATGTAATCTTTCTGGTCACATTATTTCAGATTAAACTATTCCAGTGAAGAAATGGCTCCCATGAATGAAATTTGGTGGAACATAAGGTGCATTGTCTCATAAAATCATTTCAAACAGATGTAACGTGAAGAGAGTTAACTGATTTGTTGAGGACAATTTGCTGAATTGTAATAGCATGCTTACGAACAAGAGGCAAAAAATTTAAACAGATGTTCAAAAGAGAGATTTTAAAGGGACAGTCAACCCAAAGGAATTACTCTTTTACTCACCCTGATGTCTTTTCAAACCATGTCCATATCTATTAGATCTGAGGTCATTTATATGCTAGTGCACTCCTAAAAACATGTTACTTTTCTATTTGTCAAATTTATCTACTGGAAAAAATAGAAAACATTTCAAAATAAAAATTAAAAACACCTGGAAGCCAATCATAGTGCTATATTTCTGAAAGCGAGAGAGAGAATTTTGGCAAAAGTAACACAAAAAGAATGATTAGAATATAACTCAAAATGAATAGATCAACACAATTAGTTACATTTATAGTAATTCAGTAACGTAACGTGCTACTTAAAAAGAATTACACAGTATTTTGCACAGAAAAACTGAAACTGTCAACAGCCATTGTGTGAGTCATCACCCATATGTGCAATACTCTAAATTAGCTAGCCTCTGTATTTATTTAATTTCAATGCAGAATATGTTCCTTTGTTTATTTAAACAAAAAAACTCATCACTAATACAACATGATGAGCAACAATTCCCCATCTCTGTGACTAAATCTAGTTTGCATCGTCTTGATAAACATTAATGATGTGTATAGCAATTTTAATATCTCGGTAAACAAATGCACATGCAAACCATTTAAAACTGCAAGACTCAACTAAGGTTGGTACAACGGGGGAACAGATTTAAAGGCATGTCTGCTCTTTCAAATGAATGCTTAAATAGGTGAGCATTACTACAAAAAATATATAAATTATATATATATATATATATATATATATATATATATATATATATATATATATTAAGTATATATATATTGGTGGCTTTTCCTGGTCTGGAAATCTTTAATTACTTTCTATTATGCATAATGTTTACACCTCTGAAATAAACTTCCAGGTTGCTACATCTTTTGATCAATTAATTGACTTTTTGACTTTGAATTGACCGTGACTTTTCCAGTCATTTATGAGCACTGGGTAAGGATTATTAACTATTTTTATTATTAACTATTTCAAGAGAGATTTTTGCAACAAAATGAACATAAATGGACAATTCTATAGTTAAAAAATACATGTTCTATATTTTAGGACATTAATATATTAAATATGATATAAAATGTATTAGATATGATAATATATGATATGATATGATATGATTTCATTTCATGTTTCCTGTGTGAGAAAGCTGGATCATCCCTCTTTAAATATACTGTTCTGTGTAGACATAGACATTACATGTCTTCAGAACTCCCATACAGCATCAACCTTAAGAACTGAATGGCCTATGTAATGCATTACAGTATGATTACTGCAGCGCATGCAATTCTTAAAGCACGATCAAGGCCACTGATTTGTTCTTACTGAGGTAGTGCTGCATAAAGCATACTATATATACTCAGCATGAAAAGAAGAACCAACTCTCTGCATTTCTCTCTGGGGCCACATTGCTCCTGACAGCAATAGCTTTTAAATGCTCTGCTGGTCAAACAATGGCATTGACTTATGGTTACCCATCCCTGTTTTCTCTATGCGTACAAAAGGTGACCACACAGCCACGCACCGCTCAAGGTCGTCACCAGACAACAAATTTCTGGCCTTCAATACGATTGATGGATAATAGAAACTCCTTCATCCCGACAAATGATCAGAAAATTGTATTATCCAAGTACAGAGATAAAAGGATTACTACACAGAGGAGATGAGAATGTGAGCGATATGGAGACAATGAAAAATGGGGAATATATTGAAAAAACATTGAGGGATACAGGGAAGATGGAAAGATTAAACATTTCACTTTACGGGGTGCTGTACGAGCGGAGAGACACTGTGTTTCTGGCAGGCGATCACAGGGCCTTCAAGCATATGTATGACTGTCAAATTCAACAGCCCAGAGGCCACATTTTAGATCATTAACGCAAAAACATCACGAGGAATCAGTTTTTTTTTTTTTAGATAAGAGTTCACTTAAACAAAATGCAAACTAAACTTCTTAAACTAAACAGCAAAAACTCATTAGAATGGACATCATAAACCCAAAATGTTACCATATGCACACCAACATTTACATACCAACAGTGATCATAAACTTGGCGCACCCAATCGTGAGGATGTAAACATTAAAAACAAAACTCATGTTTGGTTTTTTTTTTCAAAAGAACTATACTAGCGTTATAAGTACACTTCAGGGAGGCAAATTAAATATATAAAATTGCATAATTAAACCTCTTTAAATCGCTCTTCGATAAGAAGGGAGGCATGAACAAGCAACCAAACAAAGCAGACATGGACAAAAAAACATTCTGTTTTCCTGGCGAGAACAGATGCATGTTTTTGTCCTGTTAATCACAAGCTCTGATTCTTGACCCAAGCCACCCAAGTGAATGAGAGTGTGTGTGTGTGAGTCTGAAAGTGTGAATGCATCACTGGGAGTATGTTCACCGAGGTATGTAAACCAGAGCAGAGACATGTAAGTCAGCAGAGGGCCCGAGCGGGGCTTTAATGAAAGCAGCGTGTCAGCGGAAGGTGTGATGAATTTGGGAGACATGGGAGGGGGAGAGAAAGAAAGCAGAGGGAAGAAAAAACAGGAAGATCGAGACAGTGAGAGAAGGGAGGAGTGGAGGGCTCTTAGCAGTCGGGTCCCCAGTGTGAGAGCGTGATTCCGGCAGCTCGCAACAGGAGACTCATAGAGGATATAGCTTTGCTTTATTGGAGCCTGGAAATCAGTAAACAAGACTGATGCGTGTCGGGATATGCTGCTAAATCCACTACCTCACTCTCAATCATCTCCTTCTATCTGTCTTTTTCTGCCTATCGCTCTCTATTTCTGTCTATTGTCTCTTTTGACCTGTCAATCTCATTCATGGCAATGTGCTGCTGGATACCCAGCATTCTCTATCTCTCTCTGTGAAACATTTGAACAGTCACTGATGTTTAATGTTCAAAACCACCTCGGTAATTCCAAATGACCAGATAAGACTTTATTACCACTTTAAATTGGCAGATTGTCACAAACCTCTTATACAATGAAGCCTGTTATCCTATTACTTCCAGCTAAAACTTGAGAGTAGGGTTGCAGAATTTGGAGGGGGAAAAAAACATCTAATATTTGCAAAAAATTGTGAATGCATCCGTTCAAAAAATCTTTAGGTTTGCTGCACCTGTTCGTAGGGCTGCACAATTTGTCAAAAAATGTTTGCTATTATATAACAACAACACTTGTTATTATTGTTGTTAAATAAAAAAAAAAAAATAAGAAATATAGTAATATTTCACTGTAAAATGGTGCATTATGTATGCAGATTTATAGCCAAGCAAACTGAAGCACTAAATGTCATCTAAACATTAACTTTTTCAAATGAACCTTTGAGAAGATTAATTTTAGTGCATCTGTTCACCTGGACAGTTAATTTAAATGCACCAGTTCGTTGCTGGATCTTCTTTTTTTATTGATATATACATCCATAAATACATACAATATTTTGTTAAATTCTGCTGTTTGATCACTATGTTTTTACTCAATTATATAAATGTGTTATTAGTTATATTAGTGGCATTTCGTGAATACATTTGTTCATAAATCATCTTAATTAAGATTCCCAGTGTTTTTGTGTCAGAAAAACACTGCTCTGATTTAAGAAATTGTTTTAATTAATTCATTAGCTTGCAGTGAAACATGACTAGTTTAACTACTTTAAATTATGAGCAACTCAAAGATTCACTCAACACTGGTTTTTGTGTGTCTATATTATTAAGTGCATGTGTAAGTGGGTGTACGCAAGTGCTTGCCTTGAGCCCCTTCCCTGTCAATTTCTTTTCAATTGCAACCTTTTTCGCCCCACTTTCTAATCTTAGAGGACAGAAATCAGACTCACAATCAAGCACTGCTGCCCATGAGAGCCCTCAAATCATCACAAAGAACAAAAAAATATGAAAAAGTAAAAGTGAAAGGCTAAAATCGCCATTTTCCCTCGTCAACCATCTGTAACACGCACATTAACGCAATACTGCCCAGACAACCTATAATTCAGAACTCAATTACCATTCCAAAAATTGCACAGTATGCAGAGGGACTCTGGACACCCAAGAGGACGGCTGCAGAGAAATCATTTGTAATGATTAAATGACGGCTCTTTTGATTGGCTCTGATTTGTTGACAGCTCTGGCCAATCAGAGGATAGAAATAGTACGACAAATATCATAAAGACATGAGAAACAAAGAGAGAAAAAGTGAAAGTATATTAAAAATTAAGCCATGGTCTTTCATCTGTCCGTCACAGAAGTAAATGCATCTGGAAATAAATGTCTTCTGTGAGTTCATTAAAGGTCCAAAAAAAATTATAAATCAAACACATAGCAAAGCTATAAACACAGTCTAAACCGTTCAAAAAGATACTTCGTTTTTCCTTCAAAGAACAAACTAGTGACCCCAAATCTCACAGACTAAAAATACACAGACTAATCTTACATTTAAAGGGATAGTTCACCCAAAAAGGTTGATAATTTACACTCTCATGTTGCTCCAAACCATCCCCCCCCCCCCCCCCCTTTCTACCTTGGAAAACAAAAGCAGATGTCTAAAAAACATATGAATACTATTGTACGTGTTAAGCATAAACTTTCTCAATTCATATGTGTACATTACTGCCTAAAATGAGATGTTTTTGGCATCAAAGCCACTGTTGAGCACATGAATTAACTCTAACTAAAAGTACTGGTGCACATTCCCTCACTTAACATTTTAGAGTGTGACATCGGAGGGATGATTGGTCTCCTCTCTGAGAGCAATAAGAGCGTGTGCACCTAGCTACAACATCTCATTCACAGATGTATTTTCCCTGGAGCTTGTCTCTGAAGCCCTCAGAGGGCGGCGGTAATGAGAGGAATGGATTGTATTGATGCTAGTGACCCGCGGTCCACGGAGGAATAAAATGAAACAGTGGCGACTGACAGGCTTCATTACACTTCCTGTAAGAACGCATTAAGGTGCTTTCATCCCCACCTGAGTAGCCTTTCTCTCTCTATCACTCTACCTTTTCTTGCTCTTCCCGTAGAGACAACAAAACACAAATGATACCTCCATATTATAGCAATTGATTATCCTAGGCAGCAATGAGACTAAACGGAGAGGAAAAGGAGATATGCATTTAAATCCAAAAGATTTCTTCTAATACAAATATCCTAATATTCTCTCACAGAATCTTGCTAAGATACTGAAGTTGACATTTAAAATCTCAATATGACCTAAAACGTTGCTCTTCAAATTCTTTCAAGATCATATTATGATTCTATATTTAAGCTCTCTGATAATGGATATGGCAATATTAATGTATTTGGTCTTGGCGGAAAAAAATCTGCTACGCTGCTACAGCAGAGCAAGTAACGAGACTTGCTACTGCCAATACATTCACTGACATGCCGCTGCTGCTGCACATGTAACATACATGTAATAACCCTATAGCAGATCTATACAGGTGGAGCTGGGGAAGGTGGAAGGGTATCTGAAAGAGCACTACAGTCTGCAAACAGCAAACACTACCAGCATATGAATGTTGAGCCGCAGCTCATTGGCCGCCGATGCAACAGCAACCAATCAGCTGCGCAATGTAGATGACAATGCAATCGCTACCAAATGAGTTAAGGACCTATCAGCCTGCTCCATCTAGAGTTTCATGCCAGAACTTGGCATTTATTCTAGATATATTTAATTCCATGGAATTTAGGATGTTCTACACTGGCTGTAATACAAGTAGCCCTTATTATGCAAAGAAGCACACTTCCAAAAAAGTCCCTTTAACGCATCTTTTACCAATCAGTGATTGGCTCTTTTATTTAGAAGGCGGGATTTATTCTGCCATATTGCGCGTTGAACTTTTTCCCATTCACAGGAACATGAGTGTGTCATCTTTTTGTATTATGTAAAGTCTCCTGCGCTATTAAAGGACAACCTCTGAGCAATACAATTTTCCTGTGGATACACTCTTCAATTGCTCCTTTTCATCAGGTCTTTTGCATCCTGGGTGTAATTCACTGAACACTGTATTAAGTGCCACCTACAATCAGAGAGGAGAGACTGATAACGGTGCGTCTCTACGGGGCTTAATGACGGAAGGATCATGCCGTGGCCCAATTTCCTCCCCTGATTAGACAATCAGATCCTGATGACATCAACACGCGCAGATGGTGCTTCTTCAGCCGTTTATTTATTAATGAGTGCTTGTGTATTTTTATCAGATGGGGCCTGATGCTAGTGCCCCCAATAGAGAAAAATGACTAGACTTTGATGTTTTCGGCTAGATTTTGTTTGATGCTGTTGACGACCTCGTTTCCTCAAAACAGTGCGTCTCAACTGGTTTTGCTTCAGGACCCAGATTTTACTTTGGACATCAAGTGGCGACTCAATACAGTGTCCTAAACAGGAATCACATGATAAAGCTCTGTACCCATTCTGGCAAATGTGCTTTCACTAGAGTAATCCTAAACTTCTAGCGCTTTGAAAGGAGCACACTATCCCCCCAAATTGTCATTTATAAGCATCTTTCCAATGGAGCGTCTGTAAGCCGGAGTGCTTTGGTGTCAGATGTAGTGTGTAGGGAGCAAATGGGGTTAAATAAGCTGACGGGGAGAGACTCAGTTGTGTAGCTGACTCTATTGTCTTTAAGGGTGCTGTGAGACAGAGGTTGTTGAGCGCTGCAGGAGATGGCTGAGTGAGAGTGACAGCGAACTTGATTGCCATTTGTCTCACTGTGAACTACTGCCGAGCTTCAGAGAGAGATGGACTGAGAGAGAAAGAGATAGACTTCGAGACAGACTGAAGGCCAAAGTGCCTTCTCCACAGGGTTAGAAATGAGCTTTTTCACTCACCAGCCAATTTAGCTGCTAAATTTTTAAGTTAGCTGCCATTCAGAACTTCTACTAGCTACAACAAAAATATCAGAAATAAACCAGATTAACAAAGTTACAGATTAGATTTAAGTATATAAATATATAAAATTTGCAATCATTGTATTGCTTTCAGCTTTACGTCAGTTAATCACTGTTTGCGGACCATTAAAAAAATGTTTAAATAAAAACAAAATTCTCTGTGACTTCTCTTATAATTGCCATGAGTTTACCTGCATGTAGCAATAAAGATGTCAGGGTGCTTTTTGTCTAAAAGGCTTGGACATGCAGCTTTCATGAGAACAGGTTGGAAAAAGTGGCTTCCCGCGCCAAGCCTCAGACATCTCACATGAAGGCTTATCGCACACCGGTCATTCTGAATTTCAAGGCGGCAGTCCAAAACAGTGAATCTAATCACCATACAGGACAAAGCTCACTTCAAAAAAGAATAAAGTGGCATCAATGAGTTTGAAAAAAACACGAAAACGGAAAGGGCGACCTATATTATTTCTCTATATGAAGCATATTTATTCAAGCCACAAAAACAAACCTGTTACTGAAAAATGCACAATACACAATATCCTAGGGTGAAGTCAGTACGTACATATATTTGTCCCAAATCGTTGTATTTTAATGTAAACTATATGTGGGTGACGCTGTGGCACGGCATGATTTTGAACAGCTGGAGTCTCAGTTGGACAGATGCCGAGTGGTGCCGCCAGTGTGCTTATGGTCATTGAAAGTGAAAGTGATGTGACGTGTAGCCAAGTATGGTGGATGGTACATTTCACCCATCCTAGTGCACACACAGAGCAGTGAGTATTGAACACACACCCGGAGCAGTGGACAGCCACTTTTGCTGCGGCACCCGGGTTGATTTGGGGTCAGGTGCCGAGTCTTCTGCCAGTTCAGGAGACTTGCAATATAGTGCATCAATCTATATAGAGTGTAACAGTTCCCGCCCGCTTTTTTCTGTGGCATTGGTTCTGAAAATATTTGTACCAATAAATTTCCCTAAAGGGATTTTTAAAAAGTCTTTGTTAAAGAATTATAGGCCATAACCAAAACCGAACAGCTACAATGTAAATCACACCATCACAAATTTTGATTTGAAGCAAAAAAAGTACTAAACGGCTTTAAAGAGGGAAAGAACTGCAAGCATTGCAAATTACATAATAGTTTTACAAAAGGCATAACTTTACAACTATTGATTTAAAGTTGTTGATTATGTATATTGCAAGAATATATATATATATATATATATATATATATATATATATATATATGTGTGTGTGTGTGATTTTTACTTCTGGAACTCTAATGATGCACTCTATAATGCATTTTAATGGTGTTTTATGTCAGTTTGGAGCATCATAGACATGCTTCACATTTATTACCCTTTTCATTTTTGAGTGAACTATTCCTTTAAAAAGTGTTCAATAGAAGAGAAAGAGAGAAATAAAACAGGAAAGAGTGAGGCATGTAGGTGTATCCCATACCTGTGGGAACGGCCGCGTCCATGGAGGGTCTCTCCCAGGTGTTGACTTGCTCCCAGGCGAAGCCATTAGTCCCCAACGCCACGCTGTAGCCACAATTACTGTAGTGCTCTTCAAACGAACAGCTGCCTACAGAACACACAGGAGAGAAAAGAGGGGAAGATGGCATATGTCAACATGATTAAGCCACGGAGTGCCATCATTACTTCATCTTCGCTAAAAACACGATTTTCCACCGCATTAAGCTTTATGCTAGCCGGGAGCTAAGGATTAAAAACCCAGGATGAAATAGCACTAATTAAATGTACTCATTTTAACACGTCTTCTTGTAACGTATTTTAGAGAGGGATTATTTAAGCAGTAAGCGCAAAAGGTTGTGCTATATTGTGAATATAAATGGTCAATACTATATGACTTGCACTAGAGTGACACAATGCAGCACAGCCTTGACTTGCAGCTTTTATGAAATGGTTACCACATAATAAAACATATTACGATCAAAGATTTTTATTAAAATATTGCTTTAAGAAGAAAATGTATATATTCGCTGAATATGTATTTATTTGTTTGTTTGTTTGTTTATCAATGTTGTATATGCTGTATTCAACTATTTTAATTTTAAAAATCATTATATTATATTATTTTAATCTGATTGAGATTATAAATAAAATAGTAAAAAAAAAGTCCAGATACATTATGATAATGATAATTTAGGACAAAATGTGAAACTGTCATTAAAAAAAAAATATTAAAAAAGAAATAAATTAAATTAAAAAATTATTTTCTTTATGCAAAAATAACTCATTGTATTTTTCTGTGTCAGATGTACAGATTTTTTTAGCAAATTAACAGGTTTTCACATTATATTACAACTGGAATACTGTATTGACCAATCAGTATCTAGGGCGGAAACTATCCTTTTTATAAATAACTTTTTATACTTCTTGTTTCCATTCAGACTATTCTATTTCCTGAATCTTTGTAGGGTGGACTGAACGTGTCATCCAGACTTATTTGAATGGACGTTGTTTCTGTACGACACAACGCGGAAATCTCTTTAGCTTGTTCTTGTGTGCACGTGAAGTGCTCAGATTCAACATGATGACACTTCTGCCTGCAGGATACTTACATTTACATTTCTGCATATTTCAAGGACCAAATATTCACTGCCGTCTTAATTTGCCCCTGCGTATTAAGCAACACAAGAGGATTAAAATGCTACAAAAATAATTAATTTGCCATGAGAGCCGAAAGGCGATGAATCCTACAATACTAGCAAGATTCGCAAACCACATCAAAGGTATTCTCAAAGAAATCGCACAACCGTAAAAACAACAATTGTAAAATATTCAGAATTTTCCAGGGGGAGCGATCGGAGAGCCAAGTAGGAAAGAATTAACCAGTCAAAGACGTGATTTTGTGGAACACTTCTGCCCACTGGGGTTCAGTTCAGACAGCAGCAGAAGAAGAAATATGGTCTCATGTAGTTTATGTAACCCCTCGGTTCCTAATTGACTTTAAAGTGTGCACACATTCATACTGCCACCCCGCTTGTCCTCAGCCTACGCTGGGGAAAGAAGACGTTTTCACACTCGATAAAAAAAGTGTAAAACAATTAGCATAGCATAACAGTGCATGTTTTTGTACTGAATTGTGGGTACTTGGGATGTTTAGGTATTCGTACACATTAGTATACATTCAATAACACTCATTTATAGCATCTAAAGTAAAACAATAATTTAAAAAAGCCTTTTACATTTGTACAACTTTAGTACAAAGACTTTTTAAATCTCTGATTTGTAACTCTTCTTTACTCCAACAGGTGACTGTGTTAAAAACTCAAACACAAACACATTGCAGGATTTTCACAGTAAAGACCTTTATAAATGACTATTTTGTTTATAAATTAAATTCAATTGAGACTAATAAAAGTTAAGTAATGTGCATTCTTAGTATGGCTCAAGAAAGCTCAATCACTATGAAATATAGAAACAATATTATGGTAAAACAAACACATTTCAGTCATTCATTGTGTAGAAATCAGACATACAGAACATACAGTCTTAGACAAAAGGTTCAATGGGGTTCTATATAGAACCCTTAGGTTCTCGACTCAATTTTAAAGAACACTTTATTAAGGAGAAATATCTTAAATGACTGCATAATACTTTCATGTTTAAATGGTTATTTCACATTTTCCTAGCGATAAATTATGTTTACGAACCGCTTAATTCATCAAATTTAATTAAAATAAAAAATTTAAGAAAATGAGTTAATTAAAACTAAATCTATAAAATGATCCCATGATGGGAACCCCTAATAGGTTCTATATATGAAGCGCCTCACAAAATCATGTTAGGTTCTGTACAGAAACTTTTATTCTAAGAGTGAAGTGAAACTAATGTCAAGTTAAAAAGGGGGGGTTAAAAGTAATACATTAAACATGATTTTTTTTCTTTATTAAAAATACAATAAAAGCAACCTGTAAATTCCATATGTTCTATGAACCTCTAAGGATTCATAAACATTTTAAGCCTCTAAAGTCAAACAAATGTAAAAAGGCTTGTTTGTATATGCTGTCGACAGGGAGAACGTTTACATGCACACCAATATGTTGTTAACTACCAAAAATCTGTTTATTGAAATAAACCGATTTATCGGTTTACATGCAAATCAATAACCTGGCCATGCAAGTAAACCGCGTTTACGAGACTGTATATAAAAAAAAAAGGTTATTCCCCGATGGTTCCGTCAAAACGTAAGCATCCATGTATTTCACTCTATTTATCATGTGAGTTGTGATGTTAAATAAACCCAGAGTATTTCACAATGTCAGCGGGAAACTTGCACAGACTCATTCTCCTCATTTTTTAATTTTGTACAACTGTCCCATTTTTCCTTTGGCTGCACGAGATGAGAACACATTTTTTTTATATTTCCTGGGTCAAGAAAAAGTCAGAGTTTGCGATATTTCTCTACTGAGAATCATTGACTGAGGCTGTATGCGCTCAAATTTGCCAAATACAGACGCTTAGTTTCTTGTCACACAGATAAGATGACAGGATGCAGGTTAAGGTGTCAACATCAGGGTAACTCCCAAAATCAGGGTAATAGGCAAAAAAATCTAGCTCTTTCGATCGGTTTATTCTAAAGCCGCTTATGATCTTACGCTGACAAAGAAAAATGGTTTACAGCGTTTACATGACCACACGCGTTGTCGCTTAAGCATAATCGGTTTAAGAACATGCATGTAAATGCACTCACTGTCTATCAAAATGTACAGAAATGTACTAAAATAAGCTAGTATCGATATGCTAATGAAATCACATTGCACACACACACTCACACAAATGTATCTCTCCTCTAATTAATGTTGCCTACCAATTTGATCCATTATTGATAAGTTGCCCCACAGCAGACAAGCAAGAGTTTCCAAACTCATCAGTGGCAGATATGGCATCGGTACGAGCTAGACTCGTCCCTCACATCTGCTGCTCATTGCTCCACACCTCTCACAGCTCACTGGCATATGCCCTACCGCTGGCACGCTATCAATAGCATGTTTATCGGACAGAGCGCTCGTGCTGCCCTATCAGGAGCTCTTGATGAACTTCGAGATGATTTCACAGCTCAGGAAATGAAGAAGTGAGATTTGGGGGCATGGGCGTAGGTTTGGTCTCAGGTTTGGTCTCAGCTTTGGTGGGGACATCCCCCACCCATCTATGAGTCCCGTATCCGTGCTGCACACCCCTAATTAATGCTCCTAACCTTGAAAGATTGCAGAAGCTAGGTTTAACTGTAACAATATCCTGGGTAACCAGGATCACCAGTTAATACTATTTTCCACAGAAGAATCTGCATTTGAAAGCCTGGTCAGTCACTACTACTGCTAGATATTTGTTTGGCTAGTTATTTTTGCCTACTAACACTCTGCTTTATGAAAAAGCTTCGTATGTCCCCTTTCTTCTTCTTGGGTGACATAGCTGATCTACAAAGTACAAAAAGGGGCAAAAAAACGTAATATTAAAATGTTTGACTCTGGCCTTTGTATCTGGCAGGCAGTGAGACAGCCCTGGTAACTTACCGTCGGCGTCGTCACGCACACACACACACACACACGCACACACTACCCGCTCGCTGCCAGTGAGTGCAAGCACAAAAAGTAGTCCCGGCCCGCGCGTGTAGCCTCTCAGATACCCCGCCGCCAATCAAATTACGGCGTATCTTGTACTGTTGTTGTCCTGGCCGTTGGAATCGATCCAAATGCAGCGCAAATATCAAAATAGCAGTTCAAAGGAGCTTGCTAAATATTGGTGGGGACAAATTTTTCATCTCAAAATATTGATTGGGACTAGTACCTAGTGTCCCCCCCTAAACCCACGCCCTTGTTTGGGGGCAGATGTGGAAGAGGTGGATGGGTAACATCTGCTAGATTAACAGAAGGATTTGTTTACGCTCTGATTATAGCTTCAGGTATTCTTTATCGACATGTGAATGTGGGTAAGTTTAATAAAAAGCAACATTTTTAACAAAAAGCTGAGAAAATTGCATTTTTATCTAAGACTACGCCTGGATCAGATTCAAACCGATGATCAAAACATAGATGGAGTAGATCGAGTCCATCAACTCCCCTAATGCTTGCACAGTCCTATAGCTCGTCCTGGGTCGACATTTCATTCAGTAAAGTTAGACAGTTTTGATTTATATTCTGTTTAATGAACTGTTGATGAACGCATTATTTGAACGCATCTGCTTACATATGCTATCGCTTGTTTCTCCTCCTTATTCGCCTGCGTTTTGATCAGGAAATTCAGTACTCTCAGAAGATGCATAATAGCGCCCCCTACCATATAACAGTGAAAACACGGAAAGCCAGGCAGGGAAGCGCTGTCTCATAAATGACGGAAAATTCGGTCATTGGCAGGGAAAGAGTTAAAGCTTCGAAATGAATACATGTCTATCCACCTTATTCCTGATGGGTTTACTGCGTTCTGAATTATGGGTGGCACTTCCGGTTTGGTGAACTCCCATTCAAAAACACTGAAACAAATCATTTCAAATCATAAGGTTGCCCAACAAATAAAGCTGATCCGTCAGTTTGACTTAATGAGCTATCAGTTTTCTTTCATGTTTTATCTAAGAATAACATGAGAATAACGTAACACTTGGTATTTTAACGTGACATGTTATAACAAGAATATCTATAGTAAGAGCTCTGCATTCTTTTCCTCATGATTATTTTCTTTTTTACTTTTGAATTTCGTTGTAATAGTATGATAAAGGTCAACATATACTGCACATTTGTGGTCTGTTCTCCCGATTTAATTTACGATGTATACCATTAATAATTCACTGGAATCCTCCCCAAATCCTCACGTCTCTTTCCAGGTTTGGTTTCACAGGTAAATACAATTTATTATGTGTCAAAATTATTGAAATCACTTTAAAATAGTATCACGCAATGCTGAAGTAAAACATTTTTTTATTATTAAGGCGTATATTACATAATACAGATTACCACAGTGATTTTTAACCGACCGATTTTGCTGTGGAAAGATGCTTTTTCAGAGATTATTCATGGTCTGTTGAAAATACCTTGTTGATGCCTTTACACTTTTAAATGTCCTTTTAATGTTCAATGGTTGAAGGGTGAGTAGAATAATATATGTCATCGTACACAGTTTAAAAAAAAAAAAAAATATATATATATATATATATATATATATATATATATATATATATATATATTATTGCGTCCTTAGAGCTAAACGGAAGTTACACCCATAATTCACACAAAGCTTCATGGGGCGCAGGAATACTGTGGATAATATCACTAATTTGCTTTCAAAACATAATAAAACTAACTAAATGTTTTCAGCTTCAGTTTTCTTACTATATTTAAGATCTTAGTTAATAGATATTGAAGTTATGTTCATTTTTTAGAGTTTAATTGCATTAGTCATAAGCATATGCTGTGTCTTTCTTGGCCCTCACCAGGGGCATTTCCAGTCGAGCAGACAAATAGTCGGTTTGAAACTAAAGTGATTATGTCCACCCCACTAAACACAGATAATAGCTCAGATAACTGCTGTTAATACAGTGATCGAAGTGGTGTTTAAAATCTCATCATCTGTGTAGTTTATTTTCAGTTTCAAAACACATTTTAAATCTCACATGTAAGAAACATACAGAAAATCCAAGCCAAAATGAATGGGGGTCATTTCTACCAAAGAACATGTTCTTTTCTCCATCCTAGAGGATAATATATATATTATATAAGACAACATTATAAACTCACAATGTTAAAAGATGGAAATCATCATTAATTTGTCCTTTCTCTAATCCAAATTTTGCACACAAAAAACAATGTATGCATTCTTAATGAATTCATAAGTTGGATATTGATTTTCATATTTTTATATCATTTTCCATCTTGTTAGTCTATTGTAAAAAATACTTTTACTTACAAAAACCATGCCTAATCACCTCCAGAAAGTGGAGACTCACTCTCACTGTGTGTGTGTGTGTGTGTATATATTATATATATATATATATATATATATAAATGTATGTATGTATACATTTTATAATATAATACAAAAGAGCTAGTTTTTTTACTGTTTACATATGTAAACTATAAAAAACCCTCTATGTTTAGCTCTATATGCAGCATGAACCAGGAGTAAGTGGGCCAATGTAATCCGTGAAACACACGTACACATACACACACTCATTTTGAAGGAAACCTTGCATGACTTGTCACTCTGAATTAAGCAAGAGCGGCCTGACACGAGCGTACAACGAGAAAGGAAACTCCACATCACATGCTCAATTGTTTCCCGTCTCCCAACACCTTTTAGCACACAAACACGTGCAGCGGCTCTCTAGCGAGCTTGTCACTCATTCAATGTAGCAACTCCGTCAACCTAAGCTAATGCCACTTTTTCCACCTCACCTGCCGCCTTTAACCTTGTCCGCTCGGGCCACAGAATCCATTGTGCGCCGCAAATCTCTCCCATCCATCATCTGTGCTACAGGTGCAGCCGTGCCTGCCGGACAGAAGCTGATTTCCTAGTTTCACTTACAACAGAAGGACAAAGAGGTGCCAGTCCACCCACGCCCGAGCGGATATTTACCACCCGAATCAACGCCAACTTCCTAATTGTTCAAACTCATTCATACGTCCCCATGTATTAGCTGTACACACCTCAGTGATTCCTTCATTTAGTACACATTTCACCCACACAAAGACAGCAGGACTCGGGTCCTCCAAGAACAGGCGCCCAACAGACATTCACACTTTCTCCAGCGCGAGTGGGAAGTGTTGTGTTGCTCGAGTAGGTTTTCGCACCTTTAAAAGGATTACGGGGTTCTGTACCCCGCACCACTCCCATAGATCCACACGTTGAGTGACTAAAAATCACATTTTACACCTTCGGTTGCAACTCTCTGGAGTTAAATATCAGCATTAGAAAAGCAGTTTTGACTGGACATTCAGTGCCAAAGCACTTTCCCCCACAGACCAAGTGAAAATGCAACATGCCTTTGCCAAATACTCAATTCTCACCTTTTACAATACCCTGCCATTCTGCTGACACATGGCGTGTTTATTCCTATACAGAGCTTTTTTGTTGAATAATTGGTAATTAACCAGTTACCAAATGCTTGTGTTTCAAAAACTCTGTGAATTTGATTAGTGCTAAAAGGTGACTCAACTGAACTTGGGAAGTCTTCTCTTGACCTGGCTTGTTCTCACACTGACTCCAGCTGGAATTTAACTTCCTACGGACATGGGATTCATACAGCTATTATGCTGCTTTCAAATGCTATCGGAATTATCATAAATACAAGTTTCCTAGTTAGAAATTGGACATGAACACCCTCTCACCCTCTCATTTACGTAGTTCCCAAGTTGGGCGGGCCATGAACTTTAAACAAGGCAAAGGGCAGAACGATTGCAACTGTGACTGGTATTCTTTATGCATTTTTTTTTCCACAACAGCTACATCACCTTATCTTGTCATTAAAATAGTGCATATTTACATGTATGAATAATCATTTGAAGCATATTGTATGTTTTATACATAGCAAAAATAGCCTGTATTCGACCGAAATTCCAGAATTGTCTGCCAGCTTATTATCTAGATAGTGCTGTGAATGTTTATATGGTTGTCAATGAATGGGACGCTGAATATCATTTTGGCTTTAATATACATGTGTCAATATAGCAAATAGTATATATTACTGTATATTAAAAATGTGAAGAAGGATTGCTCATGCAAAACTTGCCACCATGATGCTAAGCTGTTTGTCAGGACATTGCTAAGATTTTCTAGGTGTTTTTTTAAAAGGGACCACTTATTAAGGTGCAGAAACATTTACCATTGTTTGGTAATTTTTTGCAGGCGAAATAACATTTCAATAGCAATCCATGCATTCAGGAATTTCAGCGAAAGATTTATTAAAGCAAAGATTTAAAAAAAAATTGCATCAGTCAAGCAAATTCTCCGCATTGACCAACAGAAAGTTGGTTGTTTTGAAAGTGATTTCCATGTGAGCAGTGCTTCATACACTTTTTTGCCCGCAAAATTTCACAAAAATTTGTGACCGCACCTTTAGGCAGTTGTTTAGATTTTCAATGTTACTAAAGTGTTCTGGGTGGTGTCTTCCTGGTCCAACTTGAAACTTGGTTAGAAGAGTAGCACATGCAATTTGAGGTACCAATCATGTTTAAAGCACAAATGGTTTGTTGCTGCATAAATACCTGTTACTTTTTCCTGGTGATGTGTATTTGTCTGTTTAAGACTTTACAACTCACTTTTCTACCTCATTTTATGGAGTTTCCCCCTGCAGACAGACAGACTCATAGTCTCAATACTGTATGTCCTTGGAGAGCCTGATCTCATGAAAGTGCGTATCAATACCACGAATGTTATTTCTCGTGCCATTTATATGCCAAAAATCGTTTTTGCGTGTATATGATGCGCACTTTATGGCGTGTAATACGCACGCACACCCATCCCCCCTCCCCCTAATCCTACCCAAGGTGTTATCAGTGCGTAGCATATACACGCAAAAAACATTTTTGGCATATAAATGGCACGAGAAATAACATTCGTGGTATTGATACGCACTTTCATGAGACTGCGTTGCATTGGAAGTTAATTATTACTTTTCCCCCTCCACAGAGGCCAAGTGGAGGTTGGCAGACAAAACAGCAGAATTCACATTCGGGGAAGGTAGAGCCGCCTCAGGTAACACAGAACACACCTCAGGAGACTCTCTCTCTCTGATTAAAAATGACAAATGTTCCAGTGCTGCACTTCAGGTCTTAAAAATTTGCCAATAAAAATTATTAGCTGCCACAAACTGCATGTCCTGCAGTTTTTCTTCCCTTAAAAAATGATTACTAGAGAAATGAAAGCTCATTCGGGCAGTAAAATACGTCTGCGTGTGCAACTCTAAACAACTGTTTCTGCCGCTTTGGACAGTCATAAATAAAAACGTCCTAACGCTCTCGTTCGTCCCATGGTCGGCAATGAGAGGACATACATACACACACAGACAGCAAATGTCCACACAAACTTCAAACATCATATACCATCTCTTCAAACATCACATACCAATTCTCACAGATTTTTATGATCATACTATATATTCAGCATCTTCTACAAATGACTAATTTACTACAAATGACTAATTGGGGTCTCAAAAAGTGTAAAATTTCACCCCAAAATTGACAAAAATCTACAAAATAATATCTCCGTAAAGAATATGAAGAGTATTTGCTAGGACACATTAATTTAATCACAAATAAGCCAATTTCCCCCCACATTCGCATTACTGTAATGCATTTGTTTTGTAAATCCCATAATTCTCAATGATTCTTGTAGTTGATTGTCACTACGTTAATACACTTTTTTATTTAAATTTCTTTGTTAATTTTATTTACAGTAAAACTTACT
Organism: Meda fulgida; assembly: GCA_030578275.1. Classification (NCBI taxonomy): domain Eukaryota; kingdom Metazoa; phylum Chordata; class Actinopteri; order Cypriniformes; family Leuciscidae; genus Meda; species Meda fulgida. The sequence goes on from CM060621.1 coordinate 31,684,271, forward strand.
TTAATACAGTGAATTTTTGAATCACCATTAATTAAAGCATAAAACAAATACTACCAAAAATACATTTTGCATTACAGTACAGAGAAAGAGATACATATACAGTAAACATGTCACAAAAAAATTGTAATAGTTCTATAACAACAAATAAAATCAATAATATAAATATTGTATTTATTCATTTATTTTATTTTAGACAGAAATGTTCCTGACGGGTTTTATAAGGTTAGCAGCACACTTTTCAGACAGCTGAAGATTTTTATTACTGAGCCACTCACACATACACACAGCAGCTTTTATATGTCTGTACATTGCCATCCATCTCTGTCTGTTACAATCAGCTCAACTGCTATCACTGGCTCTCTCACACACACACACACATAAAGAGCTGTTAAACTTCCCGTTTAAAGGTTTTCAGCCCAGGAGGCAAAGGTTCTCCAGGATCATATTATATTTGAAGAAACTCCTAACCCAAAGAATTTAGAGTTTAACTCACCCCACACCGCTTGTGCTACGGACATGAATAATACCTCAAATTATGCATCTTGGTATGGAGATCATAAAAACAGTTGAACAAACATCCCATTGAATTGCATGTAAAAACTAGGCATTATAATTCTAATAAACAGACCAATGCATATAATTAACCCCAAACACAAGCCGATACCAATATGGTCGCCAATACCATACTGTACATATGTGTTGTCATCCCTTTTCTCTGTCTATACCAACCCTTGACCATTAACACAGTAGCAGCTCTCTACTCCCGACCGCAGAGCACTCCCTGCGCCAATACAACACTGCTCTGAAACCCCATGCAGTCTGTACAAGCCATAATGGAGCTCAGTGTCTGAAAACTGCTAACGTATAGTGAGTGTTTTCAGCAATGCGCTTTGTTAGGTTTAATGTCACGCTGAAGCTTCAGGGTCATGCATGCCTCTTGGGAAATTTTCACCTGGGGAGATGCTTGTTACACGTTACCTGTTCGACAAAACCTATCAGCCCAAAAAAGAAAAAGAAAAAGAAAAAAAATGACTGAAGTGACAGAGCGAAGCTCTGAAAAACAGTGGAGACATAAAAAATATTGAGAGCGTTTTAGGAGGAACACTAAAAGCATTGTCAAAGTGCCCTTCTGCACAGGGTTTGAACTGAACATGCTCATTTGAAATACTCCCGGCATCCAGGCTGTCAAAAACCTGAGCGTGTGAAATACCAGAGAGGAAAAAAAACTAAAGTTCAAGTGCTGAGTGAGAAATGAGTGTCAGAGATCTTCACCTGCATGACTGTTCTCGAGGAAAGCTCACAGCGACGTGCTTAACTGCAATTTGCATAAAGTTTTACATTAAAAGGTGTAATGTTGCGTTTATAGTGCAATAATTTAACTGCTCTTTCATGCCAAGGTGCAAAGATTAAAGTTCACCCAAAAAATATATTTGTGCACAGCAAAAGACATTTTCCATAAAAACTTCATAAAAGCACTATAAGATGCTATAGTATATTCCAAATGTTCTGAAGGTACACAACTTTGTGTTAATGAAATTGAAGTCATTATTCATGGAAAACTTCTCCTCTTCTTCACATTGAGGTTTAAAATGGCACCTCAACATCATGCCATTGGTTCTTGTACCAAATGCAATGCAAACATTTATATATGGGCAAAGGAGAATTGCAAGGGCAAGATTTTCAGTAAATAACCTGAATTTTGGTCCGTTCCTCACACAGAGCTATCACCTGACTACTTTTAGAGAAGGCAAATGTGAACACTATTGTTATTATTATTAATAATAAAGTAACAAAGCAATAAACAATATAATACAAGTTTCATTTATGGTTAAAAAATTCCTTTAATTACCAGGGGAAAAAAAGATGCTCTGTCAGTTGCAGTAGTTTTTTGACAATTTGGAAGTCAAATTGTCTAGCTAGCTGCTTGGTAATTTTTACTTAGTTTCATTTTACATTAAAAAAAAAGAACAAACTGAATAAAACATTTGTGTGTGTGCATGTGTGATTGTCAATTTGGCACTTATTTATGCAAATATGCAAGTAAAATGGAAACGTATTCTCATTTACTTATTTTAAAGTTGTTGGTCAGCCTCAAGTAAGGTGAGAATGGCTAATGAAACTCTTTCAGCAGGAAGCAGAGGCAGTAAATTAGCATAGAAAAACATATTTCAATTGCCAATCTAATTTAGCACCCAGTGGCCTCTGGTGGGAGTGGTGTGTGTATTAGTATTCTACAAGGCTGTGTGTGTGTGTGTGTGTGTGTGTGTGTGTGTGTGTGTGTGTGTGTGTGTGTGTGTGTGTGTGTGTGTGTGTGTGTGTGTGTGTGTGTGTGTGTGTGTGTGTGTGTGTGTGTGTGTGTGTGTGTGTGTTCTTCGGCTGTGATTGTCAGTATTCTAGTCCAGGCCATGCACTTGCTGAATTCTCAGCTGCATCAGGTCCCCAGCACTGTGATTAAATTGTGTAACTATGCGCTGGTGTGTGTACGCAACAGCTTTTATGCAGATGTATAATTAAACCTCTACATTAACAGTCCTGTACTAACACCACACAATAACAAGGAGAAAGAGTTAATGTCACGTCAGTGTGTTTTTGTGCGGGTGCACTGCGTTCAGGAGAAACACCGCCCCATTTCTGAGCTGATCCTTGCTTGAGGATTGCAATATTTTTAAGCTTAACTCCCACTCTTTTTTCCTTTCTCTCACTCTTTCCATCCCTCTCTCTCAGGTGCTCATTATAGGTCCATCTATTGCTTTGTGCGCTCCGCAGGGATGCCCACTAACCCCCTTCCCTTCCTGTCTTAGCCCCTCTCTACCCTGTAACTCCCTCCTCTCTTATTTCCCTCCTTTCACCCTTATCACTGCCTGTAGAGGGAGTCGTGCTGTCCTGCAGTGAGGAGAGAAAGGCGGGAAAAGACACAGAAATGAATTAAAGGATTTAAGAACTGATCTAAGAAATAGGGTGGATTCATTTATGAATATTTGTGTTGCTTAAAACCTGTATTATTTCTGTTTTTCTTCTGTGGAATGCAAAATAAGATGTTTAGGACAACGCATGTTTTTCAAAGAAGAGTTCTGCTCACCAAGGCTCAATTTATTTAAATAAAAATACACCAAAAACAGTAATGTTGTGAAATATTATTACAACTTAAAATAACTGTTTTCTATTTGATTATATTTTATAAATGTAATTTATTCCTGTGATGCAAAAGAACAGCATTTATTTGAAATATAAATGTTTTGTAACATTATAAATGTGCTTACTGTGTTGAATGCATCCTTTCTCTTCAGAAAAAAAATATTTGTAAAAAAAAATCTTACCTCAAACTTTTTAATGGTAATGCATATAAAATAATATAAAAAATGCCAAAAAATCATTAATATGCATCCGTAAGGGTCACAACAAATGTTCTGCGCATGAGTCGACCTCGGCCATCCACGCTCATCCCGCGGTTGAGTATACTTTGAAAGCTGTGCCGACACTACTGGACAGGAGACGCGTCTGAATGCGGAAAATCTATGCAGGTGAAGCTGGGGAAGGTGGAGGGTTTCTGAAAGCGCATTGCAATGCGCAAGGCAAATGCTAACCAAGTATTTGAAGGTTGAGCAGCAAGCTCATTGGCTACTGATACAGCAGGAACCAATCAGCTATGCCCAATAGAGAATGATGTGATTGAAAGCAGGTTGAGTTAAGGACCTTTGCCATCAAGAGTTTCATGACAGAACTTTATATTTAGAAGATCTGTTCAGAAAGATCTGTATGGAGCAAAGTTTCAGTAAGTTAAGTGGATGCATAAAACATATGGGTGAGCGAAGGACAGGAGAAAGAGGACAGTCGGATGATAGAGAAGTGCTGGATGGAGTGATTAGTGAAACGAGAGCAGTAATGCATGCTGTCATCCTCACCATATCCCATAAGACCGTTCTCCTCATCAGCATGGAGGAGCTCAGATGAAATTGAATTCGTTTGGCCCTCTCTCTCTCTCTCTTTCTCTCTGAGGTGGGAAAGCAATGATCCATGTAATTATTATATATTATGGGAGGATTCCCAGTCAAGCAAAGCATCTAATCTTACAGTAATCCACTACCCCTTACACACACACACACACACACACACACACACACACACACACACACACACGAAGACACAAACAGACATTTTGAATGTCACTCTCTGGAATAATCTGACACTGGATATTCTAAATGGACTGGGTTGCTGTCAAAGTCATGTATGTGTTAACTAGATTGTTAACTTTTCACCTGTCCTTCATTTACTGTCAGGTCCTGTGTGTGTGACCTTCAGAATGAAGCGCGCATGGAAACGGTTCATTATCATCTGGATTGGTGGCATGTGATGGCAGATTCTGCGCAGGGACCAGAAAACGCACACACGCGGCTCCACGCTCCTGTAACCCGTCATGAATATTTAGCAGACGTTCTGATTTCTTGCCGTTTAGCCAAGCTCTGCTGATATGACATTTTATTACTTCGCCAATATAAACTTACACGCACACAGCCAAACACACACACACACACGGTTAGGTAAACAGTACTATCGCTGTCAGCACAACTTTAGGTCTGCCTGGAATCTGACACACATTTTCTCCATTTTCAGAGCTGATTGTGGGGGAAACTGTGGAATTCTGCGGAATGGATTTAGATATGGATAAATATGCTAAACAGAGCTAAGAATAGTACAATTTTATTGGTAAAAATTGAAATTGAAACTGAAAGCATCATCGAAATTTGCAAAGATAAACAAAGACACAAGGTTACACTTAATAAATAAAAAATTTAAAAGGGGTTTTCGCGTGATGCCATTGAAGAGCCATTTAAGGTTCCCCAAAGAACCTTTTTAGTGAACAGTTCTTAAAAAAAAAAAATCATCATAGTGCGAAGAACATTTTAATAATCTAAAGAACCTTTTTCCACTATAAAGAACCTTTTGTGCAATTGAAAGGTTCCATGGATGTTAAAGTTTCTTCATGGAACTATTGATGCCAACAAAACAACAACAACAAAAAAAGTTTTTAAGAGTGAAGGGACGAGAGGAACTTTGATAATGAAAGATCTTCAAATTCTATCAAATAGATAACATTAAATTTACATTTATTTTCCAAAGACTCCAAAGTGAAAGAAAATTGCCAAAAATTAATGTGATGAGATAAAAAAAAATGTGTGCTGCAAAATAATGTCAAGAACACTTGAGTTGTCCTCAGAGTCACAGACTGTACACAACAAACATAAAGCAAAATCTGTAGTCTGATTCACAACAAATTACTTTTATAAATTACTTATAAAACCCAGCAGTTATGAATCTGAATCAGTCTGACAAATCCTTCAGCGAATGAACTCACTGAAAAGTGTTTACTGAATCGACTCACTGGGATATTACTTTCAATTAAGTTTGTGGGATATGAATCTGATAAGAATCTGGGGGGGCTGGTCATTTTTCAACACTGACAATAATAAGTTATGTTATTAAGCAGCCAATCAGCATATTAGAAGGATTTCTGAAGGATCATGTGACACTGAAGACTGGAGTAATGATGCTGAAAATCCAGCTTTACCATCACAGGAATAAATCATATTTTAAAATATATCAATATAAAACACTTGTTTCACAATATTACTGTATTATTTTTACAGTATTTTTAAGTTTATTTTTACTGTATGTTTATATTAAAAAAGCCTTGGCATTGGCAAGCATCAATCATAAAAAGCAAAGTGAGAAAAAAGGCTGAAAACACCCCAAAGAAACAAGTCTAAAGAAGCTTAGCCATCTAAATTCAAAAGTATGCACTCAGTATTCTTTCTATTCACCGTTTTCAGCTCTTCTACCTTCCTCACCACACAGAGCACCTGTTCAGACAGCAGATTTCTCCAACCCACAGATTCATGATCTCAGCCAAACGTGGAACACTGATCCAGAACCAGTTCCGCTGATCTCTGTGGAAATGACTCCGCTCTATTAGCGCTTCACTTTAGCGGAATCATTGTGGGACGGATTCTAGCTGGCTAAGGGCTGATGCTACTGATGAATTACACTCATTCTTTGGAACACCATCAAGATTTTAAACTTAAAATGGAAAATGGACAGACAAAAAAAGCAAAGAAAAAAGAAGACGACATACTGCTCAGACGGTCACATTGACAGACAAAGGAAGCCAGTAGTTTGGCTGTGGGGGTAGTGTGTCATGTGCACATGAACAAATCCACACACACCTGGGGTCATCCTGCCCAGCGCAGAGCATAAAAGAGTTCATGTCTCGCTCTGAGAGAGTGAAGGCGCATTGAGGCATTGCTAAGGGCTGCGGGCTTCCTATAAACACCTAGCAGAGGGTTTATAAGTTTGGACAGGTATGACACATGCGCACACACACACACACACACACACACACACACCTGATCCATGCTAAGCATTATTGCCTGCAAACAAAAACTTAATTGAGGTCACAAGTGTACATGTCGATCTGAATGGCATCAGCCCATGAGCTGCACTGAATATGAAGTGCATACTAACCCTAGCAGTTCATTCGAATTGTTGCGAGGCTATACGCAATCCTCCATGTTTGCCATTAGTCGTAAATGACCTTGCGGTACTACAGGAGCACTTGCAACTCGTTGCCTAACAAGCAATTCATTACACAGCAATTAGACGCCATATTAATTAGCAGTTTAGATATGTACCCCTGTTAAGCAACTCGTCATCATGTGATTAGTACTTCCTTCAAGTAAAATGCCCACTTAGGAACACATTCAGACATACTGTGAGTAGATAAGTGCACACACACAAACATGCTTACAAAACCTTAAATCTTTATATGGTGATATAAAAACACTTGTATGGGCTGAAACAGAACTGCTAGTGCACACACAACACGAGTCTCCAAAGGCCTCATCAGTCAGTCACCATATACTCAATGATTGGGGAGGGGAGAGATGGGTAGAAAACTGTCCAACATCCTTCAACTTCTATTAATGTGCTAAGAGGATCCAGACACTCCTTTAGGTCCTTAGTACAGCCAAAAAGTTCATCTAGAATCCAGACACTTCCAACTGTATAAAGTTTTTTTTTTTTTTTTAATGTACAAACATTAACAAATTGCTATTTCTACCACTAATCTAAAAGAACCGTGATTAATTGAAGAATGAACCAGAGAGGTGTGAGTGTGTGATTTGTAAAAATCTTGCCATTTCACACACACATTACATTAGCCAATCAACTAGTGGTTTACTACATCTTCAGATATCCCAGCCCTACAGTTTAATGCACAACAAGCCAACCTTTAAATGAGACAGATATTTCCCTGGCAGCTCCTATATCTTAAGAGCACCTCAGGCATTCACAGTCATTTGGGTAACATACCTCAGCAAGGCAGGGTGAACCGAAACTAAATCACCCATAATGCCTTTCTCTGGAGTGTCTGAACATTGAATTTTCTCATATCAGGATCACAGCACAATTATGGTATATTTAGACATTTTGTGAGAGATACCATTTATTTGTTTTACACTTAAAGCAGGACTATAAGGAAACTATATGAAAACCAACAAATGGACTGCATAAAGAACCGCAGAGGGAATAAAATGAGGTTCTGTGAGAACGTCAAAGGCAAAAAAAGAAAAGTCCACTGGCCCAAAAGACACAGATGTTCGAGACAAAAATGACAAGAATGATGAATGGCTCCATCTTAAAATTCACCGGAGTTACAAGAAACACTTTCTGAGTCTACTATTCAAAAAGTTCTCCTTTCTGACTCCTTACAGCTAAAAAAAAAAAAAGGAGAAATAACTCATAAATGCCCAGCACTGTTATCCTAAGATCACCGCAATCTAAAGGATATTTTCTCTAATATGCAAGGATGTATAAAAACTCATATTCCTCGCAGGCAGCAACACAAAATGGATCTTAATTAAAATAACAGAGAATTTTAAGACTAGATTTTTTTATTTTTTAGCAGTTTGGTTTAGTTCACCAAATGCACCACCATCAAAAGTTTGTTTTTGAGAGAAGTCTCTCATGCTCACCAATGCTGCACATATTTTATCAAAATACAGAAAAAACAGCAATATTGTTACAATAAAAAATATTTAAAAATCTACTTTAATGCAATTTATTCCTGTGATGCCAAGCTGAATTTTCAGCATCATTACTCCAGTCTTTAGTGTCACATGATCCTTCCAATGAATCATTTTAATGTATTGATTTGCTGCTCAAGTAACATTTCTCTCCTTCGATGCAAGTATAATTTTGCCCATTTAATCATTTATCAGGCAAAGGTAGTAGAAGCACAAATGGTGAAGCTTCATTCTTACAAGAATTGTTCAAAGGTTTCTAAAAAAAAACTCTCTCTCTTTCTATCTACTTCCTTTCTCTGGTCTATGGAGCTGAAAGATTGACTGGCAGACGAAGAATACAAGTCTGTGTTGGTTCGGTTCAGTTCATTTCAGTGGCCCTTGTGACCTCAAAGACCTGTCATCGGTTTTAGGGTCCAACATTGACAGAGAGACTCACAGAAACACACACATTTAAACGCACAATCTGAACGTACCCTACACAAAACAACACCTCTTGGAAAGAGATATGGAGCAATATGGTCAAGCTAGTCAGACCTATGATGCCTCTAATGCCCCAATAAATCTCTTTCTGTCTCTTTTCTGTCTCTTGCAGTTTCATGTTTTACAATTCATACTTTTAACGACCAAGCATCCATCCTTCACATCAGCAAACATTACTGAATGCAGTGAAGATGTGTACCATGCAACAATGTAATTTAATCTGTTCAAAACAGCCACACGACAACAACAAGAAGAAAAGAGCTATATAAAGATTTACACACAAATTTGTGAAAAGAAATGATATTACTTGTGATGTTTGTGTGTCCTTCAAGCAAATAATGGGCTTTACTACCCTGAGATCAAAGTCAATTTGTACGATCAGTTAAACAAGCATCCAACTGCCTCTTTTATTTGACTGAAATACACAGAAATAAGGCTTTTGTTTATTTGAAAAACACTTGCTCAGTATTCAGCGCCATTCATTGTCATGGCAGAAAAGAAGCCATCTGAATGATGACTTGAAAAAACAGACAGAAACAATTATTCATCAGTCTAATAAAATAACATTAAAACGAAAGAAAGACAATGATGATGCAAGGAAGCAAGGAAGGTAAAAAGATGAATGGATGGAAGTATGAGGAAAAGAAAATGGATGGATGGAAGTATGAGGAAAAGAAAATGGATGGATGGATGGAAGTATGAGGAAAAGAAAATGGATGGATGGATGGATGGATGGATGGATGAGGAAAAGAAAATGGATGGATGGATGGATGAGGAAAATAAAATGGATGGATGGATGGATGGATGGATGGATGGATGAGGAAAAGAAAATGGATGGATGGATGGAAGTATGAGGAAAAGAAAATGGATGGATGGATGGATGGATGGATGGATGGATGGATGGATGGATGGAGGAAAGAAAAGAAAATGGATGGATGGATGGAGGAAAGAAAAGAAAATGGATGGATGGATGGATGGATGGATGGATGGATGGATGGAGGAAAGAAAAGAAAATGGATGGATGGATGGATGGATGGAGGAAAGAAAAGAAAATGGATGGATGGATGGATGGATGGATGGAGGAAAGAAAAGAAAATGGATGGATGGATGGATGGATTGATGGATGGATTGATGGATGGATGGATGGAGGAAAGAAAAGAAAATGGATGGATGGATGGATGATGGGGGAAGGAAAAAAGATGGATGGATGGACAAATGGGGGAAGACAAACAGGATAGATGGACAGATGGGAAAATAAAAAGGATGGATGGATGGATGGATGGATGGATGGATGAAAGCTTATTGGTGAAATAAGTTTATGTCTGACATTATGTGAAAGTTGCAAAAACAAATAGATTCAGAATTCCATATTGAATTCCTCTGCATGAGTACATGATATTCCTGAAAAAAGAAACAAACAAAGGATGATAGCGGAGGTCTTTACTGGTCCCTGCTAGCGTGAGACCAGGAGACCTTATTCCCTTGCCAATCTTAAAGAGGAAGCTTTTAAACACCAAACAAATTGTATATTCAAGGTCACACGCTTAATTTCTAGGTTCATTTGAGCCGCTGTGCTCTCCCAAACCTTGTCTACAGTGATAGCAGTGTGTTTATGCCTGCGTGTGTATGTTGATCGGAGCAGAGATGGCTCATTAAGCAGTGTGTTCTGTATAGGGGCGGGCGCAAGGCCTCGTCCTCCTGAATTCAGCAGTTTTTTACAGCCATTACCATCTCCAGTATTAGACCTGCACATTAGCATTCAAGAGCTTTTTATTACAAATCTTTCCCCTACACTGAGCATGTGTTTGTGGGTAAAGAACGGCCAGTAACGCAGCAGGACACTCCAATGCCTCCCACTGCCTGATGGACGGCGGCGATTTGCTCCATTTGCACCTGTGAGCAGGTAATAAATGAGGAGGTTCGCAGAGAGCTTTTACCCACAAGGACAAAGACAGCAATTTTCACCCTGAGAGAGGAGAGTTTACCTTGCACTGCTAAACACACATACCAGCATATACCACATACATTGACCCAGCTGCGTTGCACCATATGGACCATAATGGCCTAAAAATATGTGTGTATGCGTGTGACAAAATGTGTGTGTGTCCACGTTCATTACAGCTTACATGGCTGTTTTTAGGGTCCATATGGTGTACAGACCACTTTCTGCCACTTACAAAGAAATAGAAAAAATATTTAAAGAAATAGTTTATCACAAATGTACATTCATTCATTTGAGTACTTGTGTATGTAAAAAAATAATAATAATCATTTAAAAATCATATATATTTCAAATATTTGATCTATTTAAATTAATATAACTAATGAAATTCCACAATAAATAAAATAAATAAATACATAAGTATAAATAAAAACAAATGAACAAATTAACAATCAATAAACACACACACTGTCAATATATACACAAAATTGAACAATGAATAAAACTCAATTAGTTAAAACAACATCTACATGCACTAATTTTGCAATTAAACAGCAATGGAATTTAGTTAGTTAACTATAATAATAATCTAGCACCATTAACATCAACGTATTAACAATTAGCATGCTAATTCTGAGAGAAAATGTGAATAAAAGGCTGATGAAAATATCCCAAACCAGTGACCGCTTTTGAAAGGTAGGACACCACTTCTTTAAAGTGTTCTACAGATTGTATCTTCTTTGACCGCCAGTGTCACTCCTCTCTATTAGCATTCGTCTCCAGCTAATTTAAATGCTAATATATCCTAGCCTTTTCTCTGCGTGATAAAGCTAACAATCGACACTGGAGGCCTTTTTGCAGCTGAGCTATGAGGCAATTAGCTCAAATAGTATAACCATATACAGCGAGAGGAATAGAATATTAAAAAAGTGATCTGACTGCCCTGAGAGAAAACGCAGGGAAAAATGTAGGAAGTTAAAGAATGCTGGGAAGTGGGAAGGGTGATGGTGAGCGGTCAGAGAATAATTTCATCGTTTCGTGGAGTCCTATTGGACTGCCTGTGATAAGAGAGAGGTTAAAGGTGAAATGGTAGAGGAAAGGATAGACTCAAACATTACTATCAGGAAGTCAAAGATGGAGAGCGAAAGAGATCCATTTACTGTTTGCAATTTTATAATGTAATGCAGAGCGGCTTAGTCACGGTTAAAACATATTTCAGCAAAGGCATTTACAGATAACCAATGCAGAGGATAGAGGTGTTTCCTTTTATAATTGGGGATAGTGAAACATGATGAGATATGCAAATGAGGTGCGTGTACAGGCCTACCATGAGTTCCAATTATAGAACTATAGACAGTACGATAGATAGACAGAAAAATATAATAAATGAGATAGATGGAACGAATGATAGAATGAACGAGAGATAGACGAAATGAAAGATAGAATTAAAGATAGAGAGACAGAACAAATGATATGAACGAACTTTAGAGAAATGGAACAGATAGATAGATAGATAGATAGATAGATAGATAGATAGATAGATAGATAGATAGATAGATAGATAGATAGATAGATAGATAGATAGATAGATAGATAGATAGATAGATAGATAGATAGATAGATAGATAGAATATGCTGGTCTTTTCAGCAGGGCAAGTAAAGAAAAATTTGAATAAATAACACGAAAAGCCCATCTGGAAGTCACATATGTGTGTGTCTGCATCCGTGCGGGTGTTTCAAAGCCTTTCGGCATTTCAAAGAGAAATAACTGTCCTGTAATCATAGCCATCCTTTGCTCAACTAGATTGTTGTATTAAATATTCAAAACCGGACAGACTGCATAAAAACCAGGAGAAAATGATTCATAATGCAGGTAACACTCGCACAGGGACCTCTGGATGAAAGGAAATGTCATTTGTCACTGGCCTTTGTTCATCTGTCACAGCCTGTTGGGCATCTAACCATTAAGTAAGCATTATTAATTAATTTATTAATTAAAGTGCCCGTGGTATCACCGTGATGGGCCGAGGGTGCAGCCTCACGTGTTATTTGCAGCTTAGGGGCCCACAGAGACAAATCCGACCAAGAGAGAGAGACTTAATGAGAACAAATAGGTTGAGAATGCAAATGTGGACGTTCCCTCAACTGCACTCTGCCACCAGTCACATCTCTGCATAGTACAGCTTCAGGGCACTCTGGTGGAACCAGTTTGTGTGTGTGTGTGTGTGTGTGTGTGTGTGTGTGTGTGTGTGTGTGTGTGTGTGTGTGCGCGTGTGCGTGTGTTTGTGTGTCAGTCAGCGGGCTTTGCAAGAGCTCCTCCTGTGGTGTTACTCATTACAGAGTGGAGAAACTAGCTTGTGACTTTTACACCAGATGATTTGAACACACACACACACACACACACACACACACACACACACACACACACACACACACACACACACACACACACACAGCTGATATTCAAGAAGCAATTAAGCTCTTCTCAGCACTGCTTCCTGGCTTGATATCCTCAGTATTACCTGAACTTCTCATCACTGTGGGTCACACACACACACACACAAACACATTTGTTTTTCTGGTACGGTAGGGATTTTCTATTGACGTATATTGTTCTATACTGAGATGATACGTTTTTCTATCCCCTAACCCTACCCATATACAGTATATATTAAATTATATAAAAATATAAAAATAAAATTTTAAATTGAAAAATATACAGTAGGCATACACTACCATAAAAAAGTTTGAGATTGGAAAGATTTGCTTTATGTTTTTGAAAGACGTCCCTTATGCTCACCAATGCTTCATTTATTTGACCAAAAATACAGTAAAAACAGTAATTGTGAAATATAACTACTCAAAATTACTTTTTTGTTTTAATATATTTTAAATGTAATTATTTCCTGTGATGCTGTCTTCAGTGTCACATGATCCTTCAGAAATCATTCTAATATGCAGATTTGATGCTAAGCTTATTTTTATCACTGTTGTTTTAAATATTTGTGCTGCTAATATGTTTGTGGAAATGGTGATACATGTTTTCCAGGATGTAAAAGTCTTTACTGTTACTGATCCTGTTAGTATCATAAAAAAAAAACTTTGTATCCCCAGAGCTATAAACAAAATGTCAATAGGTCACATTTGCTAATAATTTTTAATAAATAAAGTATAAAGTTATGTTCTGTGAGAAATAATAATAATAGTACTCATAATACTAATGCAAACCTTAGCAAAGACCATAAAAGTGCACAAATTACATACATACAAAGGACACAGTGACCTTTGCATAAGCAGAGCAGCAGCACCGGTTCCACACGCAGTGCAGGTTCGAGACAAACAGCCGTAGGGTCAAGTGTCTGGAGTATTCATCGCAACTCCACACACACACACTCACATCAACGTCCTTGAAAACACATGAGCAGTGAAATAAAAAATAAAGCAGAAAAACAAAAAGCAGGTGATCTACTTCTACAGCAGCCTGCTCTTCTGTGGTTCGTCAGCTGGCATCAAGAACATCGGTACCCTGTGGCAAACGGGGCAACGGCAGGACCACTGAGGCAGAACGAAGGTTGTGTGTGTTTTTCAGAGCATAACGGAGGTCATGGGGTGCCAGGCCGAGCTGTGTGTTATGATCAGTGTCATCGTGTGTGTGCGGCTTGTGTTTGTGTGTTTCCACACTCCAGGGGCCATGGTTGATCGAGTAAAATGCTTCCAGGGCCAGCGGGGGGAATGGTAGCGTTCCATTAGGAGCTGAGTAGCGGGCACATTTGCCCTGATCTATCATTAGCCTGACAGGCAAGACTAATCAAGTGCTGCACATACAAATGAAGATCTCCCCCTGTGGCCCTCTGAAGTCTCTGGGCATGAGAGCGTGTGTGCTGGCATGCGTTTCGCACCATGCTGCTGTTGCCTAATCTCACTGGTCAATTGCATTTCAACTAATGCTAGAAAGAACACATGCAGTTAACAAACAGACAAGCAAAAGAACTTTCATCATAAACAACTTCTGCTAAAGCTGAAGCATGTCATTTCTGCTCCACTACTAAACAGACTTCGAAACAGACTTCCCAAACATTCACCAGCTGCCAGTGTTCCGCAAACAGGTAGTCCAGTCCTAAATTCACAACACTGGCTGTTCAGAAAGCCAACCTAAAAATGTAATGTATGTTCATTCAAAATCCTTAACGCGTTAAAATAAATTAATGCAAATAAATTACTGAAGCATGTGAAATCACCTAACCCTACGTCACGCAGTTAAATGATCTTAGAAGTCGGGAGTTTAGCACACTGAGCATCTACAATGCCACAATCACCTGTAACCTTGGGGGGAGGAAATTTCTATTCTAACCCTTTAACCCGATTTCGCTTCTCTGTTTGTGATCAGATCATTTTAAGCCACTGAACTCCAGGAATTTTTTCAGTCCAATGATCCAGTAAGTGTATTCATTCAAACAATCAGTCCAAAAACCAGGCGGATCACATCAAAGATAGCAGTGACTCAAGTTGTGTCAGTGAATTATTATTCATTTATTCATTCCAGCGAGTGTTTCGCTTTAAAACACAAGCTCTGTCATATGCTGTGGTTGTTTTTGAAGAGCTCAAGCCCGTACGTATCGTACAGACTAAACGTCAAAACATCCCAGTGTATGGCCAGATGATCCCCAAACTTAGTTTCTCGGTTGGATAAAGCAAACCAGCGTCTCGCTAAGTTTTGATGGATGCGGATTGTAATCAAGGTAAAGATGATTGTGGTGACGTACAGGAGTCATACAGTAAACACACGAGAGTCTGTTATATTGATGTGCACACAAACCGTGAAAAATGTGTCAAAATATATTCACAACATTCATTGCATTCATAATATGTATGTATTTGTTCCAGTTCCAAACACCTGTTATTTTTATTTTTATTACATTTACTTTTATTTCATTTTTATTTGATATAAAAAAAGATTATTTTTACTATCATTTTCATTTACAAATATAAAAAAAGCAAAAAATGTGTTATTGTTTACTGCCTTATTTGTAATGGTTCAGGCCAGAACAAATTCTCTTTTTCAATTTTATGGCTGTGGTTCCAAATATACTGAATCCCCATCCTTCAATATGCATACAGACAATAAGCCCTGTAAGCGTAAATGCAGCCTAGAGTGCTTGGGTCGTGGGTTTTAGCGGTTAGATTGGCGCCATGCGAATGCGTGACTCACTGGCGTGCAACATGTCATTAGTGTACGAGATCCACTTTCCCTTGTCACACTCCCGGTGCACTGTTGACAGACTGAGGCTGAAACCAGGCGACACTTCGAGTAAACTCAATTAGTCTCCCAGTCATTATGACACGCATCAAAAATAAAATACAATATTTACATAGTGTCTGCCGTGGACCAATTACACACTGGTGTGGGGGAAGGGGGAGAGAGGCATTAGCATATAATTTGCATGAAGCTTTAACTTTTAAAGTTTAACAGGTGACATTTTGACGTAACTTGTACACAACAAAGAGGGTGAGAGCAGGAGTTTATATGCCAGTTCGTATGGCCAGCAGCCATATCACCCTGTAGCCCAAGACTGGTTGCCCACTGAAGCTAAGCAGGGCTGAGCCTGGTTAGTACCTGGATGGGAGACCTTCTGTGAAAACCAGGTTGCTGCTGGAAGAGGTGTTAGTGAGGCCGGCAGGGGATGCTCACCCTGTGGTCTGTGTGGGTCCTAAAGCCCCAGTCCAGTAATGGGGACACTATACTGTTAAAGAGCACCGTCCTTCGGATGAGACGTTAAACCGAGGCCCTGACTCTCTGTGGTCACAAATAATCCCCCAGTGGCCTCTGTCCATCATGGCCTCCTAATCATCCCCATATATATTATATATATATATATATATATATATACCAATTGGCTTTATCACTCTGTCTCCTCTCCACCAGTAAGCTGGTGTGTGGTGGGCGTTCTGGCGCAATATGGCTTGCATCATCCAGGTGGATGCTGCACATTGGTGGTGGTTGAGGAGATTCCCCCTTCTATGTAAAGCGCTTTGAGTGCCGAGAAAAGCGCTAAATAAATGTAATGAACTATTATTATTATTATTATATGAGGGTTTGTGTTTCATTGCACATTTATACATCCTTTCCACCAAATGAAAAAAGTCTGTGATCAGGGATGAGGAAAAGTGGAGGGACACAAATACAACTTAACAGATTGACTCATGAATATTAATTACGTGATGCCCAGTAATCCTTAAGTGTAGTGTTGTCAAAAACCCCGGTAGTTCGGTACCAAGTCGGTACTAAAAAAATTAAACGGTTACGGTACCAGCTTTTCTTAAGTCCCGGTAGTACCGAAGTACCGGGTTAATCCGGTTCTTGATGCGCTGTCTGAAAGTTGCGTCCTTTTCATAAAAACACTGAGACATGGCGACCGGTGGCGCTGCTAATGCGGTAGCTCTGAATCCACATCTTGACAAGAAAGGAGGAAAGAGCCACATATGGAAATATTTTGAATTAGGCTAATGTCACGTTGCCATAAGGGGCCGTTCACATAGCGCATGCAAATTCGTTATTTCAAATGTAGGCGCGCAGCAAGTGCGCTCATAATAGGAGCGACGTGCGAGCTTGTTTCTCCAGGCGCGCCGCTGTTCATGGTTGCATAGCGGAGACACTGGAGAGCAAGCGCTTGTGGACAGAAGGAGAAAGCGGTGCAAACTGCATTCTTCTTGATGACGAGGAAGTATCAGCAAAGAATTAACTGATTTCTAGCCCTTGCATTAGAAATCAGCTAAAGGGTTCTCAAGTTTTGAAGACAGGCATTTTTGTGACATTTTTGGCAGTTTTGGTCACATAAAACATGTTTTATCTCCTGTATAGTTTGGTAACACTACAATAAGATACCATTCATTTACATTACTTAATGCTTTATCTATCAACACATTGAGTGAACAATATACAATAAACATTAATTCATGTTTGTGCATGTTATTTTATACAAACACTTGATTGTTCATGTTTGTTTACTTCATTCATTGTGCATTAAATAATGTTAACAGATAAAACTTTTGATTTTAAAAATGTATTAGTAGCCTACATTTTTAAATTAACCCCAAGGAGAATAATTGCTACAGTATATAACTATTGTTTATTGTTAGGTCATTTTATCTAATGTTATCTAACAAATATAATCTTATTGTAAAGTGTTTTTAATACTACAGTTTCCATCTTTGTTACTGTGATATACACTTTAATAATATATGTAAATTTAATCTAAATTAAGCTATGGTACCGAAATTGGTACCGAGAACCGTGGATTTGCACTGGTATTGGTACCGAATACTGAAATGTTGGTACCGTGACAACACTACCTAAGTGCTGCATAGTAAAATTGAGGCTTTAAACTTCATTTTCGGTCCAAAAAAACTGTTTGTGCATAACGTTGCCACAAGGGGTGCTATAGTGGGCATTAAAATAAACAAGCCCAAAACTTGATAAGACATTGAGATGTCGAAGAGATCTCAAATTTTTATTTTTATTTCTTGGCTCTCTCTCTCTGTACTTTATCACAGCATTCACCACCAAGAACGAATAAAGATATATTAAATATAATGGGTTATGGCTTTATGACAGTCATCCAACAATATTGCAATGTACAGCTGACACATCAAACACAGAACTAATAATAAACCTCTGAGGCTACGATACTGACTCATAAAGAAAGGACGTACACACACACACACACACACACACACACACACACTGTCTGCAGAAATAGTGTCCTTGATACAATGTTACGATTGCATTAATGAAAATAGTGAGGGATCAAACACACACACAAGGACAACAGACTTTTATAATGTCACAGTGTCATTTATGAGCAGTGATGAGGAACATATGATATAGGTTTTATTAAAAGTTTATATAATATTCAACTCAACAATAAATATCAGCAGAGGAGCTAAGCTGCTATCTTATATGCAAAACTTGCGCAAAACTCACCACTACAATGCCAGGGCACTGCTATCCTACATCACTGCCACTGCAAAATTGCTGAATCTAAAGTCTCATAGAAAAACAAGATAAAAAAGACAGTCCTCTCACGCAAACTCTTATTAATTAAAACATACAGTGCAACCGATGTCGTCCGATTTATGAACAAACCAGGTTTATGAACCAAATATTTTAAGTGGATCAAAAATGTATAGCATGATCAAGTTCAACACAAAATAAATGGCTCTTATGAGCAGACTCTTAAAAGTGAATCAAACAAATAACATCAAACATCAAATATATAAATATATATATATATATATATATAATGTCCAGTGTACTTGATTACTAAACAACTGCATTTTATGAGCAGGTTGTTTTAAGTAAATTGGAACATGCTTCAATTCATATTTACATAGTACATACTACAATTCAACTTAATACAAATTACTCTTATCCATCAAATCTCTTAAAGGAATAAAAAAAACTACTGCACAACAAATTTACAATCAATCAAACCATAAAGCAACTAGTGTAGTACAATTGACAAACAAATGACGCAAATGAGCCACTTTCTTTTAATGAATGGTTTTCTTTTAATGAATCACTCAAAAAAGGTTTCAGTCAGTCAGATGATTCTGGCCTTAGACTTGTGGGTTTGTACAAAAATGTTTACATAGCAAGCATCACAAATAATATAGGAAAGAATTATGTTACATGAGGGGTTTTAAAAGATTGAGGTTTACCTCTTTATCGCCTCCTACTATCCGCATTCACTTTATATCCTCAGCTCTTTCATATAACATATTTACAGTCCCGATGAAGGAGAGTTGGCTATTATAGCGTCTGGAAGCCTGGCGTGCTAAAGCTTCATCAAATAAACCGCAGGTATGAAAAGACAATAATGATGATAAATCAACTAATGGCTGGGGGGTATTGACCAGACACAGGTGCACACGAGGCCTATGAAAGGAAGAGGAGAGATAGATGATACGGTGGATAGAGACAGAATGCAGGTCTGATGGGGGTAAATTACAGCTAATGGTATTTTAGTTTTCTTTCCCAACTGATTCTATTTGTCCATGATTCTATTTCACTGGAGAGTATAACTCACCCTCGGTGTCTAATAGACTGCGGGGAGAGCCGAAAGGAAGAAATGTGCGCACCAGGAAAGAAATGTGCATTTCTGGAATATCAATTTATTATCTATCATTTATTAAACAAACTGATCATTTCAAGGGATTTATTCATCATTGATCCAACTGAGCAAAGTCCATTACAATATCAATTTTAGCTAGGACTCTGCCCTGTCAAATTTAAAGTTGAAAATGTTGATTTTTTTTTTTGCTACTAGTGTCACCAAATTACATTTTCAAAAAGAAGTCCTGTTTTCAAACAGTTTTTAAACACCACCCCCCTCTTCCATTGGTTGGACAAACAGATAGCCCCACCCCAAACTGATGCTATTGGTTAAGCTAGTGTGGTTGTGTTGGGCCGGTCAGAATGATTGGATTGTAAGAGCCAGTACAAGCATTTTGGGGGGAAATAAACCTACAAATAGCTTACTTACATCTCTGAATATTAAGCTGGGATAATAGAAAGTATTCTTTTATGTATTTATTTTTTTAATCTTTTCCAAAGCATTAACAAATAGCTTAATACAACTGAAATTTGCAAACTTGTACATATATTCACCTACATTAACCCTTTCCACCAAAATAATAATAATATACTTAAAATAAATATAAAAAATTAAACTAATAAATAAATAAAATGCAACACATTTACATTTACATACTTCCAAATCCAGTGTATTTCATTATATTTTGAGCACATACAAACTGTCATGGAGACATGTATTATGGAGACATGTATTATTGCTAGTGAGAAATAGACATCTGTGGTACTACATTAACTCTAAATGAAATTTAACAATAATTAAAAAAAAGAGTGGGTGGATTCATATAAAATGGGCAAATGCACTAGTTTGGTTTGACGAAACATGGCATGATCTCCTGGTAGCTTATCTAACAGCAAAAAAAGTAAAAACACTGTCAAGATACTGCCGATGAACACAACACAATCAAATATTGTACTTGGGGATTTGCAGGGAGGATAAGAGGAGAGAGCAGAAACAGCGAAACACCAGCAGCTTTCATCATATTCTACCACCTTCATGCTGATAGAGAAAATTAATAGCTTCTTAACAGGGGAGTATAAACCAACCCCCTGCAAATACTTTCTGAATCATTTTGAAACATACTGCTAACTCTTTTGGCCTGTAAAATTTTATATTATTAAAAATTATTCATTTTACAAAATCTTTCACTTATAGCCTGAGATAATAAAACAAAATAGGAAGAGGTGTAAGCTAGTCCACCTCCCCAACTATTACTCCCAATGTTCCTATTAAGAGCATTAGTATGTTTGTTGCTTTTAGAATCTATATATTGGTATATAGAGATAGGTTCAACTTCCAATGTATTCAATGTGTATTTTAAGCTACACCACAGCCAAATTCAAAGAAAAACACCTTATTTTATGCCAAATGTGCTGAAGTTATCACCTTGTGCTTAAGGTTAAACGCAACCTCAAATAGAGTCCAAGAGCATCTAAGCACTCAGGAAGATCTTATTTCAAACCTGAGCACCACCTCAGATCAATGTCACTGCGTCCTTGAGTAAGTCAATGGATCCCAGGAGCATTTCCAGGTACTTGCGCAAGTAAGGTCGATCTATTTGAGTGAAACTTTATATAAAACTATACATATACTATATATATATTAGATATATATATATATATATATATATATACAAAGAGAAAGATGAGGGATGCTTTGCTTGATTTAGGTGAAAAAGTGATCATTTTAATACTTCCCATTAGTGGCGATCAAGGCAAACGGTCTGCACAAAGGAGATCCTGTTGGGTTCTGGCATCTCAATATCACGTCGAAGGCGTAACTCATCCATCACTTTTACGATTGCTTTGGTTTTCACGTAATTAATGGCTGTCAGCAGGATGTAAATGTGTGAAGATGAAAGAATGGGAAAACATTCAAATTAACACTGTCACTTTGAACAATGGCGAGCTGGAAAGATGACTGCGTTCGCATTCACAGGAGATGAAGTAGCCACCAGAAAATGAGAAAAGCGGAGCATTTATCTTTAAGCGCAGGCAAAACCGATGTATGAACATCGGAGTACACCTTGAAAACGATACAATGTGTCTGAAAGTCACACATTTTGCTGACATTTTCAATATAAATTTTAATATGATTATGTAGAGATTCATGATTCAAAAGGAGGCAGAGCGTGACACAGGATGAGCTATGGATGTATAATGTTCAATGAGGGTTTGAGCTACAGTTTACACAGTTTAATGATCAGACAGAATTATTTGGTTGATCATATTTTTTATCATATTGGAAAATAATATAGTAGACTGGTCTTTTTTTCTTCTTTTTGGACCGATCTTCAAGACTTACCACAGTACAAGGATGCAAATTTCTGCAAGGTTTTGACCCCCCACCAAAGGACAATATATATATTGAAGTTGAGCCACCCTAGTCAAAAGCTTTCTCGCATATCTCGATCATTAGTTATCCAACTTTCCACCTTGTAATGGTTCTGTTATCTAGTTTGTTGCTCACGATACATTTGAAAGAGTGCAAAAGAGAGTGCACCTTTCTCTCGCTCTCTCATTTAAATCCTTTTACTATGGCCTCCTCTCATCCTCTAACACACTGCTCTAGTGGATGACCTTTTCACAAAGTCCAAATAATGCACCAAAGTGTGAATCCACTCCAGAAAATCGCCATTACCCACACCAATTAAAAACGTTTTTAATCTTCCACTGGGGAACCAAGCCTCCTTCTCGAATTGCCAACAGTATCGGTTGTATGTGTCCACCACGGCCCTTAAAGGTTAATGGTGTCTCTGTAGAGGGAAATGTAAGGAGAATGAATATGTGTGGGTCTTGTTACTAGCTTCTTCCTTCCCTTGACTTCTGACAGAGCCCTGACATAAGAGCCACCCAGTTTAATGTTCATCCCACTGTGCTCTGAAAATATTACTGTCCTTGCCATCTTCATGGTCACGTTTTCTTGCACTCACTCCTATGTATACAAGCAATTTAAGTCAACATGACCTAGCAGTCACAACTTCAGTACAGTGAACAGTGAGATTATTCAGAGTAAAGTAGATTATTATATTATAGGGACATTTAAAAAAAAATTTGTAAAGGTAAGTTCTTGCAAATAGGAACAGGTGGATGAAAATGCTAAGCAACAACAGCTGTTTTTAGTCATTGAGGAGCAGCGTGAGTAAAATAATGACTGTAAAACAAGCTGAAATACAAAAGCACTTTTAGTGCGAAAATGGATCAGCCAATTAATCGTACTTCATCTCAATGCATTTGCCCACACGTTTCCTTCTGTGAATCAACTGTATGGTGCGGGGCAAAACGTGGCAGACAGTTGGATTTCTAATGGCTAATGAGGGGGCTTGGATAAGCTGTGATTTACGAGGGTCTGACTTTATCTCATGAGTTTGGATAGCTAATGTTGTTCATACATTGTTCATTCTTATTTATTAGATTGACAGAATTAATTGTGTGTGCATCCTAAAGGTGAGGTTCAAATACTTTTTCCAATCTTGCACATTTTAAGGTCAGAATGCTCGACTACTTGTCAACAGTCAACTAGTAGGGTAATGAGTTTGATTAATGAGTTTATCTATCTTTCTTTCTTTTTTGCTTTGGTTACATAATGTAGTTCAAGAAACATTTCTTATTGTTATAAATTATGAAAACAGACGTGCTGCCTAATATTTTTGTGGAAACTGATATCTACCATTCAAAAAGTTTTGACAAAGCAAGTAAAAAAAAATCAAGTTTATTCACCATGGATGCATTACATTGATCAAAATTAACAAGATATTTATAATATTACAAAATATTTCTATTTCAAATAAATGCTGTTCTTTTGAATTTTTTCTATTCATAAAATTCATCCTGAAAATGATTTTAACAAATATTACGCAGTTTTCAACATTAATACTACTACTACTACTACTAATAACAATAAATTATATTAAAAAAAATGAAGCAGTTATTTTAAATTGTACTAATATTTCACAATATTATTATTTTTAATATAAATGTAGCCTTGGTGACTTTTTTTACTTTTTTCTTATTCTTTGGCAGGTAGTGTATATATAGTAAATTCCTTTTCAATAATATCGCTGAATAAATAAATCAATGCACACTCAAAAGAAAAAAGTTGCACTCTCTTTCATGATGCT
Source organism: Meda fulgida (assembly GCA_030578275.1). Classification (NCBI taxonomy): domain Eukaryota; kingdom Metazoa; phylum Chordata; class Actinopteri; order Cypriniformes; family Leuciscidae; genus Meda; species Meda fulgida. The sequence goes on from CM060621.1 coordinate 31,708,043, forward strand.
AGAACACAAACTTCCTGCATCTCAAAGTTTGAGTGAACTTTAGCACACTAAACTCAGCAGACCCAGAGATCTTCACTTGTCAGTGAAGGCTAAAGCTTTTTTGTCAGTAATAAATGGAGAAACAGCTGGATTTTGGATAATTACCACATACTTCAAATGAACAGCCAGACTAGAATGGGGTCCTTCAACCTTTCCAACGCTATTCAAATTAAGATTTGCTTAGAACTAGGCTATGTACAATCTGTCTTCATGGTATAAGAGATTTAATTATCAAATTAATCAAATCTTAACTGACAATCAAGACACTCTTCATCTCAATCCAATTAGACTGAATTTATTGATGGATTCATTGATGACAATTACCGCGTTTATATGTGCACACACATCTGTGCAGGTTTCTTTGTTCCTCTCCATGAAAGAACCTCACCATGAAAGAAGTAAACAGAAGGACAGGATATTTCTCAATGCCAGCCATATGATGTTTGCTCAGCTCTCCAGATCTGCACCGTCTGAATCATTCTGCCAACACCTTCCTTTTCCTCTCTCTCTCATCCACCTCTAGAATAACCCTCTGCCAGAAAACCTGAGCCTCATCTTCTTTATCTCAACCTCCACACACCTCATTCCCTCTCTGAGGAACATCTACGCCGGTTCACTTCACTGCTTAAACATTGAGTTTCTGCTGTGTCCAAGTCCTCCTAGGAAGTTTGTACTTATGAGCTCAGAAGTCATAATTATGACATTCATTTTCTTCACTCTCTTTTACGCCTACTGACAAACAAAGAAAACGTTTTAGCACTCCTGCAACAAAATAAAGAGCAAAGGATGTTCATTAGTTGTGTAATTGATGCATTTTGTATTTTATCCATTTCGCGCTGCCACCGAGAATGATCACAAGCCACAAGCAATAAATTATAAGAGGCGAGCTTTATTGCTATTTTTCACAAAATGCTTGTAAATACGATCACATGACTTGAATGTATGTAGTAACAACATACTTTGTCTCTATTGGTTAAATACTAGTGTTTACATGATACCAATATCTCAGTAGTCAGTATCAATACCAGTAAAGTTATCGGTACCAAAAAAAATTGCAACTATTTTATTTGAATATTTTTTATATAGATAATAGAATTTGATATAATAATAAAATTATTAAAATATAATTTATTTAACAAGTAAAATTTCAGTTCAGATGCAGCATGAGCTCAATGACTGAGTGAAAATTATCATAATAAAAAAAATCTGTCTATTACTAATACTGCACAATGAATATTTTATTTACATTGTGTTTATACTTTGGTAATAACAAAATGATTTGCGAGCATGCAGAGCTCACACAGAATAAACTGGATTCTGTCTTATTAGAAAAGCCTCTACTTGCCCAAATGCTGCAACAACACGTTGCACAGAAACCTTTGACGCCCTTCACAGAGCGACCCATTACTTGTTTGTAACAGAACATCATAAAGGCTGGTACCGTTACATTTTTAAAACTCAAGTATCGACTTGGTACCAAAGTACTGGTACTTTTGACAACACTCCTACATACATGAGTTCATTAAACAGATAGTTCTAGTCCTGGATGCTGATTGGTCAAAATAACATTGCAAGAATTCTAAAAACCCAATATAGTGACAACTGTGACACAAAACACATGTCAGGGACATCTTCTCGTGGAATACATTTGCAAAATAATAAATAAATAAAACATTTTAATGAAAACGTATAACTTACTAGCAATGAAAGACTTGAGGCCTTGCTGTATCGTGAATGCAGAAATTGCAGGTACCTCACTGTGTATATATCCATAATACAGTGCATGTACTTAATTGCATAATTATTCATTAAAACCAGCAGTTCTAGGTAAAATCTCATTTTAAGAGTCATGTTACGTTTGAAGCCAAAATAAGCCCACCCGTGACAGGACATCAATTACTGCACCAGGTCAATTTTTCTAAGCTCACAGGCTGCAAAATCTGATGAAATTATTATTAACAACAACCTTTTATTCTTTACACTGTGCTTAACGGCCTTAACGATTTAGTAAAATCATAAAGCATTTTTGTTTTTACTGTGTCTCTCTCCCTCTCCCCTCCCCCCTGGGAACCTCTTAGAAAGCTGTCTTTGAGACACTTATGGCTGTGAATAGAAATCCATCCCCTGCTTGTGCGCTCAGAACAGAGAGGTATAAGGTGTCACATTCAAATGAGTCCCCCGCTGTTTTGTCCAAAGCTCTTTATTGCTCTATTGATTCTGAGATGACAGCGCTGCACGGAGACTGACAGTGATTTGATGGGGCGTCAAACGAGTCTGTGTCTCTTTAATGACTGTAATTGAGCCTCACATGCTACGGAAACAAAAACAGCTCAATCTCCAACCCACGCAGAGGTAAATAAACGAATGATGGGCCAGAGAGTTAATTCCATCCAGAAGTGTTTTAAGAAAGTGCTGTATTTTACCAAATGGTGAGCAGCTGCAAAGCAGTTCATATTTCAAAACACCTACAGTGTTATCATGGAATAACGTGAAACATCGTGTTATGTTACAGTGTTACCTACAGTGTTATTACAAAGTATCGGTGAATACTTTGTGTCCTAATGCACAATGCAATCAACTAAATTTATCCTTGTTAATCAGTTCAAAATCTGTTTAAATTATTCAAAAAGTCATGTTAAATATATAATAAATACTTACAATATGTATTTTTTGTCCACATTAACCAAACAAAATCACTTTAAAACTATGAGTAAGACATAAAAAATATTTTTCTGTCTTTCTTTGACATTGTCTCTTTTTTTTCTCCCACAGGAGCAGTGTCTTCCAACCTCTCTCTTTCGCTCTACTCTTAAACTCTCATGAATCTTTCAGGGAGAATGTCTATAAATTCGGGCCTTGCACACACAATAAAAAATATATATATTTACTTTTTATCACACATTAAATACCTCGACACCCTGGACATCAGAGAGGGTCTTTCTGCCCATCCAGAATGAGCATGACCCAGCTGGAGAGTGCGGACTGAGAGGAAATGGATGTTTGTGCCCTGGAGAAATGGATGAAAGAAGAGTGGAAGATCTCGCTTTCATGTTCTCTCTTAGCATAAGACTGGATCCCAGTCACATGCTTAATTGATTTAATGTCATTGACATTATATGAAACTGAGAATAAGATGTCAAACCACAGGGAAAAAAAGAAATGTATAATTAGTTAGGCTGGGACTTCATTGTATCCATCTGGAATTAATACAAATGTTAAAAACAGTCTCCATATGACAGGTGGTTGAGAAAAATAAGAGGGTTTGGTTACCAGCAAAAGGTATTTAAAAAATAGTTATCTAAGAAAACATAACTATAATTGTAATTAAGGTTATATTTTCCTATATAACATGGATTTGGAAATTATATTGGGTCGGTTTTGATTTCATGTTGAATTAAAACAAGTTTAAAATTAAGAGAACTTGGTGTAATCGTCTAAAAAGGAAAGGTATTTCAGAGGCTGGTCAATTTGATGAAATTGTACGCAGACAAACATTGGAAATAACAAACCAATAAACCATTCACAAAGTGTTCTAAAACAGTGAATGTGGTCCATTTTTGATTTCATGTTGACTTTAAGGAGATATTTAAGGGGTTGATTAAATATTAAATAAAATACAATAAACAATAATAAAATTTATAAAAACAACTTTCACTTCCTTACCTCATACACTTTCACTGTATGAGCAAAGGAACTTTATTATCGACTAAAAAGTCTCCTTTGTGTTTCACAGGGGAAATGGGTTTTGAGTGACCTCAAATGCACAAATTGAGCAAAAAAGACTTTCTCTTTTTAGGTAGACTGCGCCTTTAAATACAGACTAAATGTGGCTCATAACGCCCTCGGATATTAAACAAGGTTTTCACTTTCTGTACAGTACGAAGAGGAGACTTCTCATTTATAGTAGACTTGGCCCGCACTCCAGTATTGAGCTGTCATTTAGTCAGCCAAATAGAATAAGTGGGGAGGATTAGACCAGCACAGTCATGCAGATAACACCTCTGACAGTCTTCCTTTCTCTCTTGCTCTCGCTCGAATACTAAACAGGCCACTGAGTGACAGCTTGTCAGAGGGCAAGAGTGGAGCGCTGAAACCTGGCAACCCAGGAGCAGGGCGATAACAAGCAGGTCAAAGAAAACAATTACGGCCCTGGCGCTTTCTAATGGACACACGGGAAATAATCATGTTCTTGTGTGTGTGTGTGTGTGTGTGTGTGTGTGTGTGTGTGTGTGTGTGTGTGTGTGTGTGTGTGTGTGTGCGCGTCTGTGTGTGAAATCCATTATGTCCCGACAGCCCTTGCAAAGTCATTTGTTGGTCCTCTCAGGTGTCTAATTTTTTCGACCACTTCAAGTGTTGTTCTTACCCCCTCCCCTCCTCTCTCTTTTTCTGTCTATCTCTCAGTTGCGGCTTTCAGTGTTTCATTTCTCCCTGATTTCTCGCATTGTTTATCCACCCACTCAGACGAGCTTTCCATCTCGGTCTAGAGCAGCAATCACAACAAAACATATATCAGTCACAGTAAGGCAACTCGTTTTGTTTTCATACATGTTGAAACGGAGTGAGGCTTTTTTAGCCCTGGCAGCCTCGGTGAGAATTCACTCACGCTATATGTGGCGGTTTCTCTCAACGAAGTTTAAAAGTCTTTTTCTTTTCATTTTAAATACCATTCATCATGTGACTTTACTCAGAGTTTTCTACTTTTTACTCTTGTTTGACTTTGAGAGGGATGGGCTTATAGCACAGGGGCGGCCATTAGACATGAAGTGTCTCATTCAAGGGCTCAGAAAAAGTGGTTGGAGAAGGAATGAGATTTCTGTTCATTATATGGAGCTTTTACCCACTGGGCCGTGTGTTCAAGGCTCACCTATGCCGTTTCTAATGTCTGTAAGTCAGAGTCTTGGCAAACATTCAACAAAAAAATAACACATTCAGGAAGTAGACAGTGTTGATGTGGACATAATTTTGCATCTTAATTATTAAGTAAAAATAATTAAAATTCAATTATAAAGAAAGATTTATCAGTGCTCATTACTACAAAAGCAAAAAAATAATAATTAAAATGTCCGCCTCTAAAATGACTTAATGACATAATGTAACAAATTTCTGTGTAAAAAAAAAAAAGATGAATAAAAAACCTTAGCTTTGATTGGAGTTAACTTTATATTGTGGTTTTGATATACACATTTAAATATAACTTGTGTTATTTTTTCTGAATATAAATAATGATATATAGACAGCAGCATAACAAAGTACAACAAATTAAATATACTACAGACGTTATTATAGACCAGGCTTAAACAAAAACACATATTTTTCATATTCGTGATTCGGTGGCTCTGAATTGTCATCAAACACCATTGAAACACCATTCAAACTGCTTGCTACGGATGCGAAAAACGCAGAAAATCGAGCTCGATCCGGATTTTTTAATGACGGACGAAAGTTTCGGAGGCAGTGTGCAATTGACGTAGCGTGAGGTCGTTTTTTTGTTTTTTTTTTAACGTACAAAAATTTCAGATGCGAATTTCAGACTCAGTGTGCAACGCCTTAAGGGGGGAAAAAAAGTTATTTTAAGAAAGGTTCTTTGTGGTACCAAAAAATGGTTCCACAAAGAAAAAAATGGTTCCACTATGAAAAATGGTTTGTCATGAAAACCCCCTTTTGGAACCTTTATTTTTAAGAGTGCATATCTCTTCAAAACTATATGGGTTAAATGCATTAAAATATTAAGTGAATTAAATTAGTAAATCCTTCAACTACGCAATAAAAACTCTCTAGAAACGGTCTGTCCTTCAGACAGACATAGCAAAGGTAAAGATGAACGGGAAAAGAAGCAACAGTAGCCAAAAAGAAATATTTAAACTCCTAAATGCCTCAGGCTCAAGGATTTATTTAAATGAATCTAGAAGCCCTAAAGAAACACACGCACACTGAGTGAACTGGATTATCCGGTAGTCTGGCAGTTTCTGGATTAGCTATTAGGCAGTGCACAGATGATAAGAGACTTCACTGAGCTGCAAACGAGTAGCTGTCAGTGAGCAGGAGACAGACAGAGAGAGAGAGACAAATCCTCAGCTCCCTCGGGCTATATGATCTCTCATTAGTTTTAATTAATCATTCTTATTAATAATAGGCGTCTCCTCGCAACCTCGAAGAAATTAAAAATTCTGCCAGGCAAATAAATAAATAAAAATTGTGCATCTGAATTATATAAACTTGCCCTGCAATAAATTATCATGCTGCTGCTAAAACAGACAGGGCCGGGGGCTATATTTACATGGGTGGGCCGCCTCACCCCAGGCTCAATGAATAAACTTATGATTTATCATAGGGCCATAGAGAGCTCTTGTCATCACCGGTCCTTAGACAACCTTTATGGGTGTTTTTTTTTTTTTTATACAAATGAATGATTTTTTTTGCTTTAAAGGTCCAGTGTGTAATATTTCTGTGGATCTATTGACAGAAATGCAATATAAGATCCATAACTATGTGTTTAGTGGTGTATAAAGACCTTACTTAATGAACCGTTACGTTTGTATTACCTTAGAATGAGTCATATCTACATAGGCGCGGGAATCCCCCTCTATGAAGGTTGCCATATTGTGACGTCATGTTTCTACCGTAGACGACAGCGAACACACAGCGCTACAGAGCGCGTTTCGTCACTACCTTGAAAGAGAAGCCGCAGAAAGCTAGAAGCCAGATAGACACCGTGAGTAGTGACTTTCCCTTGTCAGTGGTGTAAGATATGTAGTTGGATTGTTTCATGTAACTCAGTTCTTCTCCCTCGCTGTGTTATGGCTTTGCTATGTGGGGATAAATGTGCTGGTTGCGTTCGTGAGACTTGAGCTGAGTACTCTCTTCATTGACCGTAAAACAGTATGTTACAGGAATCACCAACCCGTCGATCGTGACAAGTCGATCTTGGAAGCATTTTAAGTCGTTCGCGAAGAGTTTTCAAAATCAGAGAAAAAAAGCCTATTGTGTGTAGTAAATGGTGTCTAAGAGATGCGGAGGCGCGCGCGCTGTTACAATCATGTCATTTTCCCCGCACGCACCTTTGGGCTCATGCGGACGCGTCGAGTTTAAACAAGGCTTTACGCTTTAACCAGCTTAGCCACAGTAACAGCTCATATTAGCCAGCTAAACTTTAACTACCCTGTTAGAAAAAATATATAGTTGCATAGTTTATGTGGTTCTTCTCCCTCGCTGTATTATGGGTTTGCTATGTGGGGAGAAATGTGCTGGTTACGTTTGTGAGACAATCAGCTGATTACTATTATTATATTATATATTAAGACCCTCACCTGACTATGGCTTTGTAAACTTTATCCATGATGTGGTTTATAATGGACTGTGGTACAGAAACAGGGGCAATGTTACACACTCTCAGCTTACTCTGGCTATTCTCTGCTGTCTCAGTCGACGATATGTTTGTCCCGTTTTAGCTACCGTAGCTTCTTCGAAAGGGAGGGGTGAGCAGTGTAAAAATCACACACTGCACCTTTAATAAACCCCTTTTGCTATATAAAAGGTGAAACTACACACAAAAATATTTAAAGACTAGGTTATTGAAAGAAAGCTCTATTCATAAGCAAGCTTGTGTTATCATTAACATAAAGAGCACCAAAAGTATACAATGGTAATACAATGAGTACATTTAAATACCAAAGTTAAAGACATGGTACTTGAATTTAGTATCATTCAGTACCAAAATATACAATACCAGTCAAAAGTCTGGACTCACTTACCTAAGTTAAGTTTAATTCTTAAAATTAGGATAAATTAAATTAGGATAAATTAAACATAAATATCAGGATAAATGTTTTAATTAAGTTTATGTAATTAAATATATATAAAAATACAGTACATTTAAAAAAATACCTCTAAGAAAGGAATTCATGTTTAAAAGACTAAGTGTCCAGAAGAAATGGGTGAGAAACACTGGAAATACCGTGTTCAGCTCCTAAAAGTGGCAGTTTTTCGAGAGGCCAAGCTTTAGCTCAGTTCGGTATACGTCACTGCAGCTGCTTCACTCTCCTTAATCTATGTAAAAATACATTTTCATTTTTTTATTTTGTTTATTTAATAGATTTATTCAGAGCCTGAGCAAATCATTTTTTCTATTTACTTTTTATATTGGAAAAGTTGGACCAGTTTGTGTTGAAAAAAAGTCAACAAGTGTCCAGCCCAGACTGAAACTCGTCAATGGTGTTTAAATATGAAATATAAAACAGAAATAACACTAAATGTTGTTATTTCCTAGTTTTTAGAACTAATTTCTTCTAAAACTAATTAGTTCTAAAATGTGCAAAATACTCATAATAAAGTGAGCAGGTCCATCAAAACCTTTCACTGATAATATACAGTATAACCATAGCATTACCATCTCATACCATCAAGGTATCACGCCACTGTACTCATTGTAAGGAATTTCACACTCGTCTATCGTTACAGGTCGACCGATAGTGGATTTTACCGATAACGATAACTAGGTTGGACCACGCTGGCCGATAACCAATTAATCAACCGATAAATGTAAAAACGGAAACTGAATGAAACAAACATGACACATAAAATAGTGCTGAACTATAATACAAAAATGAAAACAGTACGGAACCATAAAATGTACAATACTTTTTAAATATAAATATTTACATATTAATTTGATCATTCAAGTTTAATTTGTAAAAATGTATGATCAAATGTTGAAATTAAGGATGAACAATACTTTTACCTTTGTTGATGTTACAAATGGACTCTTACTGTAAAGTGTTAAAATGTCATATAAATACAAACAGTCATGCTTAAAGATGGACATATTTAAATATCTCCAAAAAGGCCATACATTGAAATTAGGCACATATGTATATTGTTTGTATCCTCTCCCACTTTTTTTGCATTTATGATTTGTTTTTATGTTTCTGTCAGCTGCATGAACATAGGCCTATCAATTTGCTAATTTATTACATATCTAGCTTGAAAAATGCAACTTCACTGAATAACAAATACATAAATGCGACCAGCTGGATACAATTCAAATAGATGGTAACAATCGTGACATTAAACATTTGAGTCAGACTTGCGTGTGTTTTTGTCACAATGTTTTAACTGCTTGAGGTAGGCTACAACTAATGTTAGCATCCTCTAAGCCTCGACAGCAAAACATACTGCTGTCCTCCACTCAAGTCAACAAATTAATTAGCCTACTTTAATAATGATATGTAAATATGTATTGTAGTGTACTGTACATACCGTTTTGTTGTCTGTTGTTTTTGTTGTGTTTTAAATCCGCATAAAGTGTCTCACTCATTCTCACATGTCAAAACAAACTCCTGGAGGCATGAGTGATTTGGCCTCTAAAGGCCGCTCTCGTACTGTAAACACAGCGGACGCTTCTCATCTGCTCCGGCAATGAACGCAACAGGGAAAAACTATCAAAATGGAATGTTGCCGATAGCCAAAAAACAATCAGTTGGTCGACCTCTACTCTTGTCGCACGAATAGACAACTTTTACAGAGAAGACTACTGAAAGTGTGACATCTGAAGACAGGAAAATGACAAGGAACGCTGAGAGTTAAGACTTGTTAGGTCTTCCCTCTTTGGCTCTCTGCTGCCAGCTGAAGATATTCAATTAAATGCCAAATGAAAATCTTTCAGTGGGATAACTGCCACTTTTAAATCAATTATGGCACACTCAACCGCTTTGCCCATAGGCATAAGACAGTTAGATCTACTGCACCAGTTGTGCACTAAAACAGCTTTTAAATGAAGCAAACATCAATAAAATACAAGAGACATCCATCAATATGCGGAATAAATGTAATGGAAGCATTTAGTCCTGTATGTCCTGAGGGTCCCATGGTACAGTAATGGAATCAAACAGTAATACCATGGTATTTTGATATATATAATGGTACTAAATGACTACCATACTTGCATACCATAGTATTTACATGCTACTTCAAAGAATACCATGTGCACAATAGAATCAAGTCCCAAAAAAGATGTACTTTTTTGTAATAGTCTTTTTATGTAGATGGCCTTGCTTTCATTTCCTCAGACTGGTGAATAAAGATAGGCCTTTACTTGTCAAGCTGTTCACTGAAGCACAGAGAAAGTCTTGTTGGCCCTGCCAAAATTACAAGCAAAGATAGAATGGAACACAAATTATCCTCGCAACAAGAGCCAGGCTACAGACGTGGCACTAAAAAAGCATTGAAATTTAAAAACACTGGTCTATTGGGGCTTATTAAATGAACATGTTAAGCCATGAAAGATATTACAGAAGCATGTCGTATTTGCTCAACAGGTCAACAGCACGTGAGAAGTGTGAAACAATCAAAGCTTACAGATATTTCCAAAAAACAAATGAAATTGCCTTGGTTTAGCCATGCCCAGAAAGAGAATTAGCAATTACGGTTTTAATATTTGTCCATTGCGGTTGTCTGTTGATTCACTTTATTGTCTGAGTGTCAGTCTTTAGCACACAGACCTACAGCAAAAAGCTGAAATACACAAACGGCAGGAACATTTTGTTTATTAAACATATAAAATAATTGCCATTACTTAAACTTTATGCTGAACTTAACATTCTGTCCATTGATTAAAATTGTTTTTGTTGCATGTTTTTAATTATTTGTCAAAAATTGAGTGAAGATGCTGTGTTTTCATCATTATATATCAACATCTGTTTCCATCTCTAACTTGTACATTTGGTTAAAAATGGTTGAAATTATTATGACAAGTTCTCACAGTTTCAACTCAATTTTCTACAATTAAATTCAAAGTGGTTGAACACATCCAAGGAACATCCAAGGAACTTATCACCACAGGTTGCAATTTTGGAATCACTTTATTTAATTTAAGGCAGTAATTAAACTTAAGTTTTAAATTTGTGTGTGTTTTACAGTAATCCAGGACATGTTTTAGAAGTTATTGACTTCTTTCAACATTAAAACAGCTATTTGAAAAAGAATTGACTTTTCTAACCTTCCAGGTAAGATTAAAATAGACGGTTGTCTATTTTGCTTTACAGTCAATCATTTTTTTCAAAGCACATCTGAAAACTTGCTTAGTTCTTTTCACAGCATTAATCCTCCCCATCAATCAACTGCATCATTATTGTTATAATTTAGCTGTTCAGTATTTTCTTTGAACACTTCGGGTTATTCACGACAAAGAAAAGATGGTATTCAACAACAAAAAAATTAACATATTTAAAACAAAAGAAACGGAGAAATCTTTCCTGTTTAGGACAATTTCTCATCGACCCACGATTAAACCGGTGATGCTGTGGTTTAGGGTTTGGATGTGCCCAGAGCGCCACCCGCCGGCGGAAAGATGAACTGCAGTCACTCAGGACGGAACGGACGCGGTGGCTGATTCCCTCAGTCTATACGAGACTATTCTAAGATCTCATCGCCGAGCTCAACAATTCCCTTATACCGATCACTGATAAATGAGAAACTTTATAAATGACCCCAATACAAATTACAAATAGCTCAAATTAGGAGAAGTGACTGAGTAAACTTTTCTGAGGTATCCCACAGACAGAATAAATATATATATATATCAAACCATGTTTTGGTTAGGGTTAGGGTTTTTAATACATTTTTTAAACCCAACGGTTCGGTTTGTCCATATTTGACCCAAACATGTTGAAACAACCCAGCATTTTTTTTATAATATAATGCAATATTATATATTATAGTACAATATAATGTTTTATAGCGGTCGTCTTTCCAGACAAAATCAGACAAACTTGAGTCCACATGCGAGTACTGAGGTAATAGCCAACAGAGACAGCTCCGTTTAAAACATGTCTGATATGACTATAAAAAGTCACAAACGATAAATAAAGCAAACACCAAATCTGGTAGAATTAATATTCATCTAACACTGACGTTATAACATTAAGTTACATCTCCCGTCAGAACACCGTCATTAATTAACAAGATACAATTATTAAAGTTTCATCCCGTCTTGGGTTACGGCATTCAAACCTCGCGTAACCTCTGCAAAGTGGCCAAAAGAAAGAGAACGGAATGCAAACTTGCCTGGAAAGAACTCTCCAAATGTGAGTTGAACGTGGGAAACGAGCAGCAGAACGGCGAAGTAGTTCCCTTGGTCCATTCTCGCGGTCACTACTTCACACACTCGCTGTCCGTGCGTGCGGAAGGGAGCTGACTGCGCGGACGCTTTCCCGGCATTGGTGATGTAGCGCGCGCGACTCAAGCCGGCAGTCGACAGCTGTCTGATTGTTGGGTTTCTGTACTGCTACGACAGGGTGTTTGGGGAGGAGAGTGGGTGCGAATGAACGATGAGAGGGTTCCAATATATCCCCCAGGTCCTTAGACCTGCCTGCCAGCCCGTTCTGACACGAAATACTGGTGAGATGATGGTTTACACACTACAGCGCGCGCTGAAGACGCTACGGTGCGCACTTGCGCGCTGCCTAAAAGTAATTCTACACCCCCTGAGCAATGAGTGAGGGAGGTTCTTGGAAACTCTAGTTTCTTTGTTTTCCATTGTGTTATATACAGTGACCCCGAAAGTATTTGGACACTTAACCCATACTTTAAACTGTATGAATAATGTGGGATTGCATAAAATATCCAACCAAGTAACATCTATTTCAAAGATAGCAGAAGCACTTTTAATGCTAAATATCTCACAAAAAAAGTTGTAATTGTCCAAATAATGGATATATGCTTATTTCTCAACATGAATTTAAAAAGTATATGGATACTTTCTAGTGGCCAAACTTTATGTGTACACGTACACACACACACACACACACACACACACACACACACACACACGCACACGGTCAAAACTTTGGAAATTATTTTTAATGTTTTTGAAAAAAGGTCTCTTATGCTCATCAAGCCTGCATTTTTTTATATAAAAAAACCCACAATCATTTTGTGAAATATTTTTACAATTTAAAATAATAGTTTTCTATTTCTGTGATACAAAGCTGAATTTTCAGCATCATTACTCCAGTCTTTAGTGTCACATGATCCTTCAGAAATCGTTCTAAAATGCTGATTTGATATTCAGTTATTATTTATGTAACAGTTGTGCTGCTGAATATTTTTTTGGTGTTTACTCTGTGACACGTTTTTCAGGATTCTTTGATGAATAAAAAGGCTAGGGAGATCTGAGACACAAAAGTACAGTTAATCTGAGTATAACTGATTTGCTGGAACTTGTTTGATATTTGTGTTAAATTGTTTTTTGTTCCCACTGTATCCTATATAGCTTACAGCATATCCAACACAAGCATTGACTGCACACAATCCCCCTTTTGAGATATATTTGGTGCACGTGTGAGCAAGAGAACACAATATCTAGTGCTAATGCTCATGGTCAACTCCATGGTTCATTTATAAGATAGAAACTCCCTGAGTGGGCAGATTTCAGTTACAGTGTTTTATGGTTAGGCCTAATTTATGAATTCATTATTTAGTGATGTGGAAATCAATGCCTCATTAACACAGAAAGGTGCCCTTCATTCTTCATATCAGCCCACACTTGTCCATGAACCTTCACTGCACTCTCAATCTTCTATATGCTCATCTCATCCTATAGGTTTCAGTAGCATAAAGACATTTTTAAACAAAATTCATCTCTGAATTAAAGCAGAACATCTATTAACAATGCAGGTTATGGCACATTGTGTATTTGGTATGTCTTATTAATAGTGCTTATTAAAGTGTCAATAAAACGGAAGTAGCAACAGATATTTTCTTCCATATTGTGACGTACAACGGAAAGTCTTGCATGCGTCACCAGAGAAAAGTCTGTTTCACGAGTTATGATATTTTGGTCAAAAACGTTTGAAATTAAAACACCTGCATGCATGAATCGTTCAAAATAAGATAAATAACATGCATTTAGAAAACATTATATTTCTGTCCAAAATGAGAGAGCATCTCGAATGTTCTTCCTTATAACTTTAAAATCAATGTGCACCTCCATGACCCCAGCCACCCCCCTTCTCATAACTCTGCAAGACAGCAAGAACTTATTTCCATGCTAAATAGAATGGCTTCAGATCAGAATTACAATAAGAGGACAAGAGTCAACGGTGTGTGATTTTCCCCTCTTCCTCTAAATGCACACAGATACAGTGTAATATCCAGTATGATATTGTTTTCAAAAAAGCTTAGAAGGGTCAAATAAAGTGGAGCTTCAAGCTTATATGACATGAAATGATAAACTCTAATATTGTGTGTGTAATAACGCTTCATATATAATATAATCACCAAATACCTTTATGATTCACACCCAAGGCATTTGGCCATAATCACAGAATCAGCAGTTCTGTAAAGTCATCATGAAATCAAAACTGACTATTCTTTTTTTTTTTTTTTTGGCAATATTGCAGTTCATTGCACATCATCATTTTTTTTAAATCCATGTGCCTCAATCTTTAATCAAAATAACTTCTGCTCTCATTTGCAGCAACATCTCGTCTCTTCTCTGATGATGTGTTCACTGGCATGAGGGCGGGACAACCTGTCAATCACATGAGATCCACCAATAGCAAGCCACAACCATCCAATCAATTCCTCATGGACAAAATCAAGCCCCGCCCTTTCTTGTCACAATAGAGAAGAAAAAACTATCGCAACTTCCATTTCACGCCGACTTCAATTGCATTGATACAATCATACAAAATGTATGTATATGTTTTTTTTGTTTGTTTGTTTTTTAGGTGCAAACTGAAATTGCAATATATTACCTCATTTAAATCAAAATAAGTATAAAGCCACAATGAAAATCTAGGATTCATAAATTATTTTAAATAAACCACAAGAGATACATCTAAATGTAATACATTTAAAAAAGAAATGTATTAAATTTGAATGTAATACAATTTTAAAATTATGATTATTTGGAAAAAAATATTAAAAGAAATGGATAAATATTTAAGGCTACTAAAAAAAACAGCACAAGATGTTTTTGGATCTTTTTAAAATCATGCTGGAACATGATCATCATGTTTTACACAAACTTGAGTGGTTCATGTCAGGTTCATTAAAGCAAAAGGCAGGCAAACTAAATATAAAAAAAATTGAAAATCCATATCAATTTTCCAGTCCAACCTCCCACTCAGATTATTATGCTGACAGTATCACTTGTAATGAAAAAATCTGTATTAAATTAGAGAATAGCAAAATTTAAGTATTGTCTATAAAAAAATTTAAACTTAAAGGCAAAAGCAGAGCTATAGTGTCAGGCAGCAGAGTTATTAAACACTGGAGGGTGCAGTGGATTGAAAAGCTCCATACTGTTGGTGAAAATCATTGTGTTGATGCGAGAGCTGGGAAGCCGTCTTGAAAAGGAACATGTGGACATCAAAACATGCAAACTTAGAGCGAGGGTTTAAACTTATTGATGTATTCTCTTGTGGTATAGCGTAGGTTTATAAATGATAGCACTATGCTATTTTATATTTTGATTTTTAAATTGTTTTAAAATGTCGTGCAGCTTTACAGTCTAATAATGCGGTTCATGGATTCTTATCTGTGGAATGCAACATAATCGACATGGGTAAATTGAAATCCAAGATTTTTTTTTTTTTTTTAAACGAGCACTCGAATTTAATCGAGGAATCATGACAGCCTTACAAATATCTTTACAATGGTTCAAGGTATAGGCCTACTGTGTGTGTGTGTGTGTGTGTGTGTGTGTGTGTGTGTGTGTGTGTGTGTGTGTGTGTGTGTGTGTGTGTGTGTGTGTGTGTGTGTGTGTGTGTGTGTAATACTCTGTGCCCAAATGTTTTAACCATTTACCAAGCAAATCCCAATCATTGGAAAGGTCATAAAGCAGTGTCATAAACTTGATTGTCCCCCATCAAATGCATGCAATGTGCCAGCCTCACTTCTTTTCTCCAATATGCAGCGAACATCTCTCGGTTAGTCAATAGATTCAATTGGGTGGCTCAAAGCCTGCTGGGTTGAGTTGGATGATTTAAGAGGCGCCCCTAAAAAAACGTTCTGACTATAACAATATTTCTTTGGGCAGTATTGGAAAGTGGTGAAATGGTATGGTAGAGAATTAGCTAGACTGTATTTTTATGAGTTTAAAAATAGCTTTCTTATCACCAGAGAGATGGACTGGCTATTAAGGATTCAAAATGTCTCTAGCAAACTAGAAGACAAGAAAGATGAGTGGTGTTAAATTCATGCATTATGTATAAATATTAGTTCTCAACTTATTGATTCATCTATATGCCTGGAATCTTTCACAACCTCCAAATGCAAATTATAAAAGTCATAGTTAAATGTTTCAAGTGATTCATGTATTTTTTTTTTATAGCAGAGTTACGGTATTTTACACAATATCAGAGTTTCTTTTGGGAACTTTTATGATTAAAAACAACAGATTTCATTTTGCATTTTGTTACATAAAGGACACATTAAATATTTTACTAGCAAGTGCATTTTAGATCTTTGTTTTACTCTCGTCCCAGAGCCAGACGTGAACATCTTGCTATTCAAATCCATAAAATATTTAATAATTGCAATGTATGTTGACTGATCATTAATATAAATAATTTCAAAACAAAAAAAAATGTTTATTTCACTCTTTGACTACAATAGTTTTAAACATTTAAGGACAAAATAACCATAGATCATCAATGATTGTGTGTGTGTAATAATAATAGTGACATCCCTCAGCAATGGCATAATTTCCATCACAACCAACAGTTATATATGATGTAGGGCCTATACATTCAAATTAAATTAATAGCCCACAGGGCCAAGAGTGGCTAGGTCAAGAAACACCCATAGTTCAGATAATATACAGATGTGTACTGAAATGCAAAGTTTATCCGCCTATAAAACTTGACAGTTTATTGGCTATATTAAAATGTCTTTATGCCTGTATCTTTGTGATTTTTAAAAAATATTGATTCATATTTTTATAAAACAAAGGCTGTTGTTTACCGAAACTCCTCAGGTAATATTCATTTTATCTCCCATTGCAAATAGGCCCCACGACCTTCAAAACTCCTCGAGAAGTTCATTTTAATTCTTCCCGCACACCACTTTGTCCTTCATTAAATACACACAACAGATGAGTGTCATCAGCCAGATCAGATACTCCAGCACCAAGGAAGCTATTGGAAACCAGAGTTAGATTGGAGGATGGTTTATTGGGATATGGCTGTGATGTGAAACTAACAAATCGCTCATTGGGACCTTCAAACGCCTCCTATCGTAATCACAGGACCACTGACATTGTATTAAAGTGTCCCTCTGTTTAAAGGGACAGTTCAGCCAAAATGTGTCAGCTTACTCTCCCTCATGTTGTTCCAAAGCTGTAGGACTTTTGTGTTCCACAAAAAAAGAAAGTCATACAAGTTTGGAATGAAATGAGGGTGAGTAAAAGACAGTATTTCCATTTTTGGAGTCAGTGAGCATACAAAGATTTCAAGGGTTTGTAAACTGTTTGATGTAGTGGAAAAAAATGATCATAACCAACCTTCAACTTCCAATTTAATTAAATAACTGCTGGTATCAAGGTAAACAAGTCATAATTGTGAACCTTAATGAAGATTAAGGTTACAATCATTTGACACAGTGTTAGGGTGTTTCTTGCACTTTTATATCCCAATCTCTGATTAAAAATTCATAGGACATAATAAAGACATAGCCTAATAAAACTTTACAGATTTTTGTTTTAATCTTTTCCGATTTGGTTTTACTCTTGAGCGATTCAATTTTCACTCAGGTTAAGTGAAAGTTCAGCCAAAAAATTGAAATCTGTCATTATCCCAAAGATAAAAGAAAGCCATAGACGTTTGGAACGACATGAAGGTGTGAGTGATGACAGTGTTTTCATTTTAGCATTTTATTTTAATAAACTATTCATTAACTACTTATTCAACGAATTTTATGACCAAGAGTCGCTTGTTTTAGTAATATTCTTGAGTCAATGAGCATTCAAAGATTTCAAGGGTTTGTAAACTGTTTGACAAACCAGAAAGAACACTAGATCCAATCATTACCGAGCTACAACTTCCAATTCAGTGAACTAACTCCGCTGGCGTCAAGCTAAACAAACAGGCCTACACAAGCAGTCGTAATTGCGAGTGAAGTTTAATCAAACCAACTTTTGTGTAATGAAGCTCTGTATCACCGGTCACTGACTTAAATCGATTACACAGCTGTGAAACTTCGGAAACTTCATCTTGTTTGCCTTGCGTCGGGATAGTTTTCCGTGCAGGGCAGACACCGCTGTGTGACTTCACATGGACTCAATGCTCCCTCCCACGACTTCTCTTTCAATTAAAACTGTATCTCCATGTGGAGCCGCTTAATGAGATAACTAACGTGTGTTATATCAGCTTCACCTCAGCGCTAGAGAAGCACCTCACTACTGACCTTTTAATACCAACGCATATGTGCTTGAGAGACTCAGGACTCCCTGCTGTTAGCCAGAAGCGCGAGCTCCCTGGAGGTACAAAGACCTCTTGTGGAAATGAAGCGACTTTCCTCTGAACTCGTCACGACCGCATCTCAAGGATGCAGATGATGACCTGAAGACCTCGTTGTTAGTTCAAAGTGTTTAGGAGAAGGTAAGTGGGGGAGAAGGGAAGTGCAGAGTGAAACTTGAGAAAATTTGGAAGCCCATTACTCATCTAAAGAACTGCATGGATCAATTTTGATGCACTACTTTGGACATAATTTAATGATTGCATGATCAATAGTCATAATCTCATGTGCTGAGTACATTAAGAGGCTGTCATTTGGAAAGCACCAAAGGGCATGGACGAGGACTGGGCTGAAAAGACTCAGGAAAACACAGAACTAGCACACACAATATAGTAAGTGCACATGGCAGATAATATATTTTTGATTCAATCACACAGTGGCTGAATATGGCCAATTATGGATAATTTGGTAAGCACTTCCCAAAAGGCCAAGATTAGATTTCAATTTTACAAAGAAAATTGATAAATTAAAGGAGATATATCAAGGCAATGGAATTGAAAAATAAAAATAATAAAGGGATAGGTTACTTAATAAAGAAGATTATGTTATTATTACTCACCCTCCATTTGTTTCAAACCTACATGCCTTTTTCTTCTGAGGAACACAAAAGAACTGGTGTCCAAACATTGGACTCCATTGACTTTCATTGCATTGACAAAATAAATGAATCAATTACATGAATATCTTCTTCCGTGTTCCACAGAATAATGAAGACAGAATGTTAATTTTTGGATGAACTATCCATTAAACCAGAGCTATATTCAGATGATGCATAAGGTGATTTATGTAAGACACACCAAAAGGGATGAACAATAATAGTAATACACAGACAGCCTTTAACTATTCCATAAAGATTATAACCATCTACCAACAACAACTACAAAAAAAAATAGTTAAATTTAGAACAAGAAAAAGTGGAGAAATAAAAGTAATTGTCATTTCCATGTTTAAACGCAACATCACAACTTCTTTGTACACCAGTCTGGATTTCAGCAGTCACTGCCATGGGAATTAAGATTTTAACTATATGAATAATTCATGTGTTCAAGCATATTTCAAAATATTCATCTGTGCAGTGGAATCAGTGATGTTTGCCATCTTGAGTCTCTATGTGTATATGCTCTCAAGTTTGTGAACTTTGTTTAATTTCAGGTAAATATTAGCCAGATGATGCCACTGTTGTGAACATAGTTAAAAATGATTGCCTGTCAACTATAATTTGCATGAAAACAATTTTCTGGAATTTCATACAAATACAATACCCACCTACTCATACTCATGGAGAAAATGACAAACTATTAAATCAGCAATAAGGCTTTGAACGTCAAGCCTCATACAAAGGACCTGAGAGTTAATTTGCATTCTGAAAGGAGTGTTAAATCTCACATTGTCCATGTCACAAAGACAGCTTTCTTTCATCTGAGATGTCACATCTTTCCTTGACTGCATTATTTATTTAGTTTTGTGGCTTTTGGTCGATGTCTGTTATGCTTTGAGCTCATCTGTATGCTAGTGTACTTATAAAAGTGGACTAATCTATCTTTTGGTATGCATTTAAAATAAGCACTATTTCTCTTCCATTAAAATGGACCAAAAAAATTATTATGCATTGTTTTAAGAAAAGGAAGGTACATTCAGTCTGTATTGTACACTAAACAAACTATACAGGTTCCGAAATTCTAATGGCATGTCAAAACACATATATGGTTTTCATTCATCTCTCTTAGAGTGCTAGATGGTGTGCCATAGCATACGCACACAGAAAACACAGCATTTGTCTGCATTTCATCCTAAACAGTACCTCGAAACCTTCGGGGAGAGAAGTGCACAAGTGTAATATAAGAGGAGATGAAAAATAAATAGCATTTTTATGTGATTTTCCACCCCCCCCCCCCCCCCCACATCAGTTTTATAAAAGTGGTGCAATGGGATGCTATGAGAGGCTTATCTAGTAAAAGGTATTGGGAGTGCAGAGTAATAATTTTCTTTCTCTGGCCGCTCAACATTGATCTGTGCTAGTGAAATCATCTCTGGGCTGTTATTAAATCATCATAGCACAGCGGTATACCACACACACACACACACACACACACACACACACACACACACACACACACACACACACACACAGAAACACAGAGACAACCATTTCTTAATAATTTACATTATTGCACCGGTAGAATAGAAATTAATTTTATATCGGAAGTTAGGATCTAAATTGTGCAGTTAATCATAATAAATCAAACATAATTTGTGATATTTATCATATAAATATTAGATTTTTCTAAATTTCTATATATACACACTACCATTCAAAAGGTTGTTAACGGCCTCTTTTCCTCACCAAGCATGCATTTATTTGATCAAAATACAGTGAAAACAGTAATAGTGTGAAATATTATCATGGACATAACATAAGTTAAGTTGAAGTAGATGGAAATATAAATATTTTAAAACAGATTTATTCCATTGATGCAAAGCTAAATTTTCAGCATCATTACTCCAGTCTTCAGTGTCACATGATCCTTCAGAAATCATTCTAACATGCTGATTTGATACTCAAGAAACATTTCTTCTTATTATCAATGTTATATTCAAAGTCCAATGTCAATTCCCAATGCAAACATTATTTTATTTTATTCAATGTTTTGCTTTTATTCACTAAAATATTTTACAAAATGCACCTAGAGTAATATGTAATATATATAATAAATAGTCAGTAGGTTTTAGGAATTAATAGTGGGCTTGCGACAGTTACAGACGGTTTAAAAAGCTGTTGAACAGCTAGTCAAAGTAAGCCACTAAAGACTAGTAGCACAGCTCAACTGCAACCAATTGGCTTCCATAGTATTAACATATGCGTATATACGTCTTAATGTTTTCGCTTTTGCACACAACACAGTCTGACGCTACATTTCGAGGATACACACAAGAAGCTTGCGAAGGCAGCACCCTCTGCTAATCCAATGCTAATACTTATCTCCTCACTGAGAAATACACGCTCACACCTCTCCCAATGACTTCTGCGCAACGAGAGACATCAGTTGCCTACGGAAGAGAGACGTCAAACTGTGTGACTGAAAAAAAGACGAGGGAAGGCTTGAAAAAAGATATAAAATCCCTCCTGAAGGAACATTAAAAAAATCCTAGTTTGACAGTTAGGCCTCTAAGAATGGTTTGGCTCAGAGTGTTTTTGCCGTGAAACTGTGGAGAGATGGATTTGGAGATGAAAGGTGAATAGCGAGACGCAACATTTTGTAGTTGAGAAGCATGTTTTTCCATGGAAGCAATCACAAAGAGGATTTACAAGATTTTCTTCTTTGATCTTTACTATTGTCAATAATAGGGCACGTTAATGGCAACCCTGACTCCGTATTTCACCATGCCGAGAGGTCAGGCAGGGATATTCCGGTAGAAAAGACACTGCAGGGTTTTCGGAGCTGACAGAAACCTGGCCTTGAAAATCCCCCTCTTAGTCCTCGCTCCCGGTGAAAAGTGTCTTCATCATTAAATAAGGGCCAATGGCACACACATGGCCAGTCACCTCCGTGGCTAAGCAGATAATGGATTAACAGATTATCCCATCTGAGCTGTGCTGACGCGGCTTAGAAGACTTCGCAGTTCGTCAACATCCAGGCAGGTCAAGTTATCATAAAGGATGGATAATGACAAATGACAAAACGCTGGCACTGACTAAGAAGAGCTTTAGATTAAGATTAGGGCTGTCAATAGATTTAAATAATTAATTGGGAGTAATTTGTAGAATTAGCTGAAGTTTTCCATTTATTTCCTTTCAAAATGCAGTGTCTTTGGGTTTTAGCACACCCAGGTCAACATGAAATCAAAATGGTCTTGGTTTACTTATGCGTTCATACTCCTATTGTGCACATTATTCCATTCTTGTGCATTCCTGCAGCTCGAACAGTAGAGCTCGGCGCTTGCAACACAGGGATCATGGGTTCAATTCCCATGCAAAGGAATGCATGAATTTGAAAAAATGTGTGCTTTGAATGCAATGCAAGTCGTTTTGGATAAAATACATAATGCTTGCATATCAAGCGTAGTGTCAGTTCTGGCAGGTCACGTTAGTCAAGCTCGCATCAGCTGACTCTCAGCTGATCCACGTCTACCCATAGGAATACAACGCCTTTCACTGTATTCATATATAAGCTCCTTCAGTATTATCAGCAGCTGTCGCGTATCTCAGGAGCTCATTACCCTCCTCCATCCCCAGCTCCTCTTCTCGTCAGTCACGATTTGACATTCTGATTCCCCTAGAATCAGAATAAATTCTCGAATTATAGTTGTACTTTAAATCTTGAATAATGATATCTGCAAAACATTCATGTTGGTTCTGTTCTGTTTACCCTAAGGGGGGTTATCGCTGCTCTTATCTATGCTATCTGCATGGATGCCCAGGGAGTTCTGTACCGCCAATCCAAAATGTATGCTAATTGTCATCATATTTAACGATAGTGGTCCTGACAGAAAAATGTAAAATTCAATTGTGTCAATATAACCTTTCATTAATTGTATACATCGGCCAATAGTTAAGGCAGCAATTTACTAAACTATAATACATTTGAAGAACATCACCATTAGGATATGTAAAATAAGATGTCCTGGTCAAGAAGGGGGGGCTAAACTCATACAGAAGGCTAAATTGCATTATACACGTCCGAGCCAAAACTGCAAATGATTTTAAATTTGCATTTAAAAAGGTTTTCCTCCATCATTAACTGATAAGCAAAAGTCTTTAGGCGATAAACAAGCCTACAGAACTGTTTTAAACACAAACACCTGCGCTGGTCCTCTTATTATGGCCAGTCAATCACACAGAACAGCCATTTTAAAGTCAAATTAGGTATAAGCATTAAATGTGTCATATAATTTAAAGTGGTTTCAATCTTTTAGATGCCACAGACCGTCAAATATGATCCTCCTCGTCTGAGGAACTCCCATCCTAAAATTTTAAAGGCAGCTATATATTTTTATGTATAAAGACCCCATTAATACTACTGTGAAAAATTACATTTTAAATGTGTAAAATATTATTTGTAAAATATTTAGTTTCCATTGTGTTACATTGCATTGTTGCCTACTCCC
The DNA here is from genome assembly GCA_030578275.1 of Meda fulgida. Classification (NCBI taxonomy): domain Eukaryota; kingdom Metazoa; phylum Chordata; class Actinopteri; order Cypriniformes; family Leuciscidae; genus Meda; species Meda fulgida. Next base: position 31,731,704 of record CM060621.1, read on the forward strand.
TATACTGTATTTTTAGATGTATTATTTATTAAAAAATATTTTTGTATTCTATTCATGTATTTTATTTTAAATCGCAGATTTATTCTAATCAATAGATTTTGATTTATTCTTTTTTACTCAGTTTGAAAAACCTAAAATAAATTACACTTATTTAATTAATCTCAAATGCTAATTTACTATTATTGTATCAGCTTTAGCATACAAATAGAAACTTTACAACATTTTAAACAGTTGAACAGTGAGAACAAACTAGCTCTCACCATTCTAGTGTTCTTAGCGGTGCGTCTGTCGTTCCACATGATTTCTGCCAATACCAGTCCCCAGGAGAAGAACCTTAACATGGGCTTGCTCTCTATTCATCCCGCTTGCTACCCCCTGGCGGTACAGAGACAACTGGGCATGATAAAGCCAAGAACGAGCAAACAGAACATTATCTGGGATCCACGGATCACAGCCGAGCACAAAAGCCTCAGGAGCAGCAGGGAGGATATGGCAGTCTGTGGCCAGAAGGCAGTCTGTGGAGCAGGAGCGGGACGTCACTCTCTGCTGCTTCCAACTACCATATGCTAATGCTTTATGTCCTATCTCTGCATGATTCTGCCTCTGCTCAACGTGTTTATATGTTAGCAGTGTGACGGTTCAAATTTCTTGTGGCTCATTTTGTGTTCCGGTTCTGATTAGGTAAATACTTTGTACGTTGCTATGTCTGAATCTGTTTTGTTATGTCCCACTTTAAAAGTGAAAAGAATTTCACAACCACCATAATATCATTGGCATCAGTATTGTTGACAAATGTTGGCACTTACTAATGTTGAATAATAAAAGAATATTTACTTTTTTTTTAAACATTTAACACATGCTTTTGTTCAAAGCGACTGAAAAATGAGGAAAAAACAGATCCAATTAAACATAAATAGGCCAACAATGTTAGAAGTGAAGAAATTTAGTTTCTGTCCGGCAGCTATCCAATAAAAATAATAATATTTAAAACTCAAACAAAAGCACACTGCATATATACATACACACACACACAGATGAACCAAAACATTATGACCATCTGCCTAATATGCTGTTGGTCCTTCGACCCAATACATCTCTGATGCGTCGAAGTAGGAAAGCATGGACTCTTATAGACCCCTGAAGGTGTCCTGTAGTTTCTGGCACCAAGATGTTAGCAGCAGATCCTTCAAGTCCTGACAAAGACAAATTTTGTGTGAGTTGTGCCACAGTATACCTTCTGTTGGCTTAGACTAGACAGGATAGCCTTCATTGCCCTTGTGTGTCAATGAGCCTTGGCGCCCATAATCCTGAGGCTGGTTTAGGGTTTGTCCCTCCTCGGACCACTGTTGGTAAATTCACACCACTGCAGACAGGGAGGGACCCAGAAGCCTTGCCGTTTCAGAGATACTCTGACCTAGTCGTCTTGTCAAAGTTGCTCAGATCTTTACTTCTGCCAATTTCTCCTGCATCCAACATGTTGATAACAAGAACTGATTGTTTGTTTAGCATCTAATCTGCCCAGACTGTAATATGTGGCCTTGTTAGGATCAGCGATATTCGCTTCAACTGTGACGGGTCATCATTTTTTTGGCTCATTAATGTATATGTGTATAGCTCTCAGTCATGTGTGTGCGCGTGTGCATTTGTTTATGGCCAGGTTTCATAGACAGGGCATAGATTAAGACAGGATTAGGTCTCAGTTCAATTACGACATTTCAGTAGCTTTTATAAATGTGCCTTAGAAAAAAAGCATTACTGGTGTGGATCTTCAGACAAAACAATGGCACTGACATTGTTAGATATATAGTGCATGTTGCTTTTAGCTCAAACATGCATTTTATTCTGGGACTAGCTTAAGCCTTGTCTGTGAAACCGGGGGTATATTTATATATTTTTATTTATATATGCAAATATTACAAAATTGAGTCACATTATCAGGAAGAATGCAATGAAATGAATCGTGACTGATTAATTTAATATATTTATAATCTATAATCTTGCATTTGAACTACACTCCTCCAACTCTTTATGCATTTGTGCCTATATGGTTAAGCTTTGATTATTTGCCTGTTACCTCTTTTTCTATCCTTCCTCTCTCTGATACATTCACTTCATCAGCAAACTTGAAGAAGCTCATTGCTGTAAAGACTGCGGTAGTCTTGACATGTTGGGAATTGCTCAGTTAGCTAAAACTAAATACATTGACAAACAAGAAAAAGACTTCCTCCTCCTCCGGACAGGATAAAAATCTCTGTCAATGGAATGCACATTTCCTTTTAACCGAAAAGAGGTTTCTTTTCATCATAAGATGCAGCAACATTTGCAAACAGTCCTGGCTAGAGGCGCATATGAGAGAGACACTATCAAACCTAGGAATTCATGCATAAAACTTTGCATAGATTTCCCTTAAAATGTCTGTGTACGCACAAATGTTGTTTATGTTTTTTGAGCTGCTCTCCTGGTACAAATTCAATGCAACGAAAATGCTTGACCAATACGATTCAGCCTTTCAGAGGGTGTCCTAATGTTCATTTGATAGTGTCTTTGCAAAATGCAAGATCAATAACACCGACCGTTTCATTTGTTTTCCTATTTTCATTATTACACTCATAAGTTAGAATAGCCTTTCCCAATCCCAACTAATTTAAGGGCTGAAAACTGAATATATTGGTCTTCAATATTTTTTGAATATTGTTAATAGTAAAAAATATGATGCTCAGAATATTGAATATTGTCTTTTGTTTCAGACATTAGTGCAATAAAATAACTTGTTTTAGGCACCTGATACATTATCCATAATATTTAGTTGGTGACAGGAAAAACACAAGGCAAGGAAGGTAACACTAAAAAGTCGACCTAAAGTTGTAATGTCAGAGATTGTATCAGTGACTGAAATATTACGCTGGAGACATCTGATCCCAAACTTATTATGACCACTTGGTGAACCGAATGAATGACTTGCCATTGGATGGATGGATGGATGGATGGATGGATGGATGGATGGATGGATGGATGGATGGATGGATGGATGGATGGATGGATGGATGGATGGATGGATGGATGGATGGATGGATGGATGGATGGATGGATGGATGGATGGATGGATGGATGGATGGATGGATGGATGGATGGATGGATGGATGGATGGATGGATGGATGGATGGATGGATGGATGGATGGATGGATGGATGGATGGATGGATGGATGGATGGATGGATGGATGGATGGATGGATGGATGGATGGATGGATGGATGGATGGATGGATGGATGGATGGATGGATGGATGGATGGATGGATGGATGGATGGATGGATGGATGGATGGATGGATGGATGGATGGATGGATGGATGGATGGATGGATGGATGGATGGATGGATGGATGGATGGATGGATGGATGGATGGATGGATGGATGGATTGGATGGATGGATGGATGGATGGATGGATGGATGGATGGATGGATGGATGGATGGATGGATGGATGGATGGATGGATGGATGGATGGATGGATGGATGGATGGATGGATGGATGGATGGATGGATGGATGGATGGATGGATGGATGGATGGATGGATGGATGGATGGATGGATGGATGGATGGATGGATGGATGGATGGATGGATGGATGGATGGATGGATGGATGGATGGATGGATGGATGGATGGATGGATGGATGGATGGATGGATGGATGGATGGATGGATGGATGGATGGATGGATGGATGGATGGATGGATGGATGGATGGATGGATGGATGGATGGATGGATGGATGGATGGATGGATGGATGGATGGATGGATGGATGGATGGATGGATGGATGGATGGATGGATGGATGGATGGATGGATGGATGGATGGATGGATGGATGGATGGATGGATGGATGGATGGATGGATGGATGGATGGATGGATGGATGGATGGATGGATGGATGGATGGATGGATGGATGGATGGATGGATGGATGGATGGATGGACGGACGGACGGATGGATGGATTTTGTGATTGATTGTGTCTATCAACAGATAGATAGATAGATAGATGCTGCAACTGACCAATCAGAATCAAATATCCTGAGCTGCATCAGGGAGTGTACAATCATAGGCCAAGATACAAGATGTAAGCATGGCCCGTTCAATTATGTAAATCCTAATAACAATCCAAAATCGCTCTATAAACCAAGAGCAGAAAAAAGATCCAACTCACCTGGAGAATCCATCTGGATTGCTGAAAATTACAACAAACCTGACACAAGTGTTTGGCCTGAGCTACAAACATATAACAGACAACTGAAAAAATACAAACATTTGATCAATGGTGGCTTGAAAAAACCAGTCAGTTCTCTGAGGAAGGACCTCTGTTGGAGGGATGGTGGAATAACATGCATTCATTACTATCTTCTTTAGCAGTAAAGGCAAAGGCAAATCTTTTTTACAGAGTTTGAAAGCATCTCAGTTGATAACAATATGACAGGCTGAATGGTTATAATTTCCTCAAATCAAAAACAATTGCTTTAGTTTAGCCAGACTGCTGTGTCAGCTTTTACCTTATAAAGCCCAATAGAGTTGAGGGAAGATTATTGTTATCGATATCAGAATGAAAACACTTAAACCATGGAAGTTATGTCATTTTATCACACGGCTCTCTGAAATTCTTGGTTCTGATTGGTCATGTGATAGGCAACCAATTCCTTCTCGGTTGAGATCACGGTCCGGTCCACGGTCTCAGTCTGGAGGGGGGGCATAGGGATGTCCATTTTTTGATTCATTCAGATAGAGGCTTATCAATAGAGAATAGCGTTTATACACTCAGAAGCAGATGAAGGAAACAATTAAAGGGAGATAATTAATCTATAAAGTGTTGCAGATCTAATGGCCTCTCCTTTGTTATGCCGTCTTTTACAAATCCTGTCCTGTAGTGTCATAGGATGTCCGTACATTAATGTGAAGTCTCTCTCGGTGATGCAACCGTGGCAAATGTTTCCCTGTCTAAATAAGGCACAGTGCATCTAGACCTGCCCATTTCAATTTCTTAAGTATGTGTACTTATGTATAAAACTGCACTAATTATGTTAATCATGCTTTGCTGGCTCTTATATTGCAGTCCATGCAACTAAAAAGTCACAATTTCCAAATGCAATAAATGGCTTCCAGAGCTAAATAAGAATGATGACAAAATAGTGGCAATAAAGACATTAGTTCCTACATTAGAGGACAGTAAAAGATAGTTAGCAAACATTAGCAGAGAAGTGTGAAATGGATATACTAGCTCTGCAAAGCATCATTTATTTTTATTTTATTATTCAGATTGTTTTCTATATGTTATCTATGTAATGAGCTGCTATTATAGTTTAGATATCAAGTAGAAATATACCAATCTAACTTTTTTATGTATCTGACTAAAAAAGATATGACCAGTCTTGAGGAGAAAAATTAGATGACTAGTCTAACTTGTAGGACTATAGCAGTTTAACGGCCACCGGTGGTTAAAGGTGCAGAGAACGATTTCTGAGAAACGCTGTTGAAAGTGGATTGGACTGTGTCCACTCATGATGTGGGAGGAGAGAGAGTGAGAAAGAGGGAGGTTTAAAGAAAGACTGTAGAAAGAGAGATGCTGGGAGATATTACAAAAGAGAAAAAGTCAGAGGAATATCCCTGGAAATAGAAGGGTTATGATCAGGCAAGAGCTTTAGGAATGACGTTAATATTAGGAAAGCTTCCCAACGCTGGAGAGACTCAAGCGGGAAGGCCTGAAAACAGATGCCGAGGTTGAGTTGTTTCTGCTCTGAGTAAAATTGGTTTTGAGTGTGTGCTGCACACTTTGGGGGCGGAGCAATGAAGGGAGGGGTGTGTTTGTGTGGGTTGATTTCAAGTATCAACAGTGTGATTCTCAGAAATCGATATATTTGACATGCTTTCTTCTTAAAATGATCCCATATTTGGAAGGTAATTGGATTTTAAAAGGAATTATGAATATAAAACGAATTGGGAATATTGCAAATGTAAATGCCACTCCAAGCAGGTGACAGATTAAACTGTGTGTCACGGTGCGATCGTCAAACTTGTTCTAAATACAGATGGCCTTTCGGAAGGCAAAGCTGTACCTTTACATGTGACATGGATTGTCAAACCCTTCCTGTGACAGTATGGGAGGACAGGAAAAAACAAAAATTAGACTTACATACAAGAATAGTCCTCATTATAATGGAACGCCCCACCAAAAGTGTCAGTACCTCCGTCTGTTGAGGAGCAGGACACATTGGGGTGATAAGGGGGTTTCACGTATTTTCAAAGTTGTTTACATGTCATTGTTGCTGCTCCTCTCAGCTCTTTCGCAACATTTCTCTGTGACAGTTGACTCAGCCCCGCGCACACCGGTTATATTTGGGCTCTTGAATGTCACAGAGAAATGGTGCGGATATATCATCCCTTCGTGTACAGTCACAAAGCCACCTAACGCTGGCGGATGAGCAGAGCCCGTGTTACCCACGACTGCAGAGATCTGCAGGGAACACGGGGTCGACGGATCAAGCGTCCTTCATAGTTCAGCTGAAAGAAATTAAGACGCATAGGAATACAAACAGAGAGATGGACAGAGATCCAGAGAGTGCGGCACAGGCAGGTTGACAGGCCATTGTTTTTATGCTTTATTTTTTATAGTTTTATCACATAGGCCTATATACAAAAGACATAAATGATAAAACAAACAAACAAACCATGAACAATCCGGATTGCCTAAACATTACAATTTGTTGAATGATAGATCAATACTTCAGACCTCGTCCTTGAGATATAAATGCAGTCCATTTTTCCCCATTTATTTGCACATTAATCCTCTTGAACTCTTATCTTACGAGTCAACCATTCCATTACACTTATTTTAGACACTAGTTTGAAATGAAAAAATCTTATTACATTTTTCCAACAGAATTCCCTCCATATACGCAACAATGTGGTAGATTATTGTGTATGCCATATATGTAACCAGTCTTCCCCAGAAATATTCATACTCTTTTTCCCACTTCTTGACATATGTTGTTGTATTTCCCGTCCTCTCCATCAGTTGCTGGTATAATGTAGATATTACACTGCACTTCCTTGAGTTGTATATTCCTATTTTAGCTCTAATTATACAGTTTTTCCCCAGTATTACATTTGGTTTTACTTCCTTCACATACAAATCCCTTAATTGTAAGTATCTGAAATGATCCCGGTTGTACAATGTAAAGTTTTATTTCATCTCTTGAAAACTCATAACATTTGTTACTGTACACAGTGCTGTTATTCCACTCGGTTGGCTGTCCATTGTTGGAATCTCTGGCCAAGAGTATTTGTGGAGTGTCTGTCATAAACTGTCCATCTAAGTAGAAGGAGATCTCCCTCTAATTTATATTTTCATATGCTGTACCACAATTTTAGTGAAAACTGGGTGATAGCGTCTATCTGTCTATATAAATCCTTAGCTTCCCCTTCATCCCCAATAAGACTTTGAATGTCCCTCCCTTGTACACACTGCTCTAGGTTTTTCCATTGAGCCTCGTAATCCTTATCCCACCAGCAGAAGACAGGGGAGCCATTGTTTAACCTGATAGCAGTGACACATGAAATGTTCCTGCAAGCTGCTAAATGAGGCCCAAGCAGATTCTCTCCATCTGTGGAATGGATTCAAATAGTAAAATGTGCTCAAAATATTCCAAAAATACGTCATAAAGGAGGAGGCGGAGGATGTATAGAGCTTTGTGAATGACAGGCGGTCCAATTCTGCTGAGCTTTCAGTGGGTGCAGATTCTGTGTGGGCCATCATCTAGGAAAACTTCAACAGACACAATAATATTTCTCAATACATTTGACTTATTAAATATTTAAGCAAACAAAAAATATCAGTTGTTTTTCATAGCAGAACCCATTTATATAGTTTAAGCTATCATAATAGCAGCAAAACCGAAAATAAAAGAACCAAACAAATGAATTGGTAACACTTTTCAATAAGGGTAATTTTTTTAACAAAGGACAATGAACTAACAACATGATCTAACAATGGCCAATGTATACATCATAAATCCACTGTATATCCAATCCATATATACTTTTATACACAAAATATAAATTAGGCTTTAATATTTTTTATTCAGCAAAGATGCATTAAACCGATCAAAAGTAAAATGAAAGAAACCATGATACAGTTTTAAGAAGAATAGAAAGACGTGGAAAAAGTGTTTTCAACATCAATAATAATGTTTCTTGAGCAGCAAATCCGTATAACAGAATGATTTCTGAAGGATCAAGTGACATTAAAGACTGAAGTATTATATATACTGTATATATATAATATATATAATACAATTTTTATGGGTTAAAATATTTATATATATATATATATATATATATATTAGAAAATATTTTAACCCATACAAGTTTTAACTAAACATATCTAGATTTTTGTGGCAAACTCTGACAAAGCATGCTCAAATTTCTCATATGTTCTCAAGTAAAATGGATATGAATTTTTCAACTAACAAGGCATTGGATATTCCCACAATGTAAGTGTTCACTTTCAAGTGTTTGCCTGGGAATGCTTTGTAATCGAGGCATAAATTCACAATAGCATCACAAAGTTTAAATCATTCTGAGTAAAGTATTAATGTTTTTTGTTTTTTTTTAAAGAACATCAAATCTGAGATATTAAGAGATCTAGGCTTAACTGTGCTGAACATCCAGACTCTAGACTAACTCTAAAGGATCTCGAGGGTCGGGATGTTTTTCAGTTTGACTGCAGCACTTGCTAACTGTCAGTCATCTTTCTGAGTCTAAGGCCAACATTTCACCCAGGAGGGAAGTGTTAAGTGTAATCCCACTCAGCAAGACCCCAAGAGCAGCTGCTTTACAGAAAATCATGCCCATTATGTTTGACATTTCTCATCAGCCTCTCGCTGGAAAACCACGGGAGAACTCTTGTAAGGTTCTTATATTTATTCCAGTTTTTTATTAATTACTTTGTGCTTTCACAGGGGTGTCATTTCATGGAGCACTCAGCTTTACCACAAAGGCCTTTGGCCATTTTGTGGTGTACCAGGTTTTATGAAGCTCTGACAAATACTTTCAGGTTACAAAATGTACTTTCTGCTGCAGACGTAATGCTTCCAACAAACTTTCAATCTTTAAAATTTAACAAAACTTAACGTCTGTGGACGACATCTCTCAGTTATAGAAAAAGTGTAGAGCATGTTTACAATTTAAGCCTATGGAGTCAATGAACCGTTGGGCTTAAAAGCACAGCTCAATATTTTGTTAAAGCACTTATAATAATTCTTCCATGTAGAAATGAATGTTATGTGAGCTGTAAAGTTGTTTAAATTATAGGCTACAATAGTCATGAGACTTTTCAAGGCAAATAAACTACTGGTTATGTATTACTGACCAACCTTGCTTTTCTTTACAAAATGAAAACATATGTAACTTTTTTATTCAAAATGAACAAGATTTAAATAAGTCAATTCATCATCAACCACGTCATATATCCATCACCACACCTGTCACTTTAACGCGTGTATGGAGTGGGACAGGTTAGTTGTCACAACGAGTTCACAAAAGGTTTACATGGAGCAGCTAAATCTCAAACCTCCAGCGAATCACCCGTTTAAAACAAACGCCGAACAGAGGAGAGTCTGCTGGCAAAAAGAGAACGCGACAGAGCTCGTGATAAAACACGACAGAGCTCGAAATAAAACCAGAATCAACACTGGCTTGGCGGAGATGGCGAGAAATGAGGGATCTGAAATGTCGTAAAAGCGCCTTGAGATGCAGTTTAGAGATTAGTCAGCTTGAGATACTTTCCATCTAAACTGGTTATATCTCTTTTAAGCCTAGTAGTGAAGGTCTTATGAACAGTGGGATAACCATATCCATCCGCACAGTCATGCAGAGCCGAAGCACAACCAAAACAATGCTCTTCCACAAAATGCATGCGGTTGTGTTTGCTTAACCACTAGGGGACCAAAAGTTACATAGTGTACCTTTTAAAACTCAAAATGATTAGCTCTTATTATCTAATTATTATTATCCTGTCGCTCAAACTGTAGAGCACGGTGCTAGAATCGCTGAAATCATGGGTTTATTGCCAGGGAATGCATGAACTTAATAAAATGTGCACTTTGAATGCAATGCAAGTTACTTTATATATTATATTTATATAAAGCAACAGTAAAGAAAGTGAAAATCCTAGCCAATTTGGCATCACATATTGTTTCAAAACAAAACCACTGAACAAAAGACAGCGGTCTGTATCAAGTAAATGTAATTTCTTCCTGTGAGAAGTGATAGCAGGAGGGAGAAGGAGAGAGAGATGGAAGCGGAAATGGAGTGAAATAGAAATGGTGTTATAGTGAAATAGAAACAGAGTGATAATGAACCAAAAAGATAATTGGAAAAAAAATGGTTCCAAATCTCGATGTTCTTATTTCATCTGTGGAACACAAATGTTGACGTTTTTGAAGAACTGTTACACATCTCTTGCCATACACCAGTAGTTCATAGTGACTGAGTTTGACAGATGTAAGGGAACACATAATACTCCATATAGCTTGTGCGCTATAATAAATATCTTCTGTATGAAATCGTCTTATGGCATTTTTGGTGTAGTAATACAGATGTATGACAGATGTAGTAATAGCTACAAAAAAATAAGGGTTTGGAACAACATTTTTTTTGGGGGGGGGGGGCAGTTTTTTAAAGTCGCCATTAAACAAAATTTGCGATAGTCTTTTCTCTCATATTGTGTGACGTATATCTGAGTGAAACTGCTTCTCAAACAAGTTGTTTGGTTGTGGCTTGCTATTGGTGGATCTCATGTGAGTGACAGGTTGCCCCGCCCTCACGCCAGTGAACACATCATTAGAGAAGTGAATGCAAGAGGGAGGAGGGGAAGTTATTTTGATTAATGTTTACAAGGGCACGTGATTAAAAAAAATATATTGTGAACGGCTAAATTATTTGTAATAAATACTTTTGATTCTATGGTGACAGTGACTAAGGAAATGCAGAAGTTTTGTGTGATAATGAAAAGCTAATAATTTATTATAAAAATGTAAAATTAAAAAAACTTTTAAATATAAATCGATCAAATAAAGCAATTATTTAAAAATATTTTATTTGTTTACCTGCATGTCAACTAAAATCATAGAACTGTGAACTTGCAAACGTGTTAATAAATTATTGAAATATTAAGTTAATATGCTTCAAGAAAATATTTTGGGGATCTGCTTTTTTGAATATTTATTTTTTATATATTAAATATAAATTTATATATTTATATTTTTCGAATATTTGAATATTCGATTTTGATGAAAGGCAGACACCTTTGTATTTTTTATTCATTTAATTTATGAAAAATCATGGGAACAGACACACTTGATGTTCGGAGCATAAAGTCTAGCTCACGCTCCTACAGTCAAAAATAAACTGCATTTTCAGTACAACCCATTTTACTGCTGTATTGTGTCAAACAGAACTTTAAAAGAGGTAGAGCAAGACTTTTATCCATTAGGAATTGATTGTGAAAAGTGGATGTTACATAACATGAATCGTTTAGAACATGTAAATGGGGATAATTTGAATTTCAAAGGCAAAATAATGTCCCAAAAACCAACGGCTGGTAGTAAACTGCCATTTAGTGAATAAATATATAAATAATAATATGTTTAAAGAATAAACAAGACCTGCTTGTAAATCTCTCTGGTGACAACACCAGAGCAAATATGAAGTAACCACCTTGCCATCTACAGGCCAAAATATGTAATATGGATTACAAATGTGTAAAGGAACATGAGATGCACTTAAATGCACTGTATATTCTTCACAGTCCAGCTGAGAACATCTACATTTGCAAAGCAAGCTTTTTGGCCAATCAAGCAAACTGTTAACACTCCTCTTTATCATTCTGTCCTGAATCCTTGGCCATCTTGTCTTTCAGATACTTGATTTTGAGTGAATAGTACTCTTCCTGAAGCTGTAGGACCCGTTCCTTTCTGCGCAGCACACACATCTCCAGATCGCTCTTTCCTGCTGATTGCGTAGGTGGGGGTGAAACAGTCTCTGTGGTGTTTGATTGGCTGTCATTTGCACTCCTAACTGGCTGAGCGTCCAACACCGGAGCAATCTCAGCTGGAATAATGTATTTCTCCTCTTCCTCCTCCTCATCTTCCTCCTGGGAGATTGCACTTTCATTCTCAGTTTCAGCTCTGTGAGAGGACAAAGCTGTTAAATTAGCAAAACGGTGATTGGCAAATATATTACACATGAAAATTCTGTCACCCTAATGTTATTCCAAACCCATAGGCTGTTTCTGTTTCTGCAAAACCTGCGTGAATTAGTAAAATGATGCGCAATAAAAGCACTATTGAACCGGAGCCAATGTCACGAGTGAGTAAGAAGAGGCTGGTGTGTCAGAGAGAAGAGAGAGTGAGAACATGCAGCTGGTATTGGTGTATCGATACTGTAGAAAAGCATTGAATATTTCAGTATCGATACATATCGAAATATCAATATTTTTGACAACACTACTAAATGATCATGTCGAACGTTGGACATGATTAGAAATGAAGGACAACAGAGTTCTGTGGTCATACCCTGGAGAAGCGTACGGAGTCATGTAGCTTGTGCTCGGATATGTAGAGTGTCCTTGGTTGTGATGAGCGTGTCTGTGGTAAGAGGCATGTGGAGGCAGGGACGGCCGGTGGATGAACTCCCTCAAGAGGTTCCCTTGAAACTCCATCATCTCCTTCCACATGGCCATCAGACTCGCCTGTTCCTCCTTCTGCTCCTCTCTGGCTTCCCTCCGCAACCGCTCCTCATACTCCCTCTGGTTCTGCACATGCAGAGTTTCTTCATCTCTAACACAGTCGGTAATAGGGCGTTTTTTGGCCTTCTTCTTTGCAGGTTGAGCAACAGCTAAAAATTGAGCACACAACAGTCAGTTACACGTTCATATCATGATTCACAAACGTTTTTTTTTGTCCTTTGACCCAAAATATTTTCTTGAGTTTACCTCTGAGATATACAGGACCTTCTCAAAAAATTAGCATATTGTGATAAAGTTCATTATTTTCCATAATGTAATGATAAAAATTAAACTTTCATATGTCTTAGATTCATTGCACACCAACTGAAATATTTCAGGTGTTTTATTGTTTTAATACTGATGATTTTGGCATACAGCTCATGAAAACCCAAAATTCCAAATCTCCAAAAATTAGCATATCATGAAAAGGTTCTCTAAACGAGCTATTAACCTAATCATCTGAATCAACTAATTAACTCTAAACACCTGCAAAAGATTCCTGAGGCTTTTAAAAACTCCCAGCCTGTTTCATTACTCAAAACCGCAATCATGGGTAAGACTGCCGACCTGACTGCTGTCCAGAAGGCCATCATTGACACCCTCAAGCAAGAGGTTAAGACACAGAAAGAAATTTCTGAACAAATAGGCTGTTCCCAGAGTGCTGTATCAAGGCACCTCAGTGGGAAGTCTGTGGGAAGGAAAAAGTGTGGCAAAAAACGCTGCACAGCGAGAAGAGGTGACCGGACCCTGAGGAAGATTGTGGAGAAGGACCGATTCCAGACCTTGGGGGACCTGCGGAAGCAGTGGACTGAGTCTGGAGTAGAAACATCCAGAGCCACCGTGCACAGGCGTGTGCAGGAAATGGGCTACAGGTGCCGCATTCCCCAGGTCAAGCCACTTTTGAACCAGAAACAGCGGCAGAAGCGCCTGACCTGGGCTACAGAGGAGCAGCACTGGACTGTTGCTCAGTGGTTGCATGTCATTCGGAAATCAAGGTACCAGAGTCTGGAGGAAGACTGGGGAGAAGGAAATGCCAAAATGCCTGAAGTCCAGTGTCAAGTACCCACAGTCAGTGATGGTCTGGGGTGCCATGTCAGCTGCTGGTGTTGGTCCACTGTGTTTTATCAAGGGCAGGGTCAATGCAGCTAGCTATCAGGAGATTTTGGAGCACTTCATGCTTCCACCTGCTGAAAAGCTTTATGGAGATGAAGATTTCATTTTTCAGCACGACCTGGCACCTGCTCACAGTGCCAAAACCACTGGTAAATGGTTTACTGACCATGGTATTACTGTGCTCAATTGGCCTGCCAACTCTCCTGACCTGAACCCCATAGAGAATCTGTGGGATATTGTGAAGAGAAAGTTGAGAGATGCAAGACCCAACACTCTGGATGAGCTTAAGGCCGCTCTCGAAGCATCCTGGGCCTCCAGAACACCTCAGCAGTGCCACAGGCTGATTGCCTCCATGCCACGCCGCATTGAAGCAGTCATTTCTGCAAAAGGATTCCCGACCAAGTATTGAGTGCATAACTGAACATAATTATTTGAAGGTTGAAATTTTTTTTTTGTATTAAAAACCCTTATTTTATTGGTTGGATGAAATATGCTAATTTTTTGAGACAGGAATTTTGGGTTTTCATGAGCTGTATGCCAAAATCATCAGTATTAAAACAATAAAAGACCTGAAATATTTCAGTTGGTGTGCAATGAATCTAAAATATATGAAAGTTTAATTTTTATCATTACATTATGGAAAATAATGAACTTTATCACAATAATACTAATTTTTTGAGAAAGACCTGTAGAGCTGATATTTCAATCAATTAACAATTTATTTGTATATTCGATGTTCTCTGATGTCGATTAATGGCCACATGACATGCTGTTAAACAAATAAAATATTAACTTTTTGGGGTAAGCGTTTTGTTTATTTTTTTATTTTATTAAAATAATGACTAGCTTTTTGGGAACCCCAAATCCATCAGATCTTTTTTACTATTAATTTCAAACCGATTTGCAAAACTTTCTTTTTTCGAAAGAATCGTTTATATTTGTATTAAAAACACAAAATAACCTTATTTATGTCTAGGGTAAATTTTCGGAAACTTTCCATGGGAAGTTAAGCTGGGGAATTTTGGAAATATTCCATGTTGGAAACTTGATGGGAATTTACAGTAATTCATTGGAATTTTATACAAACTATATCATAAACAAACAAAGATTGTGATGGCCGAGTGACTAGGAGCTGTCTGACTGGGACTCTTCTGAATGGAAGCAGAGGAACTCTTGCCTGGGGTTGCTTGTTTTGAGCCCTGGGGAAGCTTTAGGCACTTGACTATATGCTGCTGCATTTTTGTGGCATTCTTAACATAGGTCTTTGCACAGTATTTGCAAATGTACACATCCTTTTGTTCTACATTGGCTGAGAAGAAATGTGTCCAAACATCAGATGGCGCACGTGGCATTGTTCTGTAGAACACGATAAGAAAAAAGCTTGTAATGAAAACTAATGCAATGCCATGCAGACGGTATGATAACTAGCCTCTTCAATTGTCAATGAAATTGTATTAGCTAGCTTACATTTAGCATATCTGATTTACTAGCTAGCTGGCTACTGTACAAACACATTTTGATTTCGTATTTAACTTTAAGACCATAGGTCAAATAGGTTTACCTTGGTAATGTCATCAAAACTTACTTGACTTGATGTAGTCCTTGGGCTCAAATGAAGTAGTGTGGCTTCAATAGTCCTGCTGTGGTGTCTGTGCAGGATTCTAGAAATGATCTGAGCATGTGATGGAGGAATGCACAGTGCATGCAGGGGGCATGGCCTCAAGAGCTCTGCAGGAAGTAGTGTGCATGTGATTGAGGAATGCACCAGAAATTCAACTGAGTTTGCATTAAATCTGGTTGTTTTAAGATGTTTTTTCCAACTACATCAAAGTTCCCTGGTATAGGTTAACCTGCAATTTTGCAAATGTCCAGTTTATTCCCATTAATTCCCATGGAAAGTTTCCAAAATACTGCAACCCTATTTATATCTGAGATTATGATAACGGGACACTACTTGTGGAATTTAACACGCAAAAGAGGCTGTATGACAACAAGATAGCATACTGCATGCATGCATTTACAAACTATTTTGAACAACTTTGTGCACACTACTAAGTGTATGCTATGCATTAGGAAGTATAAAGCTAGTATTGTACGCAAAACACAGCCTCCCTTCACTTATTATTTGTTTGGGGAATTAAACATGTAAATAAACCGTATTGCACATAAAATAGCCAAATTAACATCAAAGTAAGGTCATTTTACAGCAATGTACATATTATAGGCACATTAGTATTTACACCCAAAAAATAATAATGGTTTTACGCCAGTTATTTAGGCTATATCTTTTGCTGTAGTTTATGATAAGAAAATATCAGTTTACATTTCCAAACGGAATTCCATAATTGGAATAATCCAGAGAGATTTTTGTTTGCACAAGGAGTCTGACAGGAGCGGTATGATCTGATCTCACCATCATTACATGAAGAAACAGAAAAAACCGAGACAGAATAAATCCAGAAGAACTGCAGCAACATCTCCAAGAGCTTGAAGAAACCTTCCTGCAAAGCTACAGTACTGTGAAAAGTTTTGTGTAAAAATGCTGTAAAGTTAGGATGCTTTAAAAATAATGTCATTAATAGATTACATATCAATTAACTTCTATTAACTAAATCAAATCAATATTTGTTGTGAGCACCATTTGCGTTCAGAACAGCTTTTATCCCAGATAAACTTGCATATAGTTTTTCAGGTAGCTTTGCAGGAAGGTTTCTTCAAGCGTCTTGGAGATGCTGCTGCAGTTCTTCTGCATTTAGTCTGTCTCGGTTTTTTCTGTTTCTTCATGTAATCCCAGACAGACTGGATAATGATGAGATCAGATCATACCAGCTGTTGTCAGACTCCTTGTGCAAACAAAATATCATTGGATAATAACAACACAGCTCTGTTTCACAGTTTGTGTAGTGAGCGAAATGCAGTGTATAGTGTGCGCATTATCTAGCATACTGGGTTGTATGCAGTGCGCATCAACGCACCTCCTGTCATGATGTCCTCCGTCTCCGCGTCATGACTGACGGACACGTCGATGTCAGTGGATGTGCTCCTGCTCTCATTCCGCGCGTCCTCGATGGATGTACTCTGGGGCTCTTCGAGTTTCACATTATTATGAAGTGTTAAAGTGTTCGCAGGGCGGTTGCTGCCCCATATAGACTTGCAGAGATCATAATAATTCCAGTACACTCTGCCATGCCCGGTGTTTTTGTGATGCTCGTGAATTTTCAGGAACTTCTGCTTGAGTGTTTTCAGTTTGGTGGTGACCTGTCGCTTGGTTCTGTGGATGCCCTGCGCCCGAAGGAGCCTAGATATTTCGGCGTAAATAAGAGAGTCGCGAACGGTCCCGCTGATTTGCTTGCTGATTTCTTCATCCTGTCGGATGTACAGCAGCGCTCTCGTCTCGGTGTCCGTCCAGTTTCTCTCTACTGACATTTCTTCATACATTTCGTGGCGTGGAAACCTTATGGAATCACGTAACGTTAGGGGGTTAATTGCTTCATACATCAGTTGATGATTCTACACTCGCGCATCACGTAGGCCTGCAAGTACATGACATAAGTACGTCACTCGTTTGGAGCTTTCTGATTGGCTCAGACTGACGGGCCGCGGCAGCCCTCTAGCGGCAGAACATGAAACTTAATCACAAATCGTTCACTTATTTAAGGAATAATTAGGTGCTTACATTGTGTATCTGCGTTTGTATGAATACACATTTCTATTATCCGTTTTCCCTGAAATGTTATCTTAGTAGTAGCCTATATTTTAAAGCTTTTTCGGAATAGTTTTATTATTATTATGTATTATATTATATATAATGAATGGTTGCCTACGTATAGTGCGCTTTTGGGGAATAAGAAGATACAGTGAAACATTTATTTTGAATTACAACTGATTGGACATACAGTAGTGGCCAAAAGTGACGTCAGGCCTAGGAAAATTGAGATCTTTGACCTTTATATTATTATACTTGTTAAAGATTTTGTAAGCATATTGCATAGTTGTGAGTGCAGTCAATTGTTTTATTTGTGCTGCCATATGTTGTAGTCAGTGTGTGCTTTTTCCTGAGGTTTTTATTTTAATTTTTTTGCATAGTAAAATAAAACCTGTATCTGTATTTTTTTTTAATTCAGATAAATATCTTAACCATATTTAGTGTTTTGTTCTTCCCTAATATAAAAAAAAATCCTCATATTTTGGTTTCATCGAACTTGTAGGGTCATTCAATTCAAATATCCCCTCCGGACATGAGTTTTGGACACTACTGTAGTTCAGTAACCAAATTAAGAAGAGCCAAACCATTCAATAAGGGTGCTAAGAGTTAACAATAAAGTTAAAGGATATCAGGGACATTATCCAGAAAATCTACATTTATTTGTCTACAATGTTGCTCAGATGAACGTGAACCCTTTGTCCAATTCATTTTGAAGATGCCAAAGTTGACTATTACAGGTAAATGAAAATACCATCTAATGTGGGTTTATGATTAGATCAGAGCTCTCCAGATCACAAATATATCCTACATCTCTGGTCAAACCTGCAGAAATGAGCCTGAAAACAGTGCCACACAAAGCAAGCACAGCAATTCCTATAAATACAGAAACGAATTTGAGAATTGATAAAACATGTTTTATTTGTATGTACATGCTAAGGCACTGACTGTAAAACAGACCAACAGCTGATTGGTCAAACCAACAAATACAATAAAGATAAATTACAGACAGTCACTGAAAAAAAAAACATGTTATTTGGGGGGGAAAACATAGTATGAAGAATTATTTCTAAACTAAAAATATGGAGGGTGTATAAGCAAATATTTCAGAGGATATTCCAAAGCTACAATACAAAGAGATCAATAGTGTTGGACATCGAGTTAGATGAAGGCAAAATAACATAAATGGATAAAAATAAAAATAAAAAAAGGTTTGTACAAGAATTAAAATTTAAATACCAAATTAACCGTCAATACTGAGAAATACAGATACAGCTTGCTACAGCACTAGACTGGTCACATGATTTGAAGGGGGGAAAAGCATTTCAATACTCATTTTTGACATGTGACCAATAAAAGTTACTGAAAAACATGAGCAGAAACAAATAATACAATTATAACAGCAACTGTTATAAAAAAAACAAATGTTAAGAAAGTTATTGTACACCACACACACAAGACAAAGGAAAAATACATCAACAAATTTAACATCTAAATGTTAAAATTAACTGTAAACATGACCATGTCAAAAAACAAAAACTTCTGATAAGAGAAAATGAATGAACCTTAAAAGGCATAATACATAATGGAGAGGTGTAGATACCACACATCTGAATATAGAGATGCACAGAGCATTTGCAGGATGGTTGCAAAACTTTAAAATGACCACACACACACAAAAGCAAGGTTAAATTGCCCTGTACATTGTGCCAGTATATAATTTGAATATTTTTTTTTTTTAAAGAATCACTAATATAATCAATTATTCCATGTGATAAAATTTTCCTTTCATATTGCTACAGAATGTGAGGGGATAGAAACGACTGGGAGATTCTTTACATTCGACTCATCTACTGCAAAAACGATCACATGACTTGATTGAGAAAGCAACCGCTACAGAATATCTCTGTAATAAAGAAACAATTCATAATGAAAGGATGTTGCGAATCGTGAAAAAACGTGATAAATGTTCCTTATATTCAATACAAATCATTTAAGTTTGTACTGATCTCCCTGATCTTCAGAAAACATGGTGTAGTAAATCCCACATGGAGTTGATCAAACATCAGTCAAGACACGAGCTGTGATGGTTTTTGGCTTTGTTGTTGTTCTGTGACATAATTAATGCGCTCGATTCTAAACTGATAAGAGACTGATTGTTGTCGCATCTCTCTACATCCTGGAGTCGTTGAGCAGCACATAGGAAGAGTTTTTGGCTTTTTCTTGGGTCTGTAATGAGACTGGGCGTCCCACAGGTCACAGACTCGCTCTCTCACTGACCACATCCTGCAGACGTTTGAGCAACACGTCGTCGTTCTCCTGCCGGAGGCATTTAGATGGAGACTCGGTGTCATCGCCATCCATTGTGAACGCCCGCTTCTTGCTCACCCCACCCTGACGGATCATCTGGTTTATGTCACTCAGCTCCTGAAGAGAAAGAGATAGTAGAAGGCTTTAACCACAGCCGCAATCTATCTATATCTATATTATGGAGGTCATTAGGAGTTTGCAAATGATAAAGGATAGTGATTAAACTAAATTAACTGATTTTTAACTATAATAATAGTACCCAGTTGCATTGCATTGCATGTGATCGACAGAAGAAAGAAAGGCATACAGGTTTGGAATGACATAAGGATGAATAAATTATGGCAATTTTCATGAAATATCCCTTTAAGGTAGGGGTGCACAATATTGACATTGCGATATCAATAATAAATATTGCAATATCTATATTCATTTTGATATTTTATAACATGCGTTTTCCCATAACCTTTGTAATTTTAACATATGTTTAAAAATATAGATATTAATTTTGATATTATTAAACGTGTAAAATTACAAAAGTTATGGGAAAACGCATCAAAGTAGATTCATAACAAATAAAACAAGTTTTTTTTACAAGGTTTATTTCAACTGACAGACATATTGGACTGGCACAACACGAATAAATAAATAAATAAATAATAACTATGTCTACAGAAAAGGACACGTTAGAAACAATAAAATCAAATCTAAAAAAACGGGTAAAAAGAAAATGCCTCTTCAATCTCTGTTATTTCATCTTCTCCCTGAGCAACACTCATTTTCTTACTTTTGTGTTCTTTCTTTTACTCCACTTCGCTCTTCTTCACTGATAGATGTTCCTGCGGAGGCTCCACGCAGAGCTTTCGCCGTATGCAAGTGGCCTGATGTTTATACTTGTGCGCTGGTGTGTGCGTCGAGCCGGCAAGTGTGTGTGTGTGGGGACTGTGGTATAGCGAGGGAGAAGTGAGAGAGTGACGGTGATTAGCTATGGAGCGAGTCTAGAGTCATATTGAGAGAAACAAAGTGTCTCCCCTGTTCTTTCTGACCACTGTGGGAAATCCGTAGCATGAAAAGTTAACCCTCTCCTTGATTTAATGTTGTTTAGGGAGAAGGAGAACCAGGAAATGAGTCTGGGAAATGCAACGCTACCAAGCGTCGTGTATTTTTCGAGAGGTGCATGTCGGACGGGACGCATCAAACAAAATATCGCACAATTATCGAGAGACTTTCGATATAATATCGGGCAACGTGATATTGCGATAATGATATTGAGTTGATATATCTTGCACCCCTACTGTAAGGGAATTATTGCTGTTGATGTGCATTGTGACCAACCTTTGATGGGCTGCCAGTGAACTTGTACGTGTAGGCACTGGGGGTGAGACTCGAGCCGTTTTTATGAGGAGAGACAAAGATGGAGTGTCTCTGAGACACACGGCGAGGAGAGAGAGGCTGAGCCCGAACCGATGGGAATGGAGATAACGGAGGAGCCTCCACCTTTAGAGAGAAACAGAGAGAAAGAGTGAAATGCGTGTTTCCAACTGTCTAAAAAATATATTAAAGACATGATTTTCAAATGAAGCAAAGCAATTCACCAACCTTGTTATCTAGCGTGGAATGTGCATATTTGAGAGCGAATGATTTCATCTTTAGCACATAAACAGAGTTATAGAACTGGATGAGGTCTCCTCTATCCTCTGATTCGCTGTCAGCCTGTTCCATCCTCTCATTGGCTGCTAACATAAACATAAATAAAAACATTATATATACACAGAGGTCTCTTATGCTCACAAAGGCATTTATTTGATAAATATATAATAAAAACAGTGAGAATGTGAAATATTACAGTTTAAAATACATGTTTTGTATTTTAATACATTTTGAAATGTAATATATTCTTGTGATCAAAGCTGAATTTTCAGCATCATTACTCCAGTCTTCAGTGTCACATGATATTTCAGAAATCATTCTATATATATATATATATATAAATATGCTGATTTGATGCTCAGAAAACATTTCTTCTTATTATTAATGTTTATTATACAAACATGATCATTTTTTTTCAGGATTCTTTGATGAATATAAAGTAAAAAAAAAACATTTATTTGAAATGGAAATATTCTGTAACATTATAAATGAATTTATGTCACTTTCGATCAATTTAATGTCTTTGCTGAATAAATGCATTAAAATAGTGTAATATTGTGCTTTAAAAAAAAAAGCAAAAGAGACATCTGGGACTTTGTCTACATGATTCTTACACTGGTCTGCTGGTGGATCCACTTCCATGTTCTCATCTGCCTGCTGCTCTCTGGGACGCCTCTTCAGTAAAACACTGCGGTACACCTACAAACAGGATGTTGTGGATGCCTCATATGTGCTCTCATCACAGCTCAAATTCCACTTTTTGACATTAGGAATCTGGGGCATGCAGCCATCTTGTACCTTTATCAATAATATTTAAGTGCAATTGCACATCACAGGTTTAGAAAGACCATGACTGCTGATACTCACGTGACTGTGGGCCTGAGGTTGGGTTCGGTAGCATTTCATAATGTCCTGAAAACTGTGCTCTTCTTTTGTTATCTGCAGAAGTAGAAAGTGAATAAAAAAAGAACATTTCAATGAAAATGTTTGGTATTATTTTTCCATCTGATGATTAGAGAATTCTTCAGTAATATTTATGTTCAAAAGTTTGGGGTAAAGATTTCTTTTCTTTTTTTTAAAGAAGTGAAAACATTTATTCAGCAAAGATGCATTTATCTCATAAAATGTTACAGTAAAGAATTTATAATGTTACAAAATATTTATATTTCAAATGATGACTGTTGTTCTTTTCAACTTTCTATTCATAAAAAAAATCCTGGGGGAAAAAATGGTCAGTTTCCACAAAAACTGCACAACTGTTTTCAACATTGGTAATGATAAACGTTTCTTGAGCAGCAAATTATCATATTAGAATGATTTCTGAAGGATCATGTGACACTGAAGACAGAGTAATGATGCTGAAAATTCAGCTTGGATCACAGGAATAAATTACATTTTCAAATATATTAAAATAGAAAACCGTTATTTTAAATTGTAATAATATTTCACAATATTACAGTTTATACTGTATTTTTGATCAAATAATTGCACCCATGGTCGGCATAAAAGACATTTCTAGTTCTGCATCTAAAAGATGTACCTTCGATATAATGTAGACGGCACAGAGCAGCAGCTGGTCCAGGTGTCTGTCCTTCATCAGGTCAGTGCAGTGCAGCAGAGAATGCTCGAAACACGTCCAGATCTTCCCTCGCAGCTCTGAGGAGATATCCAGCTTCAGACACAGGTCGCGCAGACGCACGCTGGCTAAATGATACACCTGAAAGAACGAGCGACAGAATTATGCACTTCAGCTAACAAAGATCTTCAATCAATACCAGATGTCAAAAAGCACAGATGGTGCAAGTCAGCAAAGAACACTCTTCCTCACCTTCCTGAAGAACAGCGCGAGGGATCCTGTGCGGCGGGGTTTGCTGGTTGCCAGAGGCTGTGTGTCGGAGCTGGCGAGTGGAGCTGCGGTTCGGCTGGGGGAGGCAGTCAGTAAGACATGGCCCGTGAGAGGGTTCATCTCATTGGCCTGAAGTTGGATGACTGTGATGCCGCCCATCTCGTTTTTCATCACTAAAGGTTACGGAACACCAGCACATCAACAACAAAATCGAACAAACATCTTTTTGGGAAATGTTTTGCTTGCTATAAGAGGCTAAAAAAAATTAAAATAAGAGTGGTACTCGGCAGTGGAATAGTGAGCTGCTGGCCGTTTATGGTTGCCATGGAGAGGACAGTCGTTGTGGCCGTGGTGTTCTGGTTGTTTTCCATGGAGTTGGGGATGATTTTGATGGGAGTGACTGAGATTCTTTTCACTGGGGACTGTGGTGGAGCGTCATCACCAAACAAGCGTCTCTTAGCGCTGCCAGCCGCTGGAGAGCTGTAGCGATCGTGGAGAGAGAGGGGGGATTGAGGGACGTCTAAGAGAGAAAGGACAAAAGTATTATTCAAATGAGTACATCTGACTCAATATTCAAAGAAAGCATTAAAGCCAATCTAAGATGGAACATTGCTTTTTTGTGGTTTTAAGTCGGATAGTTTTTGAGGTCGTGTATGCTTAGGGGAAAACAATTTAAATTAATAAATTAAAAATAATAAATATAGAATAAATACAAAAAAGTACACATTAATAACACATTTTTATATGCATTTTAAAATGGTAAATGGATCGAATATGTTCATAATCAAGTTTTTTTGTCCTATCAATTGCTCTCTAGAATATCCCTCTCCTTCAATTATAAACATTCATAGGGTCTTAAAGCCAAGCATCATATAGAACAGCCTCATTTTGAGACGTATAGTACCTTTGCGTGCGCTAGAGCCCAGGCCTGTGCGGACCTCCCTGATGCGAGGGTGGATGATGGGGGATAGCGCTACCAACGGCAGGTGAGTGGGACCGCCTGCATTGTTGCCCGTGTCAAAACTATTGGAAAAATTTACCTAAGAAACACACACACACACAAAATAGGTAACATCTGTTATTTAAATGACCCCCATGATGCTTATACAATCTGTTCTCCCAACAAAGCAGTTTGTGAGTGTGTGTATACCTCTTCCACAGTAGGGATTTTATTGTTAGATTTGTTAAGCGCGTTCCACAGGGCCGAGTCTCTAGTCCAGGCTTTACTTTCTAGCACCTGCTCCTCGATACTGTTCAAATGCTTCACCATGTCTCGGGACAAACCCTCCTCAGAGCGAATGAACACCTCAATCACCTACACAAACACATCATGAACATTTACTTTGAGTTTCAGTTTCTTTTTAAAGCACATTAACAGTTTGTTGTGATCCTCAGATCCATATCTACACTGCAATGTGATGCAATAGTACACCAAACTCCAACAAGAATAAAAACCACACCCTAAAACTGAAGCGTGTCTCTGCAAGCAGAAAATATGAGCTGACACTAGTGGTTCATCAGATCACAAAACTCCTGGTTCAGATCATATTATAGTTTTTGAGTCAAGGATCGGATTATTTTCGGATCAGTATATAAAAAAAAAAGAACAAAACTAATACACAAAACTAATGCCTGTACACTAATTACAAGCATAGATAAACACAATATAACGAAGTTACAAATAATGTAGTCTAAATAGTATTCAGAATTTTTAACGCCTAAATGTATAACACTATAGTGTTCACTGTATGAATTAAATATAGATTAAAGCTGTCTTTTGTTGATTGCTTAACATTAATGACACAGACAGCAGCAGGTATTTATAGGCTGCTGTCACTTTAAGACCTAATGCACGGATCCAAAATGATACACATCAGATTTCTTTCTTTGCTGTTTACGTTCACTTAAGACAACAGACTGTGTTTACAAGAATACTTGCCGAGATGAGTCCTTTGACATAATTTTGTGTGTATGTGTCTGTTCAAGTGCAAGGACATGGGAAAGAGGAATTAATTCTGTGTTTGCGAGCTATCTGAAACGCACCTCACTGTGTGTGCACAGATAACAGTGCACGAGTATGGAGTAATTAAGTTCTCTTTTGCCTATTCTTGCACTGGAACGGTTTTAAATTACTTGAATGTGTAAACTGGCAAGACAAAACATGTGCAAATGATAAACCCTTACTCCATGATGGTTGAACTTTGCAATTAATAAGCGAATCACATGCGTGCCGAATCATGGGCCTGGTCCGTACGGATGACGGATCAACTACAATCCTAGCTGACACCGTTCAGTACCTTGTAAAAGTAGAAAGGTGGGATCTGTAAGATTTCCAGTATCCATGGGAAAGTTCTTTGAGAGCTGTAAGCAAACAGCACCACCTCCAGACAGCACGCCAACAGAGAGCAATGGAGCACCTCCTGCTCTAACAGGACCTGATAGAGATCAGGAGGAGAGAGGAAGAGGTGACAATCTCTCACAAAAGCAGACAGTGAGAGCTGTAGATAAAGAACCTTGAAATAATATTTAGCAAAATCTGTTTTCCTCTTACTGTTTGGTGATATAAACAGTAAAGTGAGGAGTTAAAATTTACTAGCATATTTATATTATTTACCAGGCATGAAGACTTACCGCCATATCTTTGCCCTGTAATCTCTTCATCTCCAGAGTCATGATATTCTCCAGGATCTTGAAGTATAAGATCTCTGCCAGCTTCAGACGATTCTCTGCGAAATCTACACACAAAAACCTACACTCAGTTACATGATAAAATGTGAGGTTTTTCATAACAGTTCATTTTTTTTAAATGTGCAGTGTGTCTGACCCATATGTGCTCCTGGCAGGTCATCTGTGGGTTTGGTGTAGGCCTGTTTAAATATCTCTCCCATGGTCTTCACTCGGTTCAGAATGGATTCAGTGGGATTTCGAGAGCAGGAACTATAAAATCATGGTGAAAATAAAACAAAATCTCTATTAGAAAACAGACTGAAGCCTGAGGGCCATCATGATGGGTTATGCATGCTCAGATGGATGTGTAATTTCAAAAATCAAACTATTTGTGCATGGTTTGGTTTTGGCTTTGATACTTGCTTAAAGATTTGGACCAGAGCATCGCTTGGTGCGTTTCGTAGGCCGGACACCATGCTCTGCAGTCGGCTCACACTTTGGGTGGCTGAGGAAACGGGAGTGACCAGCACCTCTTTCTCCTTCAAATACCGTCGACCCGTTAAAGGTGTAGAGGGAGCAAGGGACCGTGTCTACACAAAAACACAGCAGGATAGGTCAAAGGACATACACCACCATTCAAAAGCTTGGGGTCAAAACATTTTTTTAAAGGATATAATATGGATAATAATAAGAAAAACTTCTTGAGCAGCAAATCAGCATATTAGAATGATTTCTGAAGGATCATGTGACACTGAAGACTGGAGTAATGATGCTAAAAAAACAGCTTTGCCATCACAGGAATACATATACTGTAAAACTGTATTTTTATTCAATAAAGGCAGCCTTGGTGAGAGACTTTTTAAAAACTCACCGACCCCAAACTTAGATTAGACATCCCTCTATATGAAATACTAAATATGTACACTAAGTTTGACAATCAGGATGTTAAATGTTACTCTAATGTAGCAACAGTGATAGAAAGCTTCAGTACCTTTTCAAAGTGCTGCTGAAGGTTGTTCTCCACCTGCATGCGGGCGGAGAGTTGACCTGACGGAGGATCAGCGGTGGATTTGCGAGGTGTGCCGATCTCCTCATCTGCATCGGCCCCCAAAAACACTCGCTCGTCAAAATCCCCCACAGTCAAAACATATTCCTCATACTCACGATTTATGGCTTTACTGAAAAGACAAAAAGATTCATATACAGGTGCATACTGAAAAAAGGCATTCACTTTGATGTATTTATATGCAATTTGTGTTTAAAGAAATTTCATGGCATATGCTTACTTGTTGTCTTGGAAATGTGGGGTGTCCAGTAATTCAGTCAGGGTGTCAGCATCACCTTTTAATATCTGAGAAAAGCAAAAGGAATAATTTGAGAATGTGGGAAGCCTGACCAAGCTGTAAACCAGCAATTGTGTTGTTCTAGCAGTGTAGATTGGTTGTAAAAGTGTGTATTCCTCACTTTTTTCTCAAACAGTGTCTTTATGTAGGGTTTGAAGTAGTGCTCCTTTATGCCTTTGGCCTCCACCACCAAACCATCATGCAGTTCACACAACTTGTCAATGACACAGGGCATCTCCTCCAAGTTTTCTGTGTCCTTTGGCAGTCCTACACAAAGTGAGCAACAGACTCTCAACGAAGCATTTACATGTTTATTTTTCACAGATACAAATCAACCTACATGAGTCTGTAACTGAATCTGATAAAAACAATACAGTACTAAGATTGGTGATTCAGGATTGTTGTAGAGTGTTGTAAAAGCTTTTAAACCACTAGTATGGCAATTAGAAATCAATAAAATGCAAACTATGTATGATAGAAACACAAACTCCTGAAAATCTGATAATAAATTCATCTTTTTTAAAAACACCTGAAATGAAACTAAAGTTTTTAGCTCATGTTTTAGTCGTTAATTGTGCCATATTTATGCTTGTGTACTCAAAGTTGACTAAATAAAGTCGACTGAAACTGTCAAGTGCAATATTTGTCACATAAACGAAAAGCTATTGGGCACTTGATGTTCTGTTGCTTGCCACATCTTCCTACTTTAACACGTAATACAGGAAAGAAAACAGTACAACTTATTATAACTCCTAATTATTGACTGTATGAAATGTTCTGAGCTCTATTTTAAATGCACTACAACTTCACCTATTCAATAAACAGCATATTAACTATAAATCAAAAATGTCTCAAAACTACACTACCGTTCAAAAGTTTGGGGTCAATTTGTTTTTTTTTTAAAGAAAGTAATACTTTTCTTCAGAAAGGACGCATTAAATTGATATAAAGTGACAGTAAAGACATTTATAATAATGCAAAATATTTATTTTTTAATGAAATGCTTTTCTCTTGAACTTTCAAAGAATCCTGAAAAAAATGAATCACTGTTTGCACAAAAATATGAAGCAGCACAACTGTTGTCAACTGTGATAATAATCATAAATGTTTCTTGAGCATCAAATAATCATATTAGAGTGATTTCTGAAGGATCATGTGACACTGAAAACTGGAGTAATGATGCTGAAAATTCAGCTTTGATCACAGGAATAAATTACATTTTAAAATATATTCACATAGAAAACAGCTGTTTTACATTGAAATAATATTTAACAATATTACTGGGTTTGTTTTGTATTTTTAATCAAATAAATGCAGCCTTGGTGAGCAGAAGAGACTTCTTTTATAAACATAAAAAATCTTACCGACCCCAAACTTTTGAACGGTAGTGTAAGTGCACTACCTTAGCTAGTAACTACTCTGACGCAAGCAATGGGCTCACTTGTATCTCTGTCTGCCTTTTCAATGATAATGATGTGTAAACAATCA
This sequence comes from Meda fulgida, assembly GCA_030578275.1. Lineage (NCBI taxonomy): Eukaryota > Metazoa > Chordata > Actinopteri > Cypriniformes > Leuciscidae > Meda > Meda fulgida. The sequence continues at coordinate 31,760,652 of CM060621.1, forward strand.
GCAATCAATCAAGGAAACATATTCTCTCACAGCAAGGTGAAGGGAACTTTACCTCTGAAGTGTTGATTGATGAGATCTTTCCTGTTGGAGCACATGAGAGCGTTGCAAAACACCAGGTCCAGACAGCAGAGCAGGAGGTGATAGGAGTTTACCAGGTCATCTCCAATCATGCGGAAATTACCTGGAATAAAGTACAAATCATGTCATTAAGTTTACTATAGCCTTCAGATAAGTCAACAAGAAAGTTTTGGCCAAATATGTATGAAGATTAAAATACAATGGGATCAGTAAGATTGTTTTTTTTTTTTTAAGAAATGAATGCTGTTATTCAGCAAGTACATCAGTCTCCATAAAAATATTAAGCAGCACAACTGTATTCTACATTGACAATAATAAGAAATGTTGGTTGAACTTTACTTTGCAGAACGTGCATTCACAATGTACTTACCCACAAAAGTACTGAGTAATGAAAGGCAAGTAACTAGGGTTAACTAGGTTCAAGGTTAGTACCTAATTATTACCCAGTTTGTGTCATTAATACAATAAGTACATAGTACGTTCATGCGAAACAGGATTTTAAAATAAAGTACTACCGAAATGTTTCTTGAGCATCAAATCAGCATATTAGAATGATTTCTGAAGGATCATGTGACACTGAAGACGTGACTATTGATGCTGATAATTTATTACAATATTCTGAAATTTTTATCAATTAAATGCAGCCTTGCAGAGCAGAAGAGACTTAATGCATTGGGTTTTATTTGATGCTAAAACCACACACATTATGCATTAATTATTACTGTGAATTAATGAACTGATTTATTTTATGTTGTTAATAGCATAATTTATCTAAAGTGTAATGATGGTCTATGGTTCAAACAGGGAAGGCTTCTTTCAGTCAGCTTACCTTTTGTATACACAAAGAGAGTCCAACAGAACTTGAAGACATCACTGATGTGGCATGGAAGACGCCTACACAAAGAAATATATTTGTAACCATTTTCTTTTTTTAAAGAAAGCTGAAAAAGGTGATAAAAGGAAGGCCGTTTTACCGGTGTTTGCGGCTTCTAGGCAGACGAGGAGGTTCGCTCTGAGGATTCTGAAACATGTCCAGAAATATTGGCTCAAATTTTCGGAAAATCACTGTCGACACTTCGAAATTGCGCTCTAATCGACCTATGCGGCTACGGAAATCCTGAGAGAGGTTCGACATGTCCGACCATTTCTTCATCTTGCTGAAGAACTGGATCAAACTAAAAGAAAGACATAACTCAACACTCACATCTTAACATACACACCTACATTTATGTGAAATAAAAAGACTTGAAAAAGAGCATGAAATAAATGCTCTTGACATTGATCATCTTGTTTCTCTTTATATATTAGTTTATTATATAAACTAAAATTACGACAGAGGATGTCCATCCCGGACATCTGTCCATGTCTGTTTGAGGTCCTTACCTGAGCTTGGCTGAGCGCAGGATCCTCGTAAGGGAAACACAGTTGCCCTCCATCACGCCCCGTCCCACTGTAGGGATAGAGCTCTTCCTACAGGCAACATACAGAGAACAGGCCAGCCAGTGCACGACATCACCCTGAGACAACCAAACACACGACGAAAATTAAGATATACATGTCGTACAGCTGAATTAACCCCATACAACCTAATGTATCAGTATCATATTTAATACATTAATGTTTAAGGCCTCTAAATTACCAACATGATCAAAACTGCATGACTTGTCCTCTAATTGATACTTCAAAATATTTTAGCTAGTAAAATGGCTTAATATAATTCTTAAATGTCCACCTTCAGGTCATGGTACACGTGTGTTTCTGCTGTGAAATTTTATTTTATTTTATTTTATTTAAGTCCACATAAAAACAACTAGTAATATTGTTAGTATTATTTCAAGATGAACATTTTCTGGACTAAAGCAACTTGGATTATATCGATAGTTTTTTTCTCCTAGATTATTAGCTCCATACACACTAGATCATATTAGACATAATAGCATGACGTATAAAACATGATACAAAATATAATAAAACATGCATATTTTGTCTGAAGGTTCAATAATCTGTTCAGTTAAAAGAAAATCATATTTTATGTCTTTACAGGGTTAAGCTTGAATAATGAACACCACTGGTAAACGTGTATAGAGAAGTTTACTATACATAGATCATCTATATCTGACAGTAAAAAATGTGTTGAAAATTGTATCTTTCCCAGAATTCCCTTGCCATGACTTCCCCGTCTTTTCTTTGTTTATGTCATGTGACATATACAGAAGCCTCTGTCATTATTGACGCAGAGCACTAATTGAAGTTTGGTTGTTTTTTTGTTTTCTGTTTTGAAAATGGTATCTGACATATTTTTGGATATTGACCGTGATATTATTTGAAGTAGGCTACTTTAATAAACATGGAACAATATGGTAAAAAAAAAATACTGTGGTGATACCATGGTAAACCAATGGAATCAGATGATAATACTATGTCACTGTGAAATTAATGTAGCAAAATACCATGATACTACTAAGGTATTTTGTATAGCCTATGTAATGTACTATAGTATTCTTGGAAGTGGCATTTAAATAATGTATATTTTATGGTACGCCAAGGAGAGCACCAGTGTGAATCCCGAAACGTTAACGTTACTTGTTGCAATCTCAAAGACTAGTTAGGATCTATCTGTAAAGAAAGCTTTACTAGCTGGTAATGGTTATTTGGACTATATATCAGCATGAAAACAAGGGTGAGTTGAAGGCAGAGCGCGAGATGACATCTGTTCCTGTCGTTTGGTTGTTGTGGTGATGTGAATTAAAGGGGAACCTCTAGCGTGTACGTGTTCCAGATGGAGCTGAAGTTCTGGAGCGCTTCGGCTGCCGTCTCCTCGTCCATATTGAGCTCTTGACAAAGCGCCTCGAGATTCCTCCGTATCGAGCCATCGTCCGATTTAACCGACTCCGAATCAGTTTCATCTCCCCGCATCGCTGTAATCCGTGAAATCCGTTAATATCCAAAGAAAAGTGTTTGGGTAAAACGGAATTGACCCGGAGCGCCGCTGACCTCCTGATGCTATCCCACAATGCCAAGACTTACGAATGGCGCGAAAACGGGCTCCTCTCGGCCAATGGGAGAACAGGACGAGATGGCGTCATTACAACAACAAAGACTACAGCGAGGTAGCATGGAGGATTTAAACTACCTCAGTGTTTACCAATATATTATACAAAATGTAAAGGATATAAATACATGCTGTTTTACTTTTGTTCCATACTTATGTAATATTATTTACCACTTCGTACAGAAATGTAATAATGACAATTGTCTATGCAATACTATTTCACAACTGCTCTTATTTTGCTTATTTGATCTTAAATTGTAATGTTACTTATCTTGTATTATGTGACGTTTATCCGTGGACACATAAGTTATACTTTATATGAATATAATTAGAAATAATTGTAATTAAGTATTTGTTATGTGTAATTAATATATGCTACACAATGAATATCAGGAAATCTACATATTAAAACTAGAAAAAAGCTTGGATATATAAAAAAAACAGGTTTGGCATACAACAACTAACTGATTAACATCAGACTTATTGACTTGAAAGTTGAAAGTCATCTTTTATTGCACAATAAAAGATCACATACCATGGTTTGAATTATATGATTGGTCCACATCAGTGTACAGGAGCTATTTGAACAAAACAAATAAAATATCCCAAATAATAATAATAAAAAATTATAAAAACACCCACAACTCTCAGCATTGCTGCAGATTTCATACCAAGAGTATGTCCCACTTGTTTGTCTCGTGTAATCATCCCAATATAGTGCACTTGCTTCAAATATAACCACAAACTTATAGTGCTTCCTTGTCATGAACACTGACCATTACTAGTTGCATCAAATCCATTCAATATTATTCTACAAGATCTTGAAGAATAGAACTTCCAATATAGGCTCAATAGAGATGAAAGCGCATTTCTACATGGTACACAATGCTCTAATGTGCCTTGAACACTAAGGACTTGACCCCAGATTTTATTCTGTCTGGCTAAGAATCTCTGTTATAAGAAACACTCCATAGTAGCCTGCGTTGCATACACTTAAGTATGGGAACTGCTTCAAATGTAAAGACTGGGTCTTATTAGCAGGTCCTGGTATGCAAACACTGACAGTGGCCAAGCAAAATCCAGTCTCCTAATACGTGCATATTTAAAGCATTGGAAATATTCAATGCAGACAGAGTCTGACCAAATGACACTGGCGTATGGTACCCAACAATTCCCAATTCTCTTGTTCCCCATCAGAAATGCACTATGCAAAACTACTAAAATAATCTCCCTTTGATTAATCCATGAAAAATGGAGGTAGGGGGCTGAGGGGAAAGGCTTTTTGCTCTCAGAGTATCCAGGAGCAATTATCCAGACACATATTTTTACAAGTGGATACAGTCAGCATTACCATTTGCAAAACAGTTCAGCTTTTATGGAAAGTAAAATGAATCCGTGTTGAAATCAAATATAGGAAAACATCCAAAACCTGGAGACAGAAAGTTTATGTACATGTTGCAATACACAAGGAGACAACTTTGAGTAAAGTTTAACTTTACAGTAAAACACAATAAATACAGGTAAAATTTGAAATTGATTAGACTTTTGGATGAATTACTAAACCGTTTCAGTTCAGGGAGAAAGACAAAAATGGTTATTTGGAGTGTTATTGAATAGATATTCATTGATCTTCAAATGGGCCCAGATACTGCACCAGGGAGACTTTCTTTTCAAACACCATGTTTCAAATTGAATTAAACGGGAGTGTTTGAGTTTCCAACAATATTGTTGGGTTTTCAAACATATATATTTCCAACAACCGGTACATTAATAAAAATCAATACACTTACAACCAGCAATGCAGCATTCTCAGCCTAACAGTCTGAACTCTCCAGTTGTACATATACTGGCTGTGCTTCTCCTTGAAGTTTTGAAGGCCTTTAATGGGGTTACGAACTTATCAAAATGTCAAAAAGTGAGGGTAACGTAATCATCCAGAGGTCTAGACAAGGTCTGTGGGTTTTTGTTCACCAGATGTTACTGAGACAGTAGTGTAGGGACAATAGAGAAAGATCAGACCTAAGCTTTCAGACTAAAAATGAGCCATTTTTGAAAGTCAAATAGACTTTGTGCTTTGCAATACTGTTTTGAATCAGTTGAGAGGAAATAGATCTGGTTATCTTATTTGAAAAGTATTTTCGACTTGAAAAGCACTTCACAGAGGCCAGTATCTGTACAACTAGAGCATCTGCATTTTAACTTGTATGACCGAGTCTGCTTCCCAAAACGTTGACACTGTACACAAGTACTTTGATATATATTTTCCCAACATAAAGATGTAACAAACATCCATATATAAAATGCTAAATAAGGCATTGCAAAAGTGAACACAAGATAGATGTGATGAGAAAAGGGAAATGTCGTAATAGGTGAATCTGGAAAAGTAAAAAAGAAATAAAAGCAAAATAAATTACATTATGGTGTCACAAATAGTGTGACAAGGCAACAACAGCATGTTTTTTTTGAAGGTGACCATGATTTTTTTTTTTGTTTTGACAAGAAATATACAGTACAGGTTTACATAGGTCAAAATGTACAAGTGACATGTGCAAGCGTGCGCATGCATCCACACAAACACACAAACAAACAAGACGGAACACAATTACAGGTAAACATTCACCAAAAAGACTGTGCAAAAACGTTTTCACATCCGAAAACTGAAAAAATGAGTAAGATGAGAAGGTGGAAAATGACTACTCCCACAAAAGAGAGACCCTGTTGCGATTGGGGGAGAAAACAAGTTAAATTATCTCTGGTTATCAACTAGTGTAAAGTATTTCAAATAATAAAAAAAACTCACTAGTGCTGCTTTTTTTCATCACACGTCCCCCCAATATGAGACATACTGGCAAGGGAAAAAATAACATTGTGTGCTTGTAAACAAAAGTAACAGCAATATACAGCTAGATAGATTTACATGTTTTCAAATGGTTTTTACATGTTTTACATGGTTTCTTGGTAGGTTTTACTTTACAATATATTCAAATGAACAAGAGAAAACAAGAGCAATGAAAACCATGAGAACGAGACGGTCTGACGTCTTCCTGTCAACCCACAGGGCGTTAGTAAATGCAAAAAAAAAGGAGATTTGCAAAGATATTTTTGTCTTATTCTGGGTGAAGAAATTTATCACCCAAAACAAAACTAGCTGACATCATTTACTCACTTCCAAACCTGTGAGACTTGCTTTTCTTCAGTGAAACAAAAGCACAATGACCAGGACGTATCAAGCTCCAAGGACAAAAACACTATAAACAGTCCAAATTAATTATGCACTATATTCCAACTCACACAATAGCATTGCATGAGGAAAAGTGTAGTTGCATGGTTATTTTTGAAGCTTGACAGCCATTTTATGCTTTCATTGTATGGAAACGCGCAATGTGAGCATTATGCTTTTGTGCTCCACAGTCAGTCATTCATGTTTGAATGACATGAGGGTGACTAAATGATGACAGGGGACTATCCCTTTAAATTCACTAAAACACCGTTCTCACAATTTTGCTACAAACGCTTTACGCTTTATTTTGTACGCCAATGTACCAAAACCTTTTAGAACTGAGTCTCATCTATGGCACTAATGCTTCGCCCTTGGACTTGCAGAACCGCCAAGTACATATAACCATCTATATAAACGATTAGTAGTATCGCAACGGGGACACCTTATCAAAAGCGACAATGTGGAAACGAAACCAAAAACAATAAGACAAAAAAAAAACAAAAGATAAATCAATTTTGTTTTGGATTGTTCTTTGCCATCAACTTCAAGCCTCGCTCTTTTTGAGTTTCCATTGCACTCACCATGTTGCACTCATGCCATCTATAGCTTTGTAAAAGATTTAGGTTAAAATCTTGACTAAAATGAATACATAGCAGCAAGCAACTAAGAACAAAATACTGTGGTCCATCAAGAACGAATCAGACGAATCAGCACTGCTGGTAATCTACCAATGGGATGAGCGTTTTCTTTACATTATTCTGAGAAATGTTTCAAAACATGAATATAGGTCTTATGCAACTATAAAAGCATTATCCGAACCACCATTATGGAGTGAGACTGTTGTCTTTTTTTTTGCACAATACCAACATCCTACCACTTTCTGAGAATCGGTGAAAGATGCCAGTGAATAACACCTAATCGAGGGGAGGGGGATGCTGAGGTCACTAAGAGCGTTCTCCGTCAATAGACAGAATCTTCTGAGTGTCCATTCCCATGATGCAAAAGGAACCTGCTAACAACGATGATGATGTTGCCCCTTTGTAGGATTCAAGACCTCTGAGCGTTTGCATGCTTCAAGTGTCTATTTCTTTAGCACACACCCAGAAGGTAGAGTAGATGTCAGTGAAATTACAAGGGCAGATCTATAAACAATACATTGATAATCAAAGTCCTATACATAAACTTTTACCGAGACGACACACACAAAAGTACTGCGGCCCAAACGTGAGGATGCATTCTAGTCTCCACCGTCACACGGACCTTGAGAATCTTGCTCAGGTTCTTCTCCCGTTTTGTTTTTTTCCTTTTCTTCAGTACTTTTATCCTCAGAAGGATCTTGTATATGGTCAGAAGAATCTTTGACCAGAGCTGAATTTACATCATGTCCATCTTCTTCCATTACACCCTCTTGGCTCTTTCGTTCGGGTGTCTGTTCGACTTTAACCCCCTTTGAAACCTCGCCGTCCATCTGTACACCAACGTGCCCGTTTCCCTCCACGAGTCCTTCCTCTCGGACCTTCTTCCTCTTCCTCTTAGGGCTGCCCGTGCTGTCTGCTGCAGGCATAGCGGGCAGTGCCATTATACTGCCTGGTGGCAAGAACATATGCGGATACAACAGACTATGTGACATTCCCGGGATTAGAAAGGGGTTAAAGGTCAAATGGCTGCCGGTGCTTGTGATGCAACTACTACTACTGCTGCTAGTGGCCGCAGCTGTAGACACCGAAGCGGACGCATTTTTCTCTTCCCCTCCTTGCTTTGCTTCCTCCTTAATCCAGTTCTCCGTGCTCATCGGAGAGCTCGTGTTATCCCGCTGAAGTGCAGTATCCGAACTATCCGGCGGGTTTGAGGTTGAGGTTACGGTTGCAGAGTTCGTAGTCACGCTCGCTGTTGTGGATGCAGTAACGGTGGACATAGTGGATGTCGCCGTGGAAAGTGACTGACTCATCATCCCACTCATGTGAGCGCTATACATGGGCGGCTGCACGGCCGCCATGCCATGGAGCATCATGGGCAACATGCCGAGACCATTCTTGGCATCATCTCCTGACGTTACAGCAGTGGCGAAACCATGAGGAAAGCCCATGATACCAGTGAGTGGGATACCAGGGACATTGCGGAGATTGGGTAAACTAACCAGGTCCATGCTGCCAATGAGCCCACCGTTCATGAAGAGCGGAGCCATGCCAGCGGGGAGCTCGGGGGCTTTGGGCATCTCGCTGCGGGGTCGCCTGCCTCTTCTGCGTGGACCGGGATCCCGACACACAGGTCCAGTGAGGATGCGTGTGAATTTGCCCTCCGGTAGAAAACCCTGGGATATGAAAACAATATACGTTCATTCAGTATATCCAAGATAGTATTAATAAAGTATAAGTTAAATTTGGACATGAATGAACAGGTTTAAAGATAATTAGGTTTAATTAATTAGAAAAAAAATCCAGAGAGTTATAAATTATATTGTAGTACTTGATGATTCTGATTGGTCAATTGCAGAATTCAAACTTGAATGTATTTCAGTAAAATACAGAATAAGCAGATATTTTCTCAAATAAATTTTTTTTAATGATAAAATATATAATTTTTAGACATTTAAACAAATTTAGATTCCCTACTTTACCCGTATAAAATATTAATATACAATAGAGTTTTGCAGACTATAGCATAGACTATTACAGACATCCCTATGAGGGATTTCATGCAGATGACATGAACTCAGAATCTGGGAAATGGCATCAAGAGATTAGCAGACATTTAGCAAATGCTTTTCATCCAAGGAAAACAAAGGATTTTGTGGTGCTTGAGCAAGACTGATCTTATTACGATTCTGTTTCAACTCTACTCAAAACCTTTAAACTTTCAGCAACATTTAGCTCCTTAACCTTGATAAGATATATTCAGTTATACTGTATTACTACAAACCACATATTCACAAGTGGCTTCAGTGTCTGTCACTTTCTAGACAAAATATGTAGGACTCACTGAATGCTTCACCACATCCGCCCAATCAGGAGCCACAGAGTATTCTGAATTTGCATCCAGCCATCGAGAGAGCTCTTTAATGGCTGGAGCCATAGCGCCTCCAAGCTGCAACCAGAGGAATTGTGGTATTAAAATTAAATTAAATCAATCTGAGGAAACTAACAAAAACAAAAAATGGTATGTGTGTTTTTTGTTACCCTGCGGCCTGTGTTTCTGTGCACTACTGGAACTCTCTCCTCTCCAGTTAGAGAGCTGACGTCAAGCTTGGTGGGATCTTTGCAGCGATGCCTTCTCTGCTTTGGACGCTCCAAGAAACTGTGCAACATGCTGGCATTCTGAGACTATGAAAGACATACAATATAAATTAAGTTATAATAATGTATTAAATGTCAATTATATTATTACAATTAGGATCATTCAAATATCTTTCTGGATGAAAAATTTGTGTCGTCAACCTTTTTTTAAAGCACCTTTTTTAAAGTACACAAAAATAAAGAGACAATACCATTAGAGTCAACATGAAACAGCATTAACATCTTTTTAGTACTACAACTAATGTGATAATTTTATCCAATGGAAATTTAATGGATTGTGTAAACTATGGAATAATGTGCACGGAATTATGCCCAATAACAAGAGCAACATGAATTCAGAAATAGGGTCAATTTTGATTTCATGTCATCTTTAAACATGTCATATTTAAACAAGAATGTTTATAATTCTCAAAAGAAAAAGCCACAAAAATATTATTTTTTAGTCTCACAACATAAAACTGTTCTGTTTCTAACTAACCGATGGAAAAGCAGAAAGCTCCATGTTGTAGTTGGGGTTTTGTCGGAGCCATTCCATTAGGCCTTTATTGGCCGCTTCCCTGTCCACGCTCACATTCAGGGTCTCTGAGGCTGGAGGAGGAGCTGGAGAGTTTGCTGGAGGGTGAGTAGGAAGTGTAGTCGGGGTGGATGGAGGGCATTCTGACTGAGAGGATGTTGAGGACACAACAGGCTGGCTGATGCTCTCTGACCCACACTGTAATATACAAAGATAAACACATGAATGATTCATATTTATTTATCTTAAAATGATAATATATTAAATTAATAATCTTGTTAAAATAAAATGTTCATTAATAATATTAAATATGAACTATTTTAATTTATTTATTTATTTTAGTGTCATATATCCATCAAATGCTATTTTCATGAAAAAAAAAAAAAAATTATATATATACACACACACTGTATATATATATTTTTTTTTTTTCTGGCAAAATTTATGAAAAACATACAAAAAAAAATACTTTCTGAAATAAAAAAGTGCCATTGTTACTATTATAAAGCCATCTAATCGTGATGCATTTACTTTTTACTTATAGTATAAACTCCAAAAAGCAACATGAAAGCAACCCATACGACTTCTGATGAAGACTTTAATCTTTGCTGGTGTTTTTTTTTTTTTTAAGGTGGATAGAAGAGAGCAGCAGATTCTGCCAAACATCTGATTTTATGTTTCACAAAACGAATACTATGAGGATAGAATGGCATGGGAACATGTTTCTTTTTGGGTGTCGTATTGTATCTATTTTAGTGATATGCGGTTCCACAAACCTGTTGTTCAGTCAAGTTCATGGCTCGTCCCTTCATAAAACCGAGATCAGGAGTCTCTACATTTCTTCTTCGTCCTCTTCTCCGTCTCAACATTGAATCATCACGACGAAGACTGCCGTTGACAATCTGCCCAGTGACAGGGTGAATTAAGCCAGCCTGCAAAATGCCAGCCATATCCAATCCCAGTGAGCCTTGTATGGAGCCTATCCCGGTTATTTTGTGGGGTGCTGACTGGACAGTGTGGCTCATATGACTGATTGGCCCACTGTCTCCACCAACTGTTAGTTCTGTTGGTTTGGAGAGGTCAATAGCAGCATCCTGCCAACCATTAAGGAGAAGAGCGTTTGCACGATGAGACACGCCAACCTGGATCTTTTCTCCAAGATGGCTTGGTTTGGCAAGGACTTCTGCCTCGAATTCAAACCCACGCCTGGGACGTTTGAGCTCAGAGAGAAATGCTGGGGCAACTAACCGCTCCTGTTGGGACAACAGTTGTAATTCAATGCGACTGTGTGTGTATGACGTTTCAAGATCTTATAAATTTCCATGACTTTTCAAGCCTCAAATCATTTTTCATTTAATTTATTTCAAGATATTTCCAAAACTTGCTTTGAAATTAAGACATTTCAAAACTTAAGGATTTGCAGATCTTACCTTTGATAAGTGGGGTACTGTATGTGGGAGGTTGAAGTTAAGGCTCTGAGATATAGGCATTCTGGTAGTCAGAAATCCTGCCCTCTGGTGGGCACTGCTGGGCATGCAGGTGTTAGCCAATGCAGAGGGAGACTCATACTGTTGATTAGAGGAAGGCCACTTCCCCTTTAAGATAGTATGGCAGATGCTGTCAATACGGTTGATGATCACTCTGTCCTGTAGAGAGCAAAAACACAAATGAAATGGATCAAACTGCAGCAATAGGTGACTGATACGTCTAGTGGTATGCTGTGAGCCGAAACCAACTTTACCATTTACATTACAAGACAAAATTAGCACATGTTCTATAGAATATGAAATATATATATATCTATTTTCAGTATAACTAATTAATGAGGCATGGAAAAAGACAACAATACAGGCAGAAAACAATCACTAACATATCAATACCTTAGGCCACTCTGAGAAGGAGAAGAGTGCTTTCTCCTGTAAAAGCTGAGCAATGGTTGGTTCCCTTATTTCATGGACACTGTCTGCCATCTCACACATGGGCAGCGCAAAGCGTGGTGCATCAACATCTCCCAATAATGCTAAAAAAAAGAAATACGTTTTTTTTTCAAAGCATGTTGCTAGACAGAGACTAAAAATTCAATTTGTTTTCTTTGGTTTTAAAAACATTGTGAGAAACAATCATTCATCAGCATGTAATTTGTCTGAATAAGTTGGCAAAGTAACAAAAGAAAATATTAAGTGATTCTATCAACCAAATCGGTCTAGTGTTCGTCAATGTTTAGAAATAACTAATGACAAACATCAATAAATTTCAGTCAGGAGTTAATTATTCTGCTTATATAATCTTTTTGACCTAATACAGTTTCGTACAGTTACAGTTTCCGTTTGTACATCCTCATGGTACCAAACAAGTGATCTTAAAATAGCCCAAGTTAGTTTGCTGGTCTCTCAACCTGCTCAAGCTGATCTGGTTAGTTTGTGGACGTATAAGGTGGTTAGCCTTGGAGAACAGCTGCCCAACAAACTGAATACCAACTTGGCCAGGCTAGAGGATCAGCAAGACAGGCTTACACCAGCTAAGACAGGCAAACCAGCTTTGCTGGTTTAATATGTTTTTCACTAAAAGGGGAAACAGCCCAAGCTGCCATTACTAGTTTTGTAAAATAATAATAATAAAAAATAATAATAATAATAATTTAGCTTAGTATTAGTAAGAAACATGAATGTGGTCAACAGACCTAGAACTACTAAATACATCAGTATTCAAAAGAATCAAGAACAAAACATAAAAAAGGTAGAAAGCTGAAGTACCTGATGTCTTTGCATCTTCGTCTCTTATCTTGTCCTTTACATCCAAAACCTCAGTCTGCTCAAGGTGAGGGGTCTGCGTAGTGCTGTCTGGCTCAGGCTTCACATCTGACACCACTGGATCCATGAGAAACTCTTGTTTTGGGACTAAATCAAGGACCGGAGATACAGAGGTGTCAGGTAAGGTAGTTGGAGATGATGGGAGTGAAGGAGGCAAAGGGTAATCTGTTGAAAGAGTAATGTTAGTTAGATTGCACTCTTCTATTGGCTCTGATGGTTCTTTGCAGGGTTCTTCAGAGGGTTCTTCCACCAATTGCTGTTCCGCTGAGTCTTGCTGAAACCCTTCACAAGGTTCCTGCAGGGTCTCGTCACAAGTCAAATCATAAGACTCCTCTAAAGGCACCTTTTCTGGCTCTCTTAGAGGCTTCTCGTAAGATTCTTCCAAGTCTCCTTCATTGGAATCATCAAATGTCACCTTGCAATCCCCTTTCTGGGATTCCTCAAGACAATTTTCCCTTGGAGACTCTATTGAAGCCATCTTGTCAATTTCATCTTGAGAATCCTTCGTCTTCAGACTGTCTGGAGAAAGTTCTTCTTTCTCAAAATTGAACCCTATGCTTTCAGCACCTTCTCCTGGACTGGGAACACCATGTGTGATATTGGAATCACTAAGCTTGTCCTCTTGATCCTCACTAATGGGATCTGCCTGGTCAAGACTAACATCCTGGAGACCAAGAGCTGGTGGAACATATTCTGGAAGACTGGATGATAAATCTGTCTGATCTACAGATGCCTCTCCAACATTAAGGTCTTTGAACAACATAAAGCTCGGTGCCAGTGGCTCGACAGGGTTGCTTTGAGAGTCCGAACTGGGCATGCTCAAACAGTCGGTTAGTGTTTCATCACCCTCCCGTCCATCGTCTGGTTGAGGAGCATCCAAAAAGCTGGGTTCCAAAGCTTGTGCTCCCAAAATGGGATCAGTCTCATTGAACATGTCAGAGGTTTCAACATGGTCAGAGCTTTCCCATGGAGTTTGAAGTTCATCGAGTTCCACAGAAGGAGCCATTAAGCCAGTCTCCTCCGAGGACCCTTGCTCTCCCACCAGAACATCGCTGCGAAGTTTCCCAGCAATGGAGTCCGCCATATCTCCTTGAGCCCCATTTAGTTCCCCCTGCACACCATATGAATTTAGCATATTCAGTCCACCAGTTGCAGAATTGAACGGGAATCCATTGAAGGCCTCTTTACCAGATTTGCTATGTAGTGTGTCTGATGTCAAGCCTTCATGTTGTAAAGACCCCAACTCCAGTGAGTCATCTAATGGAGGGCAGTCCAAAAACCCTTCCCTGTTTCCTGAACCTATTCCCAGGGAACTTCCTGGCTCCGACGCTACCACTTCTGTGGGCTGGTGATGCCCATGAGTATGGACAAGTTGTGTTGGCGTGTGGGGTGAAGGTGTGTGGTGATACTCCGGAGGTTGAGGGGACTGACAATGTCCAAGGTTGGCATCATATAAGCAGCAATGATGGTGAGGCAAGCCTGGGACTGGATATCTGTGGTTTTCTTTATGAACATAGTTCCGGTGGGCCTCCAGGAAGGATAGTTGTGGGTCATTGAGGATGTAGAAGTCAGTTCGACTCAAGCCATGTTTAGCAACACCGATGAGAAGATCACGATCATGTTTGCCACACTCCCACCAGACGGGTAAGTACAAACTAGGGCGACAAAGTTGCAGTCGTGCCCCCAGGAGTGGGTGCCGCAATACTTGCTCACGGACCTTTCTCAAAAGCTCAATACGGTATAATGTTCGGGCAGCTCGCTCTTCTGTAATGGGTTCCACAAATAGCGAAGGATCAACGGTACCTACATGAGACAAGAATTTGTGTATACGTTATAACAGATTGAGTTGCTATTAATCTTCTCACCAAACTATCTATAATTAGTTTGTTCGTCTCAACTCTAATGTCCATTTTACCTTCATCTTTTCTAGGCGGCAGTCTACATGCAGTGCGACACATTGAAACAAAGCTGTGGAAATATCTCTCCAAGCTTTCGTCAGTCTTCCTCTCCAATCGAGCAAGGGCACGGAACTGGCCCCAGTCAAAGGTTTTCTTGTCTGGGTCATACACTACTCCAAACGAGGACACTGTGCGATAGAAGTCAGCCTGCTCACGACGTGTCCACCTGTGTTAAAGGCAATATGTTATCTCTGGAGTACATAAACCTTAAAATCTGCCTCAAATACTGAATTAACAGATTTTCAGCTATCATAAACTATTAACCTCTTACCTGATGCAGTACCAAAATACTATTCTTCCAATGTTTATCACAACCTTTCAACAGGTTTCATTTGTATAGTATGTGTTCATACTGTCCTTCAGGATTTTATGCTAACCAATAATCCTCTTTAGCTGTTGTTGCTGCTGCTAACTAATCAGTCTTATGAATGCCCTGTATAATTAGTCTGGTTTCAGGTCCACCTTACCTCAATCAGGAGCCTTAAGACTTAAGAAAATGCCTTAAGAAAAATGTACTCACATTTTAAAAACCGCAAGATAGGGTGCAATGAAATGGATTCTTTTTAATATGACAGGCTATCTTAAAAACACAATGCTCTGGTGGGATGCTCAAAAACAGCCTAGCTGATATGTTTTAAAGGAAACATAACAAAAAAAAGTTTAATTCTCCAAGAGGGTTTTGTGCTACCTGCCTAACAAAGAAAACCCTGAGATCTTGTGTGCTCATCGTTTATCATGATCATGTCAAAATGCCTTGTACCATTAGTATCAGCAATAGTACAATTTTTCTCCAAATAAGCTGATTTCCCATTTGCAAAATAGCATGACAGGTTACATTTTATCTTGATAAAATGAATAAAGAATAAAACTCCCGCCACATCGCCTACCTTCGTTGCCACTCCAAAAAGAGTGGGTCAGGCTCAGTTGTGCAGTGCCTAAACTCTCCAATTTGCCACGTCACCGGTGCAATTCCATCGTGTAAAAGGAAATCATGACGAAGCGGCTCACGGCGCGTGTAACGCTGATATGCAGTAATGAGGCGGCGTAAACGTGCTGTAAGAGCCGAACCTGCCGGCCACTGTATCCGCCCCTGTTCCATCATCTCTGTAATTAGGTCTCCTGCAAGAGATGCTACGAAGCCCCCTTTAAAAGAAATGATACATTAGACTCAACCTGAAATAAGATCATCTTAAGGGGTGGTCACATCAGGTTTTGTGTTGGATTCATATGGATATCAATACGAGCGAGCAGTTCAATAAAAAAAAAAATTCCGCTTTTTGTTGCATACTAAAGTTTTTTTAAGTAAATTAATAATATCTGATATATAGAGGATTTAAACTGACCTCCAATCTGTAAATAGGGGGAAAGAAAATTCTCAGCAGGGTCCAAAACGAACACACAAAAAAGCTTTGGCAAGAAAGTAAAGCATGTGAAATGCAAATGGTCTACTAAGGATCAGTAGCTGTTGTGTATCACCGAAGTAAGTTAGGATGTCAAAATGTTTGGTCTTAAAACTTCAGAACCAAAACTAAATGATCTTGCACGAAATGACAAGATAAAGTGGCATTTCTGCAAGTAAAATAAAATGTCCTCATATTTGACACAAATGTACAAGAAAATGGAATATATATATTTATACTGTCAAAATATTTATGGCTGGTTAATTTTTTTCAATTTATCCAGTATTGGAAGATACCCAAATCTGGAAGTAAATGAAAAAGTAAATAATTTAGAATAATATTCAAAATAGAATTCCTGGAGTGTGACATCATATCCTGTTAAGTTTGATGTAGGTTTTGAAATAACTGTGCGAGCTGAAAAGCTAGTGTGACCACCCCTTAACAGTATTAACAAACAATGAAATGTTTAGTTACAACAGTAACAGTTACATTTCAAAACATGCATGCATGAATAAATACGTAAGGAGCGTTTTAATAGCCTACCTGTAGTGTCATTTTTCCCTGTTTCCTCTGACATGGGCTCCTCCTTTGTAAAAGAAAACTTTAATTAAAGTAACAGTCTGTGCATTTGGTTTAAATTTCTTTTGACTTCCTATTATTACCTTGATCTCTACTTTCTCTTCTAATTCTTCAGACTTCATGTCGTTTTCCTTCTTAATTTCATCACTTTTGCTGATACTGCACAAGAAGAAAAGTGTGTTTATGGTTGTAAGAGTCAAAAGATACAATTGTTGTATTCCCACATAATCTCAGCTGCTGTTTCTAAAGGATATTACCAATCAGGTGCATCTGAAGCAGTTTCTGCTCCACTTTGTTCTACCGTCAGTGCAGTGACATCCGGCATACCCACCCGCTCCAGGAAGCACAGAGCAGGGTCTGCACGCATGGCGTTATACCGCTCATACCCTACATGGGACAAAAGGACAAGTTAGTGCAGATGATGAAAGCAAGAGGAAGTCAATAGGAACCATATGGACATTTAAAACATTTTAGAAGATGCTCACATCTCTGCTATATTCAAAAATTACGTGTATGTATTTGTGTCTGCACAGATTTCCATTGCTAAATTGCGCATGCATGAGAATTGCATCACAAAACTGGGTGTGATGGTTGCATTGTTCAATGATGATGTCTCACCATGTTTGTGAACTCCAATAAGCAGCGATTTATCCGCCTCAGAATCCCACCAAATAGTAGGGATCTCAATGTAGTCGATATCAGGCAGGGTTACCTCCAGTTTACTGCATAAAACACACAGATACTTGCATATTAGGCTACTCAACAATGACAACTGCTTTAAACAGAATTCATTAAGTATTCATGAGGATAAAACAGGCTGTGGGCCATGTAGTACCTGGCTGGGATCCCTTCAAGAGCCTGATCAGCAGCCTCCCCCAGCACTTCAACCTTCAGGTAGTACAGCATCCGCACCCTCAGTAGCACCCTGTTCATGACAGGATACATGATGAGCACACAATTAAAACTTAAATTGTTATTATTACAGTACAATATTATGAGATCAGACATATTGCAAATATATTTTTATTACTGTCAGGATTTGTTAATTATGCACCCCGATTATAGTACTCACTATTTATGTAGGTATAACCAGGGTGCAAAATGTACTTTTGCTACACTTACATTAAATGTATACTAATGTTACACTATCTACATGTTCATTTGCATGCATTACAACATGCAATTTTGAAGATGCTTGAATTCTTTATGAAGTCTTACTTGTTGCAATGTTGTTTGAGGTGTTTCTTGTAACTGTCGTCCTGAAGCACAACCTCTGGGTTACAGTGGACCAGCCAGTCAGCATTCCTCAGCTCAGGTGGACTCAACTGGTTCTTAAGTTTCTTTCCTTTACGACCACGTGGGACAGGAGCAGACAGACCTGGACGCAATTATTATGGTTTTTTAATGTCTTTATTTTGATCATTATGCAACAATTGTATGAAAAGCAGTCAGTTCATTTAATTTGAATAATTAGGGATTAGGAGATGCTAATAATTAATCAACATTCAATTGTACATTTAATTGATTAAACATACTGACTGTCGATCAATTTCAGCACAAATGTTTTCAGAGATCATTCAAGCTGTGAAAGCATTCATGATGTGACTTGTTCAAAGTTAAAAAAATAAAATAAAATAAAAAGTTGTGGATATATTTACTATTATATAAGGACATATAAATAATATTATGTACTTTTTTAAATTGTTATTGGTAGATTAAATAATATCCTGACATGAAAATAATTCTAATAAATTGCAACTAATTTAAGCAATTCGTAATTGAATTGGTAGCAAACAACTTAAACTGTGAATTTAAAAATGTTTAAAAAACAAAACAAAAAAATTGGTATCATTGCAAAATTAATGTTGATTATTAATTGATTAATTTATTGTTCCATTTAAATGTCAATTGATTATGTCTAATCGTGAATAAAGTCATTCCAAAAATAATTAATGAATTAATGCAAAAAATGTGGGGTGTGAACAAATCCATTAATAACCTGAGTGGTTTTGCAGTGTTTGATTATGTCCATCTTTACTGGGTGTAATCAGATCCCAGATGAAGCTTTTAATTTTGTCGTCTCCTTTATAATGGCGAACACAGTAGACTAGAAGAGCCCTGCACAGCACCTCCATGTCTCGCTCCGACAAGTGCCATTTAAAACGCCCATGATTGAGAATATCCTTCCAGCGACCCCACCTGTATAATCAGCAAAGACATTTCATCAGAGTCTGAGATGTATAACTTCAAATAGCCTAATTCATGGCTACAAAGTTTATTCCAATATATGGTCTGCTTGATCTGCAAATGAAACGGCAGAACACTTCTATGTTGAATTAATTTAGTTGCTTGTAACAATACTTCATTTGATTAAGAGTTTGTTGTAGGGCAACAGAAGATGACCCAGAAGGAATTAGTGGGCAGCCGAAAGCAAATAAAACACTGACCCAAAAATAAGAAGGTTTTTCTCCACTCTGAAGCACTCTGCTCGGAGGTAGCGTCTGTTGCGATCACTGAGACGTCTTGTGCGACAGGGTCGTTCCTCTGAGTCGCTGTCCAGTTCAGAGAACTCCATCAGTTCATCGTCCTCAAACGAATTATAGTGACGCGTCTGCTTCCTTACGCGAGGTGTGTCGATCACTAGACTCTCCTGGCAGAGATACAGAAATGAGTCAGAAAGTGTTGCCGTCTCAATATTTTTCTCCTTAAATGTCACCAACACGCAAACGGTGTAGAGCACGCACATTCACAATCACACATTAATCCAAGCCATCTGTTTTGGATCTGATATTCAAATGACCCCCGCCCCATTCACTTTCTCTCTCTGGTGAAGTCTATGAGCTGATTCTCTGGTATTACACCACCTGAGTCACAGTCAGCTCATATGCAAAGCTTCAGCTTTTTAAATCATCATACGTTTTACCTTTTCTGCCTTGGAGTCAATTTCCAGTTCAGCAATTTTGGCCCACTTTTGCCAGAAGTTTGGATCATCCAGAGAGATGTCTGTACGGTTCCCTGAAGACACAAAGCTAGCCTGGAAATGGTAAATAAAGAATTATAAGCACTTTATCAAGATAGAGATCACATATGTAAAAGCCTGTGTTTTACTGATACATGCAATGCTTATTCATCTTTTACATTTGCATAACTTTTCCAGTTCATCTGCAATATTTCAAACAAAAAAATAGATAAGAAAAAAATGCTAATAATTGGATTTGATCCATACCACGTCTCAAAACATTTCAATTTAGCACATAAAATACCAATATAACATTCGTTTACATTTATGTAGAGAGATAGATTTTGGATGTGTAGACATATACACGCACTACAGATCAAAAGTTTGGGGTCAGTTCATTTTTTTAAAGAAATTAATAAGAAATAATACAATTAATTAACAATTAATACAAAAATGCATTACATTTATCAAAAAAATGACATTAAAGGAATTTTCTATTTCAAATAAAGGTTCTTCTGAACCATTCATCAAAGAGTACTTTAAAAAAATATCTTGGTTTTCAAAAAAATATTAAGCAACCCAACTGTGTTCAACATTGATAATAGAAATGTGCTTTGAGCAGCAAATCAGCATTATAGAATGATGTCTGAAGCCTAGAGTGACACGGAAGACTGGAGTAATGATGCTGAAAATTCAGCTTTGCATCACAGGAATAAATAACATTTTAAATTGTATTAAAATAGAAAACAGATATTTTAAATCGTATTGCTGTTTTTATTGTATTTTTGATAAAATCAGCCTTGGTGAGCATAAGAGACTTTCAACAACATAAAAAAATCTGACTGACCCCAAACGTTAAACAATAGTGTATACCTTGGCAAAAGTTGATCCCTTCCCCTCAGTCTGGATTGTGATGGTCTGTGTGCGGCGCTGCAAGATCTGATCAATATCCTCCTCGCAAAATTTAGAGCCCTCATCTTCCTCATCCATGAGCGCCCCGTACGCCCCCTTCCTGAGAAGATCTTCGACCTCCATCTTGGACAGTTGCTGAACCTGAAGAGGAAGGTACAGTAATTAAACAATAATGTCCTAGTTAGAGTAGTAAGTCATGGCATAAACTAAATATAACACTTCTGAGGAAGAAATAAGACTCTGCAATTGAGGTCTACGTGCCAGTCGTGGCTTACTATTCAATTTATGTCTGCCCAGGATTCAAAATTTAAACTCATCGAAGACAAACAGCAAATTTATCTGCAAAACATTCTTAAAATATTCTTAAGGAAATAATTTGTCTCAGTAGTTAAAAAAAGGATGCAAAACTTTTCCCAATAACGATGGGTCTTGATGTTTTATTTGCAAATGTTTCTTGGAGAGACCGTACAGCAGATTCCCAAAATTGTTTTGTCACCTGAAACCCTTTGGCCTAAATATTTACTTTACCCTTGAGATTTTATCTTAATATTTCAATAAATGTAACACATTCACATCTTTATGGTTCTCGGATTTTATTTAATTGTCAGTTTTACAGACAGATTAAAAAAAAAGGTATTCAAACTTTAATAAAGTTTTTATTTAAAAAAATTATTTTTCATTTTATGATTTATTTTAATTATTAGCTTTTCATCACACCCAGGGGTTCGCAGCCCACAGTTTGAGAAATATATAATTTTATTTCTTTCTTTTTTTGTTTAAGGCGGATACATTTTATAAATTCAACACTGACAGATGTGGGGGGGGGGGGATGAATGAGGTGGATCCCTCACCCCATTGAGACTGCCCTTGCGATTGATGTCCTGCAGAACAGCCTTGTCCAATCCCAGTTTCAGACTGGCCTTGTCAAACATCTCCCTCTCGTAAGAGTTTCGCGTGATAAGTCGATACACTTTCACCGCTTTGCTTTGACCGATCCGGTGGCAGCGAGCTTGAGCCTGTGGAATTCAAAGCATGTTTATAACAAATGTGATATTTGTGTTTTTTTTGGAAAATATTGTTTATATATGGGATGGAAATAGCTAAAGAAGAGAGTCAGTTACACTGTATATAAAAGATGCTCCGCATTCACCTGCAAGTCGTTCTGCGGGTTCCAGTCTGAGTCGAATATGATACAGGTGTCGGCTGCGGTGAGGTTGATGCCCAGACCTCCTGCTCGTGTACAGAGGAGGAACACGAAGCGGTCAGAGTCCACCTTGCTGAAGCGATCGATGGCAGCCTGCCTTAGATTCCCTCGAACTCTCCCATCAATCCGTTCGTATGTATATCTACACGCAGCATACACATTTCAGATAATAAGAAATACAGTTTTTGGATCTAACCCGCATAAAACTTACTGACCCATATGTTTTGGCCAATGAATTTCCCAATTTTAAAAATGAGCATAGCTAGAATTTTTTTAATAAGCATTACAGAAATTGCTATGACTTCGTAAGATTTTTATACATTTCCACTACCTTTTTAGGCCTGGAAATATACATTTTAAAATTTTGTTTTTCTTGACTATCCTTGAAGAAAACCAACAAATGACGTAAACCGTGTTGACATTCTATTTAAGTCTATTTTCTTATTTACCTGCAGTCTCAAGAATGGCTTTTTAATAGAAGTATGACTAATGTTAACTGATAATAACCAGCTGTCTCACCTCCTCTGAATGAGGTAGTCCTCCAGTATATCAAGGCATCGAACCATCTGGGAAAACACCAGCACTTTATGTCCTCCTGATAGCAGTTTGGGCAGTAACTTGTCGATAAGCACTAGTTTACCAGCTGCCTGGATCATTGCCTGCAGCTGAAAATCCAGAGCATCAGAACTGTAGGTTTTCCTGAAGCTCTCAAGAATCTTTTCTTCAGCACCTGACAGAAAGGTAGATGGGAGACTATGTCAGCACTACAAATTAGAGGTGTGACTCCTGAGATGTAGAGAACTGCAACCAAGATATTTCAAGAATCGTCACCTGTAATGAGGTATGGGTGATTGCAGCACTTGCGAAGCTCCATCATTGTGTTGATGAGGTTGGGCATGTTGTGCTGGTTCGCTCCCTTGGCCAGGAAGGTAAAGTTTTTCTCCAGAATGGCACGGTAGTATTTCTTCTGAATGTTAGTGAGCTCCACCTCGATGATTGTCTCCTCTTTAGGGGCCAGATTCTTCTCCACATCATCCTTCAGTCTCCTCAACATCATGGGCTTCAGAATGGCTTGCAGTTTCTTTACCTGTGGGAACATTAATGTTTCTCAGGTTAAAGCTGGGAATATTTATTTTCATCTAAATCAGCAATAATCAGGCCATGTTGCCTGGAAATAATACTTCCGGTTCCATCATCCCAAAGTCAAAGGGTTTTTGGTTAAATGCCTAAAATAAAGTATTTTAACTAACTTTCCAATTTATAGATTTTTTGAAAGAGCTGTCAGAAGCTTTAGCGGTGGTGACGTAGAAGTCATGTGACCGTGGTGAGTTCGTTTATAGCCTAATATTACCTTTTTATTTCTGTTGATTGTATTTAGGTTTCTAAATTCAGTTGTGTTCATTTGTGAAGATTATCTTTAATCGTAAATGTTTCATGGTCACAGCTTATTTTGTGCACAAATAATTTTCAGCAGAGCGCCCAGCATTTTCAGCTGGTTAAAAACGCTTTGGTGGACACGCGGCCTTAGGATGTTAACAAGGATGTTTCCTACTATCCTCTAGAATAGGTTGGCTCGGATAATTGGAGGTGAAGGTGTGTAGATGTTTATCCAGTCTGTACTATACATACACATAAGGCAAGATCACAAACTTCCAAGAATTTGAGGATTAGTTCTCACCTGCTCCTCTGTCTTTAGGTCTCCGAACTCCTCCAGGAACGTGGTCTCAGAAGGAAACTGTGAGGGTTCGAGAAAGTTAAGAAGACTGAAGAGTTCCTCAACTGAGTTCTGCAAAGGGGTTCCTGTGAGAAGAACTTTATGTTCCTTGAGGTAGAAAACACATAGAAACTTTAAGTTCAGCCTACTGATTCGCTAAAATGTATGTACATTTTTAAGAGATCTATACTGACTCTCCCAACTGTATATTTTTGGACTTTTTAATACTTTTATCTATATAGATGGTGAAAGACAGCACAGGAAATTAAGGGGACAAGACTGGGAAATATTAAGCTGGATTGTTTCTAGTCTCACCCATTTTAGCTCCAACAAGAGGGTATATTTCTATATCGTGGACCAAACATTTATTTGGACAGTGAAGTCTCACTTTAAAAAAAAAATGAATGCATTAGATACAAATTATCAAACCGGGTTGTATTTATTTACATTTTAAATATAGCACAAATACATCATTTAGACACTTTCTGGTTGTCATTCACTATGCATCATGTGCCTTATGTGTCCAAATACTTTTTGGGGCCACTGTACGTCAAAATACATCTGTGAACACCTAATCAGCAGTGAGGGGAAAAAACAGCACTGCATCAAATGTAGTTTGCACACACTGGCCATCGCTGCAGTGATACGTAAAGCGAGTGAGATGAGATTACTCATTCTGTGTCCAGAGAGAATGTGCGTATGTAAATGCAGTGAAGCAAAACGCGGCAGCTAAATGAGATGAGTGCAAAGAGAGATGGCACAGTAGTTTAGATCAAAGACTGCTTCACTTCCACTTTTCTACATTCAAACCTGAACCCTAGGACAAAAATGTCTGCATCAGGTTCCTGGTGCGCAAATGAGCAAACAAATAAATAAAAACAAGCATATTAAACTGACCAGGTTCATGAGTTTGAGTCCCTCCAGTAGTTTACAGTTGCGGTTTTTTAGGCGATGGGCCTCGTCAATCACCACACAGCGCCAGTTAATCTTCTTCAACTCTGGACAGTCAGCCATAATCATTTCAAATGTAGTGATCACGCCATGAAACTTAAACTGACCAGTCATGATGTTTCCCTGAAGGAGCAAGAGAAAGACTGATTGCATACACTGTAGTAACAAATATGTAAAAAAAAAAAAAAAAAAGTGTAAAGTGAGGACAGACATTAAAAGAAATCTTACTGATCTGTGTCATGAACCCTAGTTAATGTTTTTGAAAGTCCCTTATGCTCAGCAAGAATTTAATTCAAAATAACGTTTTTTTAAATTTTCTATACATTTTAAATGTAATTTATTCCTGTAATGCAAAGCTGAATTTTCAGCATCATTACTCCAGTCTTTAGTGTCACATGATCCTTCAATTTTTTTTAAAGCCATTCAGGCTTCTATGGCTATGTTCATGGCAAGAGCCAGGTTTAGTTATTCAAAAATAAAACTAAATAAGATGTTAAGTTACATTTTTTCTAAAAAAAAAACCTTAAGATTAAAATTAATTTTACTTGTTAAAACTTTTTTTAAAGTCCTTTTCATGATCCTACAGAAATCAATCTAATATGCTGATTTCCTGCCTCAAGAAACCATGATACATTTTTCAGGATTTTTTGATAAATAGAAAAGAGGCACGTTGATTTGAAATAGAAATCTTCTTGTAACTCCGTTTGACCCACCTGTTCATCTCGGTAGTACGTCTCGTACTGCAGGATCATCTGCCGACTGATCTGGCTGCCGTGATAGACAATGACGTTCATTTCAGTCCATGTGCGGAATTCCCTCTCCCAGTTGGTGATGGTGGAGAGCGGGGCAATGATGAGGAAGGGCCCTCTCAGACCCATGTAGAAAATCTCAAAGAGGAACGTGATGGACTGGATGGTCTTCCCCAGACCCATCTCATCAGCCAGAATACAGTTTTTCCTACATCAGGAGAAACATGGTCAGGTGTTCATTAATCACGTCAGATTGCAGTTATGAGGAACGGGATTTGGAATCGGTCACATGAGCATATTTCTGCTGTCTGAGTTTTTATTAGGTAAGGGCTAGGTTTTAAAAAAAAAAAAAAAGTGCTTGTTATTTGTATTTGCTTACAATTAGGGTTTTAAATTAATAATTTTAAAAAGTATTACATTATATGCTGATAAATTAACCAAATTAATTACATTTGTCAATTATAATATAATATTTGCTGAGAAGTGTCTTCAGATATAAGATAAAGACATTGCATTGTATTAGACAATATCATTATATATAAACATAAACATTGGATTTTGAAACCTATATAAAATTTTTAGCATTTTTCTATAAAACATAATAAATTGACATGAAGTTGAAAGTCCAGATTTCAGCAAATTATACATATGAGACGAATTGATAAAAAAATAGTTTAATTAGTATTGATTTATCCTAGTTTTTATTATTTTACAAATCAATTTAAATTGAGAAGATAAAAACATTATATTACTGTCATTATGCTTGGCCTTAGTTTAATACTTAAATAGTTCTGTATAGCTTAAACTAGGATCATAATTTTGTGTATAGACCCTAGAAGAGCTGATATTAAAAGTCTTTCACCTGTTGTACCAGTTGAAAAGAAGCCAGTTCATTCCCTCTAATTGGTATTCTCTGAGCTGGTTCCCATTCCTGTAGTCTTTGGACTTCTCCAGTTTTTGCCACTGTTCTGGCAGAGGCCTTTCCTGTATTATTACAAAAGACAAGAGAAGTTCCACTTCCTTCAAAATACATAATATAAAGAATAATAAACATGTTTTGGATAATACAATCAAACATAGAGCTGAACCATGTGATCATAATGCAAACATACGCACAGGAAACATCCAATAAATCTATCTCTAAAATTATCTCGTAATGAAAAAAAAAAAGAAATCGAAAAAACAATTCCCATTCATTTGCATTTGAGTGCTTACCACAAGTTTAATTTCTGGAATTTTCTTGAGGTCTTCAAACTCTCGGATTTTCACAGGGTCGACATCTTCCTGAAGCTCCCAAGTACTCTCCTCATATGACAATGAGCACCATTTCACCAGGTAGTGGGTCACTTCCTGTTTTCATGCATGCAAACAAACCAAACCTCAAAAGACTGGCACTACAAGCACAGGTTTTTTTCAGGAGTTCATTTGAAGAGTGTCTTACCTCTCCTGTTTCTGTATCAGTGGTGATAGCGATCTCTAAAACCCGATCAACCTCAATATAATCTGGATTAAAAAGGTCTTCATCCGGCTGAGGAGAAACACAACATCATCTCAAGCATATTTAGGCAAACAATACACATGTAGACAGGAAAGTGTTCTATAACAAAGCCACAGATTTAAAGGTGAAGTACTGGCACAAAATTTTCCGCATGGATTTCAGCTTTTACGCCATAATTATATTTGATGCATTTATAGGTTTTAACTTTAAATGCGCAACAAACAAACAGCTGCATGTTTTGGCAGACACACCTCTGTGAAAATGTGCTTCATTTGTGCCTGCTTGTTTCTGAAGCGCTTGATTTTTTGTTGAATACGTGGGTCCTTTTCCAGTTCCTCCAAGGTCGCCCATTTACAGTGCAGATAGGAGCTGGCAATGAGAAAAAGCTTTCATTGCTGACAATGTGCTGTAAACAACACTGAATGCATTTATCATGCATGCATGCATTTAATTTAAAAATAGCATTGTGTTCACAATATGTCCTTGTAGCATTTCTCCATCCATATTTGTGTGCACCACACAAAACTTATCAAGAACATATCTAAGTCCCATTTAAACTCAAAATTAAAAGAAAGAAAGAAATTATATTCTGCAAAAAGAAAATTATGCTTCTTTACAATCATTAACAACGTTTTTATATATTAACAACGTTTCTGTATTGAGGTATTACTGATATGAAAATTAAGCACATAACCACTGTTTTATATCAATACTGCAATGCAAAAATAAAAACTATATATTATATAAATTGTAAATTATTTATACATTACAGTAAATTTAACAATAAAATATAAAATGTAAATATCCACTCATTTCTGTAAGATTTTTTTGGGAAATGTGCTCATCGTGAAAATCCTAATAGCCATCTTTCTCATAATGTCTTTAAGAAAAAAAAGAAAGAACATTTTAGTTTTTTTGGTTAAACTTGACCCAATGACTAGTACTGTAATTTCCAAAACAAAACCAGAAAAAGATCCACCCCATTGTTGATTCAGCAAATCATTTCATGAGGCAGAGTGTATTACCACTCTACCAGATGGATAATTTAATCCATAAATTATTTGAAGTAATGAATTACACAATAAAGGTGAGTTATGCGTTTGCTCTGACAGTTTGACAAGCTGAGTGTTATAGAGTTTGAGAGCACAAAAAGGTAACAGCAGTTTGATGTGTATGAGTACACTTACAAATTTCTGTACTTGACGTAAAACTCCTCCAACTCTTCTGGTGCTTCATCAGGGGATGTCTAAATGAAAACCATAGATCAAACACTGAGAATATTCTTTTTAGGCAGATGTTATGTGGACCCCAGTGTAATGAATAGTATATGCTGCAGTAATGCATTTAGGTGTATTCAATACTTTGTTCTTTAAGCACAGTGGTGTAAATCAAGGAAAAAATATAAAGGTTTAAGATTAAATCACTCGTTGAACAACACATTTAATACACACTTTATAGTAAACGTCATGGCCAAATAAGAAATATTGTTGCTTAATTTTATATAACTAGAAAAATTGAGGCAAATTGTTAATCAAGTCTTTATAAATGTAACGTGTAATCTGATCACTTTACCTCTTTCTTGACCGTTCGCACAGAGAGTATTTTCTCAATAATATTAGCCTCATCTTCAGGGGGTTCCTGGGAAGAAAGAAGGTGGGAGGGATTATTTCAGTGTGTGTTTGCTCTGCCCCTCCAAAAGTAGGGCAGGTGTGTGTTATGGCATCATGACAGATGTTGCCACAGTTACCTCAGCCTGCCAGGCGAGGGTAGAGGAAGACATGGCAGCAATTCGGCCCGAGCCCAACACGGCAATGGTCTCCCCGTCATCATCCACGACCTTGAAATCAAGATCTTCGTTGTACTTCCGCCGCTTCACTTGACGCCCTGATCGCCTCTTCTGCACAGAGAAGAAAAGAAAAAGAGGAAAGAATAATTTGGTTGTTTAGTTTGTGTGAAAAATCTTGTGCATATGCAAATATTACTGGTACAACGTTACCTGATCGGTAAGTGATTTCAAATCACACTAGATCACTCATAACACATTTAATGTTAACATTTTCTGTAAACACTCTTTAAAATACTGTGTACTTTAACATTTATCCCACCTGACTTCCAATTTAAAATTGCTTATTTAAATGGTTCAAAAATTCAAAACTCTTATAAAAAAAATTGCATTTAAATGGCTCTAACCATGTTTTCTTTATTTTGTAGTTTTTCTTTTAAAAATTATGGAATTATGAAATTTGAAACCCGAAGGCCAGATGAAGATCGGTTCAGGAGAACTCACAGTGTTATCCATAGGGTCGGTGCTTTCCTCACCGCCGGTGGCGAGCGTGCTGAGAGAGGCTGTGTCATCACTCTCCACCATCTCAAGTACAGCATCACTTTTCCTCTTTCCCTTCTTCTTCTTCTCCGGAGGCATGGCACCCTGCTCTCTGCATAACAGCAACACATACTCTTAAAATCCATCTTACTGGCACAGTTTTGCACAGGTTGACAAATCGTATAGCAAACCACCAAGGGCTTCTTTGACGGACAAATATCAGGCCATATTATGGTAAAAACACCAACATGTGCTGTGCAGACACTTCCTGGGTTATAAGTGGACAACTTACACAAGCAGCACAAGTGTTTTGCTGTAGCTCAGCACTTGAACAAAATCCCATTATGTTGGAGAGTGTTGAAAGGGAACCAGAAAGTGGATAAGGAAGTTAAAAAAGGGAATGTATCCTATAATAATAGACGATTGGCATAAACTTTACAAGTTCATGAGGCCGGAGGGTCATTTTTAAGAGCCACAATTGTGGTATTTGTTTATTTGCAACCCTGGGGCAAATTACACATTTGAATATATGAATGTATGCATAAAACCACACCTTTATTTCTCCAAATACACTAACATAACCAAAAGTTCAAATAGCCCTTTACGTGGTTGCAGGTTTCATATTTTGACCTTGGTTTCAAATTGGAAACCCATAAGCACCCACATTCACCTTGTAACGCCCAAAATTCCTGTATCACATTTCACCTAATCAAGATATGGAAAGGTCTATGATTGAGCGCATCAAAAACAGCGCTGAGATGGTACATGCAAAACTGTGTCAAATATAAAAGATGCATTTACATTTTTTAATCAGGAACTAAAAATTATTTACTGACATAAAACTAGTTTGCTGCCTTCAATTAAGATGTATCTTAGTAAACTAGGCACCAAGTGTGTTGAATATAATATACCTGCCATTATGGTCTTGTTATAAAGCACATACAGAACTCCAGTGTTAGACAAATAACACTGACTGAATATTACTGTTTGTAGCATTGAAAACATCTCCATTTCATGTCATGTCAAATACTGTTCACAAGTTTGGCGTCAGTAAGATTTTTTTTTTTTTTTAAGAAAAAATTATTCAGTAAAGATAATTATATTATAATGTTAAAAAGCTTTATATTAATAAAAAAAATGTATCACAGTTTCCACAAAAATATTAAGAAGCACAACTGTTTTTAAAATTGATAAGAAATAAGAGACTTTAAAAAACAATTAAAAAAAAATCATACTTGTGAATGGTAAAAATGATACCAAAAATTATAATTCTGTTATCTTTTAACCAACTCACTTTGGCTTCCTCCCTCTTTTGGAGGGTGGATGTGTTGCAGTGTTCTTGGGCTGTGGTTTCACTTTCACATCTTGACCTTTCTTGACCTTTTTGACCTCCTTTTGACCTTTCGCCTCCCTCTTATGATCCTTTTGTTCCTTCACCGCCTTTGACTTTCTCTGAAGTATCTCCTTCCCTTCCTTTTGCACCCTTCTCTTTGGTTTACCGTTGCTCTCTCCATCTTTGTTCCACTCTGACTCAGTCTTGTCTTTTTTCCTCCGTTTCTTCTTCACCCTGGTCCCGCCCCCTCCATCATCCTCCTCACTGTTTATTGATGAAGGGCGGAGACTGTGACTGCTGGCCGCAGACCCAGCCTTTGTGTGAGTCATGCAATGATTGGGCGGCCCTCCGATAATCCGTAACTGTTCTTTGCCCAAGTGGCCGATGGGAAATGTAGTTTGTGCGTTTTGGTCAGAGGCATTCGAGGCAGCAGCGGATGGAGTGTGCTTTAGTACATGGGTGGCAGACAACTGGAAAAACAGAAAACAGATTAGAATTCACTCCTCTAATTAAACACTAATTGTGTTGTTTGAAACAGACACATCAAAGACTGTCCTGTCCAGTCAAACCATCTGCTAGTTATCAATAGAACATATGTTTTGGGAAATTTCATGCTGGTTTATTATACATAATATATACTGAACTAAAACAAACTAGAAAAAGTGATCAGGCTCCACGGACCACGGACAGTGTGAATGCAAAATGAACTGGGGTTGTTTTTACTTGGTTCACTTTAATTCACTAACAGCTCTTTTAAAGAGCACTCAAGTTTTAAAACACTCTAAGCTGTTTTTATCAGCAGGGCACTGCATGTATTACAGGTTATTTAATGGCACAAAGTGAATGAGCTTTATAATGTATTAAATCCATAGTCACTCCTATTTGCACATGCTTTATCGTAAAAAAAAAAAAATCGTAGTGCAGTCATGAGATGCCCAATTACACATTAAAGGGCAGATTAAATTAAAACTGTTCTTCTACTTCTACAGGAAAAAACATTTATGAATGAATCAGAATTCACTGCCGTCTGTGAGCTTTGTGTTTCTGGTACACATTTAGCCCCGTATCTCTTATTCCGCGAAGCACGTTTAATTTTAACTACACCTTAGTGTTGCAGTACACACGTGGAACAGCGCGCATGTGCAGGCGCACACACACACACGCGCACATACGCACCCCCCGACAGGGCATGCGACTGCAGGCAGGTATGGGGATAATGTCAATGAATCACATGCTTTCCAAAGCAAGCGGGCTGGAATCAGGGCCGTCGTCATGGCAACAGGCTCGGGACCAAGCTGTGGGAAACGGGAATGTAAACACGCAGTCTCCGTGGTAACCCTTTCCTTTCTGGAGTCTAGAAAGCATTAACCTCATTGTTCCTGAAGGTAATATTGCCAATATCTACATGGGTGAAAAAAAACCCACTACTTTTTGTACTTAACTGCACTGTACAGAAAACATGAAGTGTAAACGGCAACTTGCAACTGAACTGCTCTTTTCACTTTTGCCCTTACATTGACCTTTTTTTTTTAATGCTCTCTCTATGCAACACACACATATGCACGGACGCAAAGCTAATGCACGGAAGCAAACACTGCAGACTATTCCCGTGTCGTGCTGCAGTATGCATGCTTGCCAGGCAAATCTGCCAACCGCAAGCGCACACACATACACACGTTGCAATCAAATTCCCTATGAATCAATACCAACTCCCAACTCCCAAACGCGACAGCTGCAGTTCAGTCAATGCCAGATCCAAACCTGAACACACCTTGCTCAAATGTGCTTTATAAAACATGCACATACACACCGCTCCTACTAACATGCATTCACCTCGCCACCAAATGCACGATAGCATTCCCAACTACAATAACAAAATGCAAAGTCATGAAAGAATTTATTGTTTTTGTCCTTTAACTGCTCTATACACCTGTAAACCTCCCTAAATGAAGTCTATATTGTTTTGCTCATGGATTCAGACAAAAGCCGAATAAAATCGCACACTTGAAATGAATGGAAAGACGATGTGTTCTTGTGTTAAAAACAGACAGAGAAGAAGAGAAGGCATGGGTCTCAGGGAAACATTTGATAAATTTATTGGACCTTTGCTGAAAAAAAAAAAATCTTACTGACCACATACTTTGGTAGTGTAGTGTATATGTATAAAATATTTTCTTACTTTTGTAAATAAATTTACATATAGGCAAAATTTGTATTTGTAGTTGTAAAAGCCTCCTTTGACTTGACAATTTTTATAAACCTGCAATGATTTAAAATTGGTCAAAATCAAAAAACCAAATCACTGGGAATTCCCTGCTGGTCCTTCAGGAAAGCCTGATAATGAAGCTCTCAGGGTCAGAAGTGCCTTTTGAATCACTCATCTCGCAGTGAGGAAATCAAACTAAATTGGGCTACTTTGATTTGACACCACCAAAATTCAAATAAAACTGTACATCAGATCATTTGTATGACAGTGAGTTTACCGGCACACCTGTACACTGATAACTCACGTTTACATGCAAACCAATAACCCGACAACGCAAAGTAAACCGCTTTTCAAGACTTTATTAATAAACAATGGTTATTTCCTGGAAGCAATGTCAAAACGCAATAATTTGCGTATCTGACTCAAGAGTATTTTATTTCTTTTGTCGGCTGTGATGTTAAATAAAGCATTAAAAACCGAAGAAGAGTCTTGCAACATGTCCGAGGGAAACTTACGGCTCATATATTATCCTCTCATGCAGTTACAGATGAAGCATTTTGATTATGCCAATTCCTCTGCAGCTGCACGAGATTTCAAGAAAAGGGTGTAATCAAGAAAGAATAAGTTTGCGATATATTTCTTCCTCCCTTACTGCAAAATGCTCGCTCTGTCTGGATGTGTTTAAATCAACAGTGAGGATGCGTTCATGTCACATATCACATATGAGCACTTCAATGAGCCAACAGAAAGCAGGTTAATGCGTTTATGCTGGGGCGAAATCAGCGTAAGGGGCAAAAATCTAGAGTGACTGATCAGTTTATGCTTAAGCAGTTTATGGCCTTACTCCGATAAAGAAAACGGGTTTCACGTGCATTGTCGGCTTATTGAAGCATAATCAGGTTAAGAATGTGCATGTAAAGGCACTCAGAGTCATGAACCTTATTGATAAGTCTCTCAGTGTAAAAAAATGTTTCTTAGGCCTTTTTTACCTTTTAATCTCTTATTCTTTTTAACCTGCTGCCTGGTGTCCCCGACGTGCTTCTATCGTAAATGCAGTGAAATTCAGGTGGTCACAGTTTCAAAGCAAAGTACACATGAATCCCGTTGAACACTACATACAACTGACAAAGTGTCAGAGAGGCTGCTGTACTGACTACACACAACCATTCTTCACTTCAAGAGATCCCAGCGCTGAGTCTAGATCCTCTGTGCCTGACAGTAGACCAAAAGCCTCCCAGATCCGGCTGACAATCCGACAGCTCCACAGAAGTGTCCTCAGGTGGTTTTCAACATAAAGGTGCAAAACGCTGTACATTTCTTGAAACTAGGAAAGACATACTACAAAGTATAACAATGATATGTATTTACTGACGCAGCAATAGTTATCAAGGGGGAACACGAGAGACAGAAGAATTTTGAGTGATGCTGACATTGATTTATGTTCTGCCTAACTGATACATGATCAAAACGCTGGCTAGGATTTATTCACAACTCAAATGTCACAACTGATTCTTTGTACTAATTACTATGGTCTATGGTACTATGGTCTGTGTGTGGAAACAGACAGGCACACTGATACACAGACATGTCTGATCCATGATAAAAGACAATGTTTAAAGTACTGTATTGTGGATTAAATTAGTGCACAAGTAAATTTTCATCAAGGAAACTATTTTCTACCCCTTTAAATCTTGACTAACTAAAATTTACCACAGAGATAAATACATATGATATATTTAAATACTGATTTCACGCTCCAATGCATTAAATACCAAGCATATCCAACTTTGACCTCGTTTTCCCATGACGTTTCGAAGCGCAGCCAATGATTCCTTGACAATTAGCATGATTAGCTGGGTGTTGCTAGCCTGAAAATCAAAACAAGCTGGAAGACAGATTGGATCGAGATGTACAACACAACTTGAAAGGCAAAACATGAAAACGGCAAAGTGAATCTTTCTACACAATGCTACACCTCACACCATCTTTATAAGTACTTAAGTTAGATTTCATAGGAAATTGCTAGAGAATATCATTGATTCCTAATCAAACATTAACAAAGCAAAACTTTAAACAAAGTTAAACATTATCATCATCTCAACGTCCTCATCTGAACGTATAAGATGAATGGAGGTCAACTAACTGAAGTACTTATCAGACATAGGGGATTTCCACAGACTTCAGACTCACATCACACACATATTCCTAGCACTTTCTAAGACAATAATCGTTCTTAGCTTTGTTTAACACTTTACTGTATAAATCAATTCCATAAATTTCATTGCATACAAGAAAGTTACATAAAATCTGTTATTCGTATTTTTAAATGTTTTTATTAAATTTAAAAAATTGTGCAAAAGCTTGGGCAAATAAATGCTCTGTATGCTTGATATTGATATGCAGTACACTGAAGTAGTAAGTGTAGTAGACAAAAGAGATGTATTGGAGATGCATGCTAATACCAGGTCTTCACTGACCACTTGGGATAGGATCACAAAAAACAAATGTCAAGTGTATACAGAGCCAATACTTAATAGGAGAGTTATATGCTAATGCTATAATATAACAGGAACAGATAGTGCACATTAACGAGACATGTAGCAGTAAATGCCAATGTGACTGTTTTGACAAAATTTCTAATTTATATTTCAAGTCAACTTCTTGCAACTTTGTGCGCAACATTTACACTGGGTTTAAGTCTCACCATGTAGGTGCAGCAGACAGCATATTTGCAGCATATGCCAAAAGATATTAAATTCAAAATCTTAGCATTTGCCTATAGGAAAGCAATCATTGCACCAGCCAGTCTGCACGGACAGAACCTACTCTTCTAGAAGCATTTGACTCGAGCATCAACTGAGAGCAGAAGTAACAGCAGTGCTGTGGTCAGTTATGGCAAACAGACGTTCTCCTGCTTGGTAACTTGTTAACTGTCATTATAAAAACTCTTTGCTTCTTCTTGAGGAAAATATACCACCAATTTCCAATGAAATTTTCCAAACATTTGATGCGCCACAGGTTTTTATAGGCTTACGCTATGAAGAAATGATCTGTCACCAGTAATTGTGACCATGTACTTGAGATTATAAAATGTATAGTTATGACAAAATCTGATACCAAATGAGCTACATTCAAAGCCATATAAAATGCAAATATGAACACATCTGCACATTTTATATACCACGGCAAGCTGCTTTAAAGCTTATAAACAGCCTACAGAGTTGTTTATTTAAGAACACACCTTCATCACCTCAATCATTGCAATGCAAGGCATTTTGTTTGATTTTATCAGTCCAAAGTAATCAAAATTATTATTTACACATCTCCTGTTCTAATTCTGGAAAACAACTACATTGAATTAAAGCGTAAAACTTTTCAATCAAAAGGACACAGTCAAGGACATTGTCTTAACTAATCTTAAAAAGTAGTCATTTTTTTTCCTTCAAGACAAGTCCTAAAGTCAGTTACATAAAAAGGTAGATCGGTCTAATTTGAATTAGAAGTAAGACTGATTGCCTATTAGCAAAATACGTGTTGGTCAAACTAGTTCATAAAACACAGTCTTAACATAGTGGCCATCCAACTGGGCACTAGTCTAATTATGAAAAAGGATTAAAAGTGTTTTAAAAGTCCACAAGAAAAAAAAAGAAAAAAACACAAAAGAGAACCTATGAATATCTTGTTTCTCATAGGTAGTAATAGCTATGTTTCCATCCAAAGTTCAGAATTTTACATAAAACATTTGCGAATAAAGCAGAATTTCCATCCCATGTGTTCAAGAGAACAAAATATTCACTTCATGGGAAATTGGATATCTGTAATAAAATTGGAAGTTACTGCAATCAGTGAAGCCAATGGCTCTTTTTCCTACATCATAAATGACTTGCGTCTCAGAGCGCACAGATGAAACGCAATAAACGCTGTCATGTTATTTTGCATTCGGATGCCTGATGTTTGTGTATGCAATCGTGTGAGACAGTTCTGGGGGGTCATTATACCAAACATATTGATGGCAGACTTTGGGTCAGGCATGTCAGAATGATCAAACCAAATATTTGAGATGCTGTGCGATGAGGTTAGTCCAGTTTCACATTCACTGTTGAAGCAAAGTCACATGAGTTTTTTGTTGAGCATCGAGGAATTTATTTGGTAAATGTGTTTCCATCAGTTTATGCACGTCTTCTTATCAGATAAAAATGTATCCACCTCAATTGAGCGCATCTTGGTGTTTCTATCAAGCGTTTTTTATGCAATATCCCAAAATGAGCATTAAATCTGGAAGGAAACATAGCTGTTGAGATTAAATGGGAGCAAATGAAGAAAAATATTTTCTGAGGTTTCAGAAGAAACCTGAACACAAACTCTGCTCAGATTAGCCAGCAATCTAAATCCAGAGATGTCATCATTATGGATTCAACAATTTCTCATCAAATTCTACCATGTGTAGATAATCTGAGCTATGCTATCCACAATTGTATAGCTCTATATACATACTATGTGTCAACATTTTTCTCCATTGATTATTTTTACTTATCCTAAGGAATTGTAGGACACGCATCACAAAGTTGATACTGCTATGCAACATAACTGAGAACTTGACTCTCCATTGACTCAACATAACTCTCCTTGACAGTGAAAAAACAACGTCAATTATCTTCAGGGAGGAAACAATGTTTTCAAAAAAATGTCACAAGCTTTCTTCTCATTTTTGTATGCAATTTAAATCCTAATCGTAAACCTATAGTCTCAAGTGTGTTGCCCTCGAGAAAGTTATCATTAGGGTAAGTTTACCTACCGAAGAAGCTAATAAGTAAGGGAAAAAACTCAAGCAACAGACTTTGGGTCAGGCATTTCAGAATGATCAAACCAACATTTGAGAAGCTGTGCGATGAGGTTAGTCCATTAAAGTCAAATATTAAAGTAAAAAAGTAGGCTAAATAAAACAGGATATTTCTGAAGTATAGCTATAGTGCAAGGACTAAAAATTATGCTAATGACGATGAAAGTGTGAGAGACAGATTTAGGGAACTCTCACAGTGTCTGACAGGAACACATGTGATACACTGACCTGCTTGTCCTTTTGTATTTTCATTTTTTCTTGATCTTTGTGTCTGCGTCTGGAATAGAGAGATATAAGGATTCATGAATATAGAAATTAAAACAAAGCATAAAAAACAACTGCTTAAATATTTTTAAAAAAGCATAGAATGTGATTCAAATTCAGAATGCACACTAAAAAAATGTAAAGGCAGTCATCGTAGTCATTGAATTCTTGTGACAATAAATAAATAAATGGGAAAAGTGCTTATTATGAAGACGACTGCAGTAGACATTAATAATGTTTAAAATATATAACTAATGTATATAATATAAATAAATGTATTCTAATTCAACACTAACTATAACTACTGTTCAAGGTTTATATATTGTATTGGGGTACGACTATAAGTAATAAGTCAACTTTAATCTATCACCACCTGGGACCAAGGCATCACTTTATAACAACAAAAGTGTTTTGTTCAAATGAATGACTTGCATTAATAGCAGGTTATAACAACAAACGTCTTTCCACTTATGCAGCCTATTTAATTAACTTCAATCTCTTAATGGGTTTGATTAAATAATTTGAAATATTTCCAAACATTCACTAAAAGGCTCTGCACTGTCATTGAATTAAAAAAAAACAGTATGTTTTTACAGTAATTGCAAGCAACATTATTAGGTAAGGCAGCGGGCATTTTACTTGTTATGCACTGTAATTATATTCACAAGAAATTTAAGTTTCAACATTAAAAACATTATTAGTGGTATACATCCAAATGATCACAAAATATTCACCATGACCCAGGTGGGACCCTTGACAATAATTAACTTATTGCTTGTGGTAAGACAGGTGTCAGTCTACCTGTTATGCATTTTAATAGCATACGAAAGAAAAGCATAAAGTTTTGACACTAATGCAACATCATTAGTGATAAATCCATATGAACACATTCATTTCAAAAGGGTTACATTATAAACCAGGTGGGCCCCTTGATACTAACCAACCTATTACTTGAGTCAAGATGGGTATCAATCTACATCTGCATTGTCATTGAATTAAAAATAAAACATTTTTTCACAGTAATGCAACATTATTAATGCCTTAATTCCATAATATTCACTTAATTAAACCAGGTGAGACCCCTGAAAGTAACTAGCCCATTGCTTGAGGTAAGACAGCTGTCAATCTACCTGTGATGCACTGTAAGTATATTAAAAAGAAAAAGTGTTTAACTAAAGCAACATTATCAGTGACAAATCCATATGAATCTCCTACATTTCTGATACACCATAAACCAGATGGGCCTCAGTGATACTAACCCATAACTAACCCATTCCTTCAGTTAAGACAAATCAATCTACCTGTGGTGCATCATTCAATTAGAAATAAAAATATTAAGACGTTACAGTACTGCAACATTACAAGTGACATAAATCTATAATAATCACATAAATACCCCAAACACAAACTAAGATACTGATTGAGGTATGATAGGTGTCAATCTACATGTCATGAATTATAATTGTATAAAAAGAAAAGAATAAGTGTTGACACTAACGAAACATCATTGGTGATATAACGTTAAATATATAAAACCAATTAATTTCAAAGGGGTTACATTATAAGCCAGGTGGGCCCTTTGATACTAACTAACCCATCCCTGGAGTTAAGACAGGTGTCAATGAAGTTCTGGGGTATTTTCAATGTATAAAAAAAGGGGAAATCATAAAGTTGTTAAAGTAATACAACATTATTAGTGACAAAAAAAATCAATAAATAACACGTTAAGTTCAATAGGGATGCAGCAAAAACCAGGGGTTGAAGTAAACCACATGAGTGCTAGAAGTTACATTGTTCCTAGTACTTGATAACAGTCATGGGATGCTTTGTGCCTCAACAGATGCCAAACTTGCCTCATAAAACACTCTTATAAAAACACTAACATCGTGTCCCATATACATTAGCCCCTGTAGGGCGCTAGCCAGCTTGCTAACTGTAATGTCACGGCAACGGTGCTTTATATTTCAGGCGTTACACGCGTGAAGAGCCACTCAAACTCCGCGGAGGGACCGTCAAACGCGACCTCACCTACCTGGACACGCCGGCTCCGGACATCAGCTAGCGCAAAAACCTACGCGTTCCTCTCTCCGCATTTATTTCCAAGGACACTAAACGCCATGACAGTTTAGAAAAATGCATAAAAAATTAGAGGGGGTGGGAGTCGGGGAAGGGGAAAAAACTCAGAGCAATTTCTTTAATCCTAACGCACAAGAGCAGTTCATTCATGAGGGGATGCGAGAGTTTGACGCGTCCCCGCACCACCTAACCCGTGCAGTTTTGCGCGCGACGTGTTAAAATTAAAAAAAGTTAAAAATGTGCTTACCTAAAATGGCTACTGCGGCAGCCAAAATACAAACAGCTATTATTTGGTGAAGTTTAGCGCTGGCCGCCTGCTACAACAGCCTAACTTGCGTTTAGGCCCGTATTCTGCCTTTCGCCATTGGTCGGTTCTAAACGCAGCTGGGCCGCTGGATGTTCCTATTGGCCAGCGAGCTGTCACTCAAACGACGCTGCACTAAGCTTGTCTGAGAAGACACATATCGCCAGCGACCATTGTGTACTTTTAGATCCTTGTGTGGATGTGGATGTTTTTGCTGGGATTCAAGAGGTTTTTCTATTTCAGTTCTTCACCTGTGATCGAAAGCACGCGCTGGATTCATTCGCGTTTGTCGCGTCGCGTCCGGAGTGCAAGCAACGTTCTGGGTTTTATTTTTCTTCTCGCCTGCATCCACCAATCATGCTGCTTTTTACTCCATCATTACGGCGCATGAGAAAGAGAGAGAGAGACAGAGAGAGAGAGAGAGAGAGAGAGAGAGAGAGAGAGAGAGAGAGAGAGAGAGGGGAAAAAAATGTAACATTCCACGTCTTTGCTCATGTTTCATATCCCGGATGTGAGAATAGCAGGGGTTATAATGAAACGTGTGGGTGAAGCTGCATATGTCGTTGTGATGTGTTCGGTTTTCTGAAGCTCTTTTGAGTATTCCGAAGCTGTGTTTGACATAGACAGAAATTCACGTTGTGCATCAAAGAGTCTAGTGGATGTCATTGCTGTAATTCAGGCGTAGCCTACTTGTCTTGCACTAACCAAAAAGTAGGCTACCATGGTAATATCATGGTACCATTGTTTGGACATGGTGCCATGGTCTTCAGAACATACAGTGAGGAAAATAAGTATTTGAACACCCTGCTATTTTGCAAGTTCTCCCACTTAGAAATCATGGAGGGGTCTGAAATTGTCATCATAGGTTCATGTCCACTGTGAGAGACATAATCTAAAAAAAAAATCCAGAAATCACAATGTATGATTTATTAACTATTTATTTGTATGATACAGCTGCAAATAAGTATTTGAACACCTGAGAAAATCAATGTTAATATTTGGTACAGTAGCCTTTGTTTGCAATTACAGAGGTCAAACGTTTCCTGTAGTTTTTCACCAGGTTTGCACACACTGCAGGAGGGATTTTGGCCCACTCCTCCACACAGATCTTCTCTAGATCAGTCAGGTTTCTGGGCTGTCGCTGAGAAACACGGAGTTTGAGCTCCCTCCAAAGATTCTCTATTGGGTTTAGGTCTGGAGACTGGCTAGGCCACGCCAGAACCTTGATATGCTTCTTACAGAGCCACTCCTTGGTTATCCTGGCTGTGTGCTTCGGGTCATTGTCATGTTGGAAGACCCAGCCTCGACCCATCTTCAATGCTCTAACTGAGGGAAGGAGGTTGTTCCCCAAAATCACACAACACATGGCCCCGGTCATCCTCTCCTTAATACAGTGCAGTCGCCCTGTCCCATGTGCAGAAAACCACCCCCAAAGCATGATGCTACCACCCCCATGCTTCACAGTAGGAATGGTGTTCTTGGGATGGTACTCCTCATTCTTCTTCCTCCAAACACGGTTAGTGGAATTATGACCAAAAAGTTCTATTTTGGTCTCATCTGACCACATGACTTTCTCCCATGATTCCTCTGGATCATCCAAATGGTCATTGACAAACTTAAGACGGGACTTGACATGTGCTGGTTTAAGCAGGGGAACCTTCCGTGCAATGCATGATTTCAAACCATGACGTCTTAGTGTATTACCAACAGTCACCTTGGAAAAGGTGGTCCCAGATCTTTTCAGGTCATTGACCAGCTCCTCCCGTGTAGTTCTGGGCTGATATCTCACCTTTCTTAGGATCATTGAGACCCCACGAGGTGAGATCTTGCATGGAGCCCCAGTCCGAGGGAGATTGACAGTCATGTTTAGCTTCTTCCATTTTATAATGATTGCTCCAACAGTGGACCTTTTTTCACCAAGCTGCTTGGCAATTTCCCCGTAGCCCTTTCCAGCCTTGTGGAGGTGTACAATTTTGTCTCTAGTGTCTTTGGACAGCTCTTTGGTCTTGGCCATGTAAGTAGTTGGATTCTTACTGATTGTATGCGGTGGACAGGTGTCTTTATGCAGCGAAGGACCTCAGACAGGTGCATCTAATTTAGGATAATAAATGGAGTGGAGGTGGACATTTTAAAGGCAGACTAACAGGTCTTTGAGGGTCAGAATTCAAGCTGATAGACAGGTGTTCAAATACTTATTTGCAGCTCTATCATACAAATAAGTAGTTAAAAAATCATACATTGTGATTTCTGGATATTTTTTTTTAGATTATGTCTCTCACAGTGGACATGCACCTACGATGACAATTTCAGACCCCTCCATGATTTCTAAGTGGGAGAACTTGCAAAATAGCAGGGTGTTCAAATACTTATTTTCCTCACTGTATACTGCGTTTTCTTTGAGTGCCATGCATGTACAGTAGTAAATTGCATGGTATGACTATGGTATCAGTTGGTAATACTACTTTAAAGTATACCATGGTGCCATGTATAAAAACCCTGGTAATACCGTGGCATTAGTGCTGGCACCACAGGACTTTTTTGAAAAGAATAACAAAAATGCCATCTTATACAACTGTTCGAAAGTTTGGGGTTAGTAAGTTTGTTGTGAAAGAAATTAATACTTTCATTCAGCAAGGATGCACACATTGATGAAAATTGCATTAATGTTTCAAAATATATATTTCAAATAACTGCTGTTCTTTTGAACTTTTCATTCATCAAATCAGCATATTAGAATGATTTCTGAAGGATCATGACACTGAAGACTGGAGTAATGATGCTGAAAATTCAGCTTTGTCATCACAGGAATAAATTACATGGAAAAAAAATATTAAAGCAGAACAGTTAATGTTTAATCATTATAATATTTCATAATATTACTGTTTAATGTATTTTTGATCAAATAAATGCAGCCTTGGTGAGCATAAGACACTTCTTTCAAAAACATAAAAAAATCTTTCTGTATAGTTGTTTCCACTTTTTGCATGAAATAAAAATTTTTACTTAATCAGTCTTAACTCCTTTCTTGCTGATTGATGCCTTGACTATATTATTTTGTTCTGAGCATTAAACCTGCTGGCACAGACTGAGTGCTGTCACACTATAACGTTATTCCAGATAAAACTATTTCATATATGTATCTGCATGTATGAATGTATATGGTACTTGTTTGTGACCTTGCAAAACTTACCAGGAAATTACAGAAAAGCTGAATTTGGTATTTTCCGCTAAAGGTTTCTGGCAGTAGTTTTGGCTTGTAATCGTGTTCTTGCGGGGCTGAGTTACATGTGCACCGCCGACCCAAACAACCTTATTTATAAAACTCAGCCAAGAGCATTGTAGATAAACTGCTGAAATGACTCTAGGACTTTGATGAGCACACTGTAAAGAGACCCTCAGCTCTCAGTGATTGGTAATTTATAATTGATTCATTTTTTGAATTAGTTTTTTTTTTTTACATGCAACTGATGTTTTTATGCTTGGAAGATGCTTTATCCTCTATAGAATGTCTAAGCATCTTACACCACTATACTAATATTGTAATAAACTATCACAAAACAAGTAGTTTAGGATGCAAGTTATTTTTGTCAACATATTGAAGTGCACTAAATTAGTAATTGTATTGAAAAGTGCAGAATGCAACAGAGCACACTGTGGAATATTGTTATCCCACAATCATGACCGTTCAGTCTCTTTCTTGACTCGTACTAGACTGCTAAATTTGATTTTTTTTTTTTACAGAAAATATATTACAAAATGTATGACCAAGATGATAATGGTATGCCACTCATTGATGAAAACAATGCATGCTTTGAAATGTTTATGCATACTGCATATTATGTCACATACTATTTTTTTAGAAGTTGTAGGTATATAATGCATGTTCACAGCATGCATTATAGTCAAGGACAATTCTGCTCAAGGCCACAGAAGTGATGGCTCGTGGCTCACATCAGACCAGCCCTGTGTTTTATACAGGTGAAACTCGAGAAATTAAAATATCGTGCAAAAGTTATTCATACAATCATCAAAATGCACATTTTATTATTAATATTATAATTGATCAATAATAATATAATTATTAATATGATTAAATGATTCCTTGTTAGTAATTTACCTTGTTTTTTGGCATTATGATAAAACTAAAATATCAGTATTATTGTCTTTAATTCATATTTTGAATTTGTTTTTATACCTTTCATTTTAATTTCAGTTAGTTAAAGTTAATTATTTTGTTGTCTTTTAAGCTTTTGTACTGAGTCTACATAGTTTTTATTCATTTTTATTTCAGTTTTAGTTATTTTAGTACATCAAGTTAAACTAAATGAAAATAAGTAATGTTGCCTTATAGCTGAAATTAAATATTTTTGTAGCCTATATGTCATTTATGTTAGGTCATGTTTATTTTTATTTCAAGAACATGGTTTTTAATGGTTTTAGTATCACTTTACTATAACCCTGCAAAATATGCAGACCAACTGACACCT
Source organism: Meda fulgida (assembly GCA_030578275.1). Classification (NCBI taxonomy): domain Eukaryota; kingdom Metazoa; phylum Chordata; class Actinopteri; order Cypriniformes; family Leuciscidae; genus Meda; species Meda fulgida. The sequence continues at coordinate 31,805,376 of CM060621.1, forward strand.
TAAGCAAAAAAAAAAGAAAAATAAAAAAAAGTTAAGTTTCAAATTAAGCATACAACATTGTACTGATCCAAATAAATACAAGTGGAACATGTTCTTAGATGAACTTCACCTGCAGTTACACCTGTGTGAACTTTAGGAGAACTTCATACTGAAAACCAATAAAAACACCAGCTGATTAAAATAGACAGCAAAGAATTATGAAGAAAAATTAATGAATAGGAAATATCCTGCGGCATTTGGGCACAAATGGAATTTGATTTCAATGAAATTCAAGTGTCCAAATACTTTAGGGGCCAGATGAAGATTGGTTCATGTTTATATGCATATTGTGTTACAGTGGTGAAGAGGTAGAGAGTGTGCAGGTAAGATGGCATACATGAAGGAAATGATCAGGGCATCTGTTTAGGAGCACGTAACAAATCCCTAAAGCTCCATGCCTCTCCTTCATTGGCTCTGAGCCCAGAGTGCCTCTGGCAGGAGTTGAAGAAGTTCATTGCTTCTATTCAAGCCATAACCTCTCCTGCAGTTCATCTTGCTTTACTACAAACTTCGTTTTTATATTTCTTTCTTTGTGTTCTCAAGCCTAAACCTCAAATCCAACATCTTTAAAACAGCTGGAACCGGACACAAGTGTGGGGATAATGTACAACCAGCAGGGGGCAGATGTGGCTTCTTTTTAAGTCAATTCTATAGACACACTTCTTAAGGTCTTGACTATTTAAAAAGCCACTGTCCAAGAAAAAATATACAGTGAGTTCACACATTTTGTGACATGCATAACAGGGCATGATTTCACCCTTCTTTTTTTTTTCTTCTTTTTTTTTAACAAAAGACATCTTCCACAACATATCTGTATTAAAACGTACATATCTATTGCTTTCAGAGCAAATATAGGAAAGTAACATAACAAAACATATCAAATAATTGTTTTGGCGAGCAGAAATGAAATAGTAACGAAATAGTAGTTGATAATAATAGAACTGCATAAAATTACAACATATATAATACCTTTTTTATTAAAGAAATTAATACTTTTGTTCAGAAAGGAGGCATTTGAAATATTTTCCAACATCATACAGTAAATGTCTTTATTTTTATATCAAATAAATAATGTTATTTTGAACTCAAAAAGTAACCACAAAAATATTAAGCTGTTAATATTAAACTGTTTTCAACATTGATTATAATAAGAAATGTTTCTTGAGCAGAAAATCATCATATTAGAATGATTTCTGAAGGATCATGTGACACTGACGAATGGAGTAATGATGATGAAAATTCAGCTTTGATCACAAGAATAAATTACATTTTAAAATATATTAAAATAAAAAATAGCTAATAAAAAATGTATATTTCACAATATCTATCATTACTGTGTGTGTGTGTGTGTGTGTGTATATATATATATATATATATATATATATATATATATATATATATATATATATATATATATATATATATATATATATACATACACACATATCAATGTTTTGATCATATAAACGCAGCCTTGGTGAGCATAAGAGAAGTCTTTCAAAAACATTAAAATATCTTAGACACCAAACTTAAATGGTAGTGTAAAGTATGACGACTTGCCCCAATATAAATGACAACCTACCACTCAGATTCACTTAAATGTGTGTTCCAGCATTACAAAAATATGATCTTGAATTTTAGTTTAGACAGAAATTCACAAAAAGTATGCCATCCTATATTTGCCTGTCCAAATCTAAATTCAGTATGCAGATCCCATCGATCCTATAAAGAGGAATGATTCCTCCTTCAACACAAGACTGTGTTTGGAAATATGTGGCAAGGCTACGGTTTAATTCAGACGAGTCATTGGGGGTCTTGGCCAAGCGTCCCACGAGCGCATTCACAGGATATTTAATGGACTTGTACAGTTTGCACGGAAACAGTTCCAAGTTTTTCAGTTCATCCACACTGCCAAATGTTTAGAGCAGCCAAGAAAATATGGAAGATTTCTGAATTTACAGCTTTGATGTGTTTCCTGCCTGGTGTGACAGAGGAGAGAAATGTGTGTGTGTGTGACTCAAATGAACTAAATGGGTGGAGAAAAGGAGAGAGAGTGCGAAAAGTTAAAGCCGAGGAGGGAGCATTGTGAGACCGGCTCAGTCCAGGATGAGGGACGTAAGAGAACGCTACAGTCGCATTTGATGCATTCAGTCGCTTTGCTTTTCGCCCTGTAAGCAGCTTCTCAGAATCTGGTGTCATTTCTGCCTGCTGAGAACACACGCTATCAGGAGTCAACAGACATCTGCTGCTGCTGCAACACACACACACACACACACACACACACACACACGCACACATGCACGCCGATGCAGAGATGAGCCCAAATGTGCTTTTGCTTAGTTGTCAGACATAACCCGGCTCTGGAATAGAAGAGCTCTGAACCAGGTAAGACAAACTATTATAAATATTATAAATACTATTATAATTCTATACTGGTTTGAGGCGTCCTGCTTCGTTTTCACTTTTTCCACTGAAAATTATAGTGTTTTTTCAAAGTAATATAAAAATGTGAATGTTTAAAACTTGATATGTGTAATTTTTGGATATTAACTAACGTTTTTACTACTCTACACGGTCAGCCAATAGCATGTGTTTGGGGCGGGACTATCTGTTTGCCTGACCAGTGCCTGACAGTGGGAAATGTCCAGGAAACCTGTTTGAAAATAATCACTGAAAAGTTGATTTCACATTTAACGTGAACACGAAATTAAAATGGACCTGGTTTACTTTCTTAAAGAGATAGTTCACCAAAAAAAATTAAATTCTATCATCATTTACTCACCTTCATGTCATTCTTAACCCATAAGACTTTCGTTCATCATTCGAACAAAAATGAAGATCTTTTTGATGAAATCTGAGAGCTTTATGTCGCTCCATTGACAGTCTACTCAACTACCACTTTGATGCTTAAAAACTCATTAAGAGATCTAAAACTAATCCATATGAATTGAGCGGTTTAGTCACAATTTTCTGAAGAGACTCGATCGCTTTATATGATGCACAGATTTACGTTAGGATTTTATTCACATAAACATTCATTAACTCAAACATCAGTTGTAGTAAACAGAAGCTCAGGCATTCGCTTGATGTGCGAGAACCAATGAGGTTTATTCTTGTGTTACGCATCATGTTTGAGCTTCTTGAAGAACCAGTGAGGTTTGTTCCCGCACGTCAAGCAGGTTCGGTTGAGCTTCTGTTTATATTTACTGATGAATGTTTGTGAATAAAAGCCTAAATTCAATCAGTTAATCATATAAAGGGTAATCAATCATCATATAAAGTGATCGTGTCTCTTCAGAAAATTTGGACTAAACCGCTCAATTTATTTAGATTAATTTTACGATTTCTTTATGAAGTTTTTGAAGCATCAAAGTGGTAGTTGCGTAGCTGTCAATGGAGGGACAGAAATCTCTCAGATTTCATCAAAAAGATCTTCATTTGTGTTCCAAAGATGAACGAAAGTGGTTTGGACCAACATGAGGGTGAGTCATTTTTGGGTGAACTAACAGAATTTTTGTGTGAACTAACCCTTGTGTTATTATAAACAATTTATCACTTTCAACGCCATGTTATCAAAAGACACCTGGGTCAAGGCTGTCAGAATCTCCCCTGCTGTCCTGTGTTTGTATCGCTAAATTAACACCAAACAGACGTCTTTGTGCATCAATGGTCATCTGCAGGGTTTGGACAGGGATGAGGTTCGCTGCACAGGTTGGCTGAAAGAAAAACGCCTCAGGCTTTTTTCTCAGTCTGGGGTTGATGTTTATTTTTGCAGCTGCTGGCACGTGTTCTTGGAAAAATGGCAAGTAACGGATCTCTAAGCTAGTGAGAGAGAGAAACAGGGATGTATTTTGGTGATTAACCTTAGGGGAAAAAAAACAATGAACAGATGTCAGAATATACATTGGGCATTGTTAACTTATGGACAAAAAAGTAAATATAAGTTTAAGTTAAAATGTTAATATGTAAATAGATACACGTTAAAATATAATGACTTGTAGTCTGTAGCAAATTAACAGAAATGGAGTTTACAGTAATGTACGTAATAGACATTATAGATTAATGTTGCCTTCATGTGCTATCAGGAATTTCTTTCTTCACATTTCTGAAGTCGTGATTACGAGCTTGATGCGTTCCATTACTTTGTTGTCGGAAAGTACTGGAATCATGATACTAGGTTTATTCTTTTTTTGGGAGAAACTTATTAAATATAATTCAAACCAAAATGATATTAAGCACCTCATTCATTGACAACTATATAAACATTAACCATGCTATATAGATAATAAGCTCGCAGACGATTCTGGAATTTCTGTCGAATACAGGGTATTTTCTAGGGCTGGGAAAAAAATATTGATTTCTCGATATTAATCAATGTTAATCGACCCAATATCAATTCTTAAATCTCAAGAATCGTTTAGTCATCCTGTTTTCATTTGATGAATGAATGGAACATTGTAGCGTACATCCAGTCCAATAAATCGCAATAATCTTTGTGCTTTGTTACTATTGGTATGAAACAAAGTTTCAGATTTCAAATTACGTCCATTTTCTTACGAAATTCAAAAACATAAATACTGTTTTGGCGCTGTGGCGTGAGATCGCTCTGGTTTTTGCTTGTTTATATGAACTGAGAGAAGTCTAAATTATTTTCTGTGATAACCGTCAGCATGAGATGCTGATGATGGGCTTAACCTGCATTTAACCTGCAACACTGCTTTAAAGACAAAAAAGAGACTAGACCTAAGCATTTTTCAAGAAGACAAATTATGTTTAATGGAGCTCTTTGTCATGCGTTAATACAAACCAGCGGTTGTGGAAAAAACCCTCAGACAGGTTCCACTGCCCTCGAAGAATGAGTTCACGGAGAGGCTCCCCACGATTTTCAATTTACACTCCTTCACAGTCCAGTTTAGCTCATCCCTCCATTCTCCTGACTTCCCCACCTCTCTCTCCCTGATGGCCCTTTGTGGGAATCTGACACTCAATTCCCTGTTACAAGACTGCCCTGAAAACCGTGAGACTATGAAAATCGAGCGATCTCAAAATGCAGATTCTTCCTCTCTCGGTCTCTTTCGCGCTCTCTTTTGTTTCTTACACTTGTCGCCCTTTGTTGGCCTTGTTTCCATTTGAATGGATACAACAGCCTTTGAAAGAATCTGGAAATCTAGAATTCCAATTAAAAACAACAGTTGCTTCATGGAAAGGCAAATAAGTCGACAGCCATTGATGACCGTGTTACAGGATTGTCATGTTACATTAAGAAACTTGTCAAAGATTTGAAGACATGCTATCTGAGCTGATGTTAAATATTAGAAAGTGTCTGCAGGTCTGTAATTGGTCAACCTAAATATGCAAATAAGGCAAAAACAGGTTCCACCTTTCCACAGAGACATTTTATGGATTATGATATACGAGCATTCATGGATTAACGGTTATTGTGATGCCAAATACAAGATACCCTTTTTGACCCAAGCACAATATGAACAAAAATATGGAATATTTACATTGCTATGGCAAAGGCATTGCTATTATATTTGTCCTGTGAACAAACAAGTATTGCACCGGCTCTGGCAGACACACTAATAGAACAAGAATCGAATTTTCTGCAGTTGATTAGAGGTGTCTGGAAGAATGCGAGTTCTCAGAGCAGCCATAACCGATTCTTCAACATCTGTGTGAGTTGGTGGGGCTTTCCCAAGAAGTGATCGTCTCACAAGTAATGCCGTCTTCGCTTTTGCCTGTGAGAATTGAACACACCCGTTTAATTTAATCAAACATTTTAACTCACCAAATGCTTGATAAATCAATTGCTTTCCTGTTCAGGAAATATGTGAAAGAATTTGTATTTCATTAATGTACAACACTCTTCCATCCTGTTTATATATGACCATATGTGTACATGCAATCGTGTCTCACACTATCTACACCCATGCACATAGACGACAACTCCAAAAGTCAACTGGTGGTCTGCTTCAGATAGCACATGCCCAGGCACAAAAACACAAGTTACTATCTGTCTAAACCTTTATCTTTGGCTCACCAGCTCAATCAGGAACTGGTGGAAAGGGTTAGTTCAACAAAATTAAATGTAATTAATGAATACAGCATACAATATATGAATTTCAGAGGCTATTGACTAAATGATCCTATAGAAAAAGAGAAAAGAAGTGCATATTTCAGTCTGTAAATTGCCACATTCATGCTATTTGCCATCAGGGGGTGAGCCATTTTTATATCTGTTACATACATTAATGCCGAGCAGGAAGCAATTTTTCCCCCTTTCGATCAGATATGAAATGCAATTTCCATGTATTTATATTACCTATAAAAGTACTGGAATGTGAGCAGATTACATTGTTAAAAGGTGTGGCATGGGTACACACAGAAAGAGAAAGCGTATGTACTAGAGAAGCAAGACGAACAGTGTTTTCATAATATTCAGTCATTGACTTCAGTGGTGGTACACCCCGCTGAGATACCCACATATCCAATACACTCTCATCCCCGATGAACTCAACCTTTTTTCACTCCATTTCTGCAATGCTTTATTCGTTTACACAAGAAAAACAAAGGGAGAGAAGTGCAGGAAGTGCAGAAAAAGGAGGGATTTGCACATCAAACATGCAGCCAAAGTACAATCGCTCTGGTGGAAGAACTTAAAGTAAGGTGGACCCAGGTGGACCGAAGCCAGAGCGGAAAGCCCCACTTTGTACAAACACACCGCCAAAAGTAGTTCCATCCGCAAGAACGAAGGGCTACTAATTGTGAGGACTGTCAGAAAGGGCATATCATAAAATCAAGGATTGAGGCGGTTCATAAGTTCTTCAAATCTTAAACTGCACATTTTCAAAATCTAGGTTAGGTTTAGTCATGTCTGACACCCATCAGACACGTTACTCTTCGTTATATATTGATGCTAAGTACAACCCTGACAGATATATAACAAATAAACAAGACAATAACACATCTGCTCACATCCATCCAACCAGTCTGGCCAACCTGGCGTTTAGCCGGTCTGAAAGCTGGTCCTGAAAAGTACTCAAAATCCCTCTAAAACCAGCTGACAGCCTGGCTTGACCAGGACCAGCTTAGGCTGGTTTAAACAGGTTTTTAGCAGGGAAAATTAGTGCTTTGACAGATAGTGCTATCAATATGCTAAAACATTCACTAAAATATTAAGGCTAAAAACAAAAAAATAAATGGAGATAATCTAATTGTCACTAGCCTAATTGTTGACGTCTTTATTTCAGTGTAGAAACTGAAGTTGTGTTCATCTTTTTTCCCTACTGTGACGTATATCCAAGTGAAACAGCTTCTTGAATGAGAGAAAAATAAAGAGGTCACTGACGCAGAGTTCACACTGAACGATTTTAGGCCCGATTTTCACTCGCCAACAGGTTTTATGAGATCACCGACAAATGCCCGAAATCATAGGCAAATCAGTGCTTGTTCACGGCGATCACTTGTGAATTATCAAAGACATGATCTGAGAGAATCGCAGACGAGTCGCAGACCCCCGTGAGATATTTGGCATGCTAAATATCTGGACCTGTCGGTGATTCACAATCCCGCTGTGTGAATGTGTTCTGACTGAAAACTACATCTGCGATGACCTACAGCCAATGAGAGAGCAAGAAACAGGCCAGCGGGGAGTTATAGACCACAATTTCAGAATTTTAATAGATATTTACAATTATATGAAACAGAAACAAAGCACAAACATTTGCTTGACCAGCAGCACATTGCAAAATGATTTATTTACCCTGAACTCTCTTTGCAGAACACACAATCCTTGCTCCCCTCGTATCCCCAACCATTTCCTCCTGCATAATCTGTTTTTTTTCCTCCTTTTTGCTGCAAATCAGATCTTGCGTTATATCACTTCTCGCGTGTTTGGTTGTGAAACGTAGTTTGCGGACCAGACAGAAGTTGTCTGTGATTCTTTCTTTTGTAAAGTCACACAGTGTGAAACCTCCTGTCGCTGATCCATCGTGCAGCGTGCACACAGCAACAACTGAATGATACCACAGATAGTCAGTGTGAAAAGAACAGTGACCCAACTATGAAAATCGCGCAGTGTGAACTCGGCATGAGGAATTGGCTGGATGGTTGTGGTTTGTAAGTGGTGGTGGATCTCAAATGATTGACAGGTTGTCCAGCCCACACACCAGAAAACACATCATCAGAGAAGAGATGTCGCAAGAGGAAGGGGGAATTATTTTGATTAAAGATTTTAGGGCATGTTTTAATAATAATAATAAACACTGCAATATTCCACAAAAAAGAATAGTTAATTTTGATTTCACGGTGACTTTAAAGTAATCTTCAGTGCATAACTTTCCAAGCAACTGCATAGCAATGCACTCAGAACACCATAGCATAGCAACACCCTGGCAACCAGCTTAGAATTTTGCACTGGCAAGCACCATACAATTTCTTATGAAATGGCTTTTAATTCAATTACATATAAAATCTGCTTGGAAATAATATTTGAGGACTGTAAAATGTGACCTCAAAACTCAAGAACAAGTCTGACTTTTTGAAAAATGTCATGACTTGGAAGTGCACGAGGAACATCTCTGTAAACTATTACAGTGGAAAGAAAAAGAAGGTTACTGAAAAGAGAGAGAAACAAGAACAGACAGAGAGTGAAGAGTAATTACATTTGCACTGTTCATGGCCTTCTTTACTGACTGCCCTGTCAAACACTTGAACTCAAATGGCACACACAAACAGGATGTACAGCCCCCTAAAGCTCTGGGATCTATTAAAACTCAAATGCAGCCAGAGCAAAAAGTAAATAAATAAAAGGAATCCTTAATTGAACCTTTAGCTGGCATTCCCACTGTCTGCTCTGAAGACTCTTGCACTTTCAAGTGGCCACTGGTTTGCCGCCGAGATGCAAGGTAGTCATTTGGATTTGTTTACACTCTAAGAGCAGAGCTGAAGACATTCAATGCTCTAACCGCGTAATGCATTTCCTGTGTTAATCATATAAATCATGAGATCTGAAGGCATTCATGCTGTTCTGAATTTGAGGACAGTCATTTTTGTCTGAAAAAATGTTGACTGTTTTTAGTGGTGTTTGAGAAAGACAAAACAACATTGAAGACTTATATTTTCTATAAAAAAAAGTGAATAGGCAAAACTAACTGTCATAATGTTGCCATGGCATTGCTATACGGTTGCTAGGGTGATTAGGTTAGGTGGTTGCTAGGGTGATTAGGTCTAACAAAATTGTCTCATTGCCTGATATACCTAAGGAGAAAAATACATTTTGAAAAGAAAACTTTAAGTATGAGCAATTATAACAGTGATGCTTAAAAGCACCATTCAATATTCTACAGTTCACAAATCATGCTTTAATAATCACTCAACTACATATAACATATTAAAATGAAATATTGTATAAACAATAGTTTAAAGAAAATGTTCATATTCCCACATTAAATCCACTATAGGAGACATTTAATGTACTGAACGAGCTGCATGAACTAAAAATGATATTGCATGTTACTCAGGTAGCATGGTACAATGTAATCAGATTTGTGTCCCAAACGCATCACCCTGGTTTTTGAAGTGCACTTTTTCTTTGGGGGAATTTCAGTACTACTAGAACACTACTAAAACTATTTACACTAAAATTGGCATAGTGCACAAGTACATGAATAGGGATGCACCTCAGGTAAACAAATACGGTTTTACTAACTTACTCAGCAAGATTTACTTCAAACCGTTGCTCTACAATGCCAGGAGAGAAAACTAACCATAGAACAAGACAACACATGCTAATAATTCTCTACAGCAACCCTTGTGGAAAATCTGAGAATGCAACCCACATTTGTGTAGCATAACTTGCATTATGAATCGTTTTCTGACAAAATACTGACTTAGTGTTATGGAAAAATAAAGTTTGAAATGTAACTGCTTAAAATTATAGAAAATAATAGCCTATATGGAGCGAATATAGCCTTTGATACAGAATGAAAACCCATTAATACTTTTAAGAAACTATTGGCAAAGGATGTGGCTAAGCAGCATTAAACCCTTTATGACCTGACAACAGTTTACAGAACAAACCATCCAACCACAAACCCTTTCACCTAAATTCATCTTGTGTACATCTGCTGAATCTTAAAACCTCATAGATGGTTTGGATTGGAGAGCTGCTTCTCCAGTGTTTTGCCATCCATACTTCATGCCATCCAAGAAAACGTTCAAGCCGATGTTCAATCTTCACCAGAAACCAGCCAAGGAGGTGAGGGAGTCCAAAGTGGTTTAGGTAAAATTTAGACAATGCCTCACTGAGAAATACTGGATGAAATGTTAGCCCACATCCTCTGGCAACAACCTACATTCTCATTGGCTCAAAACTTTTTTATTTCACAATTTTTTTCTTGTTACAAAGCACTGTATTCACATTACTGGTCAAATTAATCCAGAGACTGGACTGAAATAATAACTACAATATAAAGATTTCACTTCAATTTCTAAGCTATTATTCAGAGGAGATTTAGACATCTAGAGACCTTAAACTCTCGAGACACTAACCAATTTCGTGGTGTCGCAACCTTCCAGGCGGGCTCAGAAACCAAATCCATGCTTTACTCCAGTTAACCAACTTCACAAAGCACATGGAAAAATGTCTGTCTAGTCTCAACTCATGCACAGCCTTTTCAAGAAACACTGAACGTCATACACTAAGTACACCCATAAGAAATCTATTAGACTTATAAACTTATTGCCAATACATAAAAATCCCCTTGTGTGCATGAAAGCTACGCTTAAAAACTCGCTTACAAGCTTTCGAGAGGGATGTTTGCATGTAGCCAACCTTAGTAAACAAAAGTATTTCTATCACCAACTCTGGGCTTTAATATTCCTAGATTCACTTGGATGAGAAAAACAGCTCCATAAATAATGCTAATCATGAGATAGCCAATCATTCAATATTACTATTCTAAGAATATAGGAACCTATTTTGGCTTAGAAGAAATATGGGACAGAAATAAGGAACTGATTGTTTAGGGACAAGGTCATGAATCATCATAGGACTGAGAGGAAGATGCAACATCTGGCAAACACATTCCATTCAACCACCAAACATCAGGAGTTCTTATATAAAGACCATCTCCATTAGCCACGAACATGCTAAGCTTTGCCACATTTTGTGTTTAAGGAGGAATTACAATTAAGTTTGTTGTAATAGTAAAACATGTGGTTTTAGGTTACCAAATTAAGACAGGTTTACAATCTACCCACATTCATACGACCTTTCAACAACTGCTTTCATCAAATGACTGTCAACATTTATGCATGCACTCATGTTTGCCTGACAAAAAAACCCAGAAAAACAAACAAAGGGATGGGGAAATTGTGCAACCTATTTATTATTCATTAGGCATTTAAACATAAAATATGTGTATGGTTGATTATCAAAAATACATGTCCAGGGCACATTTCACCCCAAAATCTAGTTTTTATATTAATAAAATAACCAAAATATATAACAATATAAAAAATTATAGATATAATATATAGTTATATAATACAATTAGAAAATAATATACATTTAAACAAAATCTATTTAAAATTTTCAGACTATTTATTCAAAAAAACTAAACAGAGTTTGTAAACATTCGTAGGTCTAAGGTACAGGTTTAAAAGCTGCCCACATTGATAATTTTCATATTAGTGTATATTCAAACATTTAAAAAACATGTATGAGTGCATTTTACATACAACTACCTATGAATACTAATGCGATCATCTTGAATTGTGAGTGAAAGCACATGAGTATGCGCAGAGGCCTCTGGGGTCCCAATGGGATGCAGTGGGAAAAAGGCATTCTTAACAATTACGTCTGACCTCCCTGTGATTTATACGGCCTTTCTAAAGCACTCACACTCACTCACTCATATATCATACACAACACCATATACATCACTGGGAAGCAGAGGGGCCAAACATCCCTCAGAAAACATAAACAAAGCCATGTGAGCAGACAACCGTTTCCTTCCATGTGTTTACTGTCTTTACCCACTTCACACTGATTTTACAGGTGCAGTTAACTCATAAGTTTACCAAACTTTACAAAAAATTAGAGATGGCACTAGAGAGAATCTTTTGATGACATTGTTTAGAGGCCATGTACAAATTCCATCCAATCATTTGCTGTCTAAATTGAGAATGCCCCTCACTCTAAAGCGTGGAGTTTCCACCTCCATGTTTTACGCAGAAATGATTAATTCTAGCTTTAGCGCATGCGCACTATAACTAATTAGTGATACTACACCTAACCATCAGAAGATAGCATGCAGTAGAAAAGTTAAAACGCCTAGATATGTTTATACTCTTGCAAGTAAAAGTTGAACAAAGAAGATGCATGTATCTTCTTACCTCTCCCCATGAGTGCACATAGATTTTTGTTGTTTCCACCTTTGACTTCTGTTGCTTTTTCTTGCCATGTATTTTCAATCTTCTTCAACAACACAACTGTAGTTGCCACCTAGTGGACTCACAAATGAATGCAGACTATTCAATGGGCAAGTATGCATGTTACAAATGAACAAAAAATCAGATCAACTTAGTCAAGCAGTACACGTTAAAATCATAGTTGAAAGTTGTGTCCCAAATGACACACTATACATTGTGCACTAATGGTTGCATCCAAAATCGCATACTTCCCTACTATATAGTAGGCGAGAAACAGTATGTGACAAAAAAGTATGTCCAAATTCACAGAACTCATAAAAGAGTAGGCAAAAAGTACCCAGATGACCAACTACTTCCAGCGAGATTCTGAAGTGTGCATATGATGAAAACGTTCCTTCCCCATGAGACCACGGGAGAGGATTTATGAATGACAGTGAGGCGACATAACTGATGCTGGTTGGTCACATGATAATGACAACAAACATGGCGAATGTAATACGTCCAGATTACATTCATACTACACGCACTCATAGGCCTGCTAGAACATATTTTTTTAGCGGTGGTGAAGTAATTACTTATTCAAAATAAGTACCTACTCAAATATGAAAAAGAAATCAACTTGTATTGCCCATTTCTTGTGGTAAATCCTCAGATGGCTGAATTTTTTTATTTTTATTAAAAGGTTTGTGATTTTTCCTTTGCTATTCTGTCAAATGCCTCTTTCTCCCGAGGCAATCCTTTCTCTGAACTCGTTCTCTACTCACGTTTTTCATAACTGCAATAAAAACATATTTCTGTCATCTAAAATGGCCAAACTTAGACCACGTGTGATGTGTGTGTACTCATTATAACTTACAAGACTGATGTGCGTAACTCTTTTCACAAGAGCCCTTAAACACACAGTTATTTAGCACCTTTACTAATTCATGACCTCCACATAAGTCTTATTAAAGAGATAGAGGTCGATTTTTACAATTTCATCCAAGTTAGTGCATACACATTATGAACAGTGAGTAGTTAACACACACACCTGGAGCAGTGGCCTGCCGTTTTTGCTGCGGCGCATGAGGAGCGATTGGGGGTTAGGTGCCTTGCTCAAGGGCACCTCAGTCATTTCCTGCCGGTATTGAGAATTGAACCGCGAGACCTTTGGGTTACCAGTCTGACTCTCTAACCATTAAGCCCCGAAGAAGAATAGTGAGCTTTACTCGTGCAGAACTCACCTCTGAGTCTTGTAAGTTGCAGTTGTAAAGTTGTGATTTAGTCATATAGGCAGACCATTTAGAAAATAATTAGTATACCTCTTCTCTGAATCAGGACAATATGAGGTATCATTCATGACTGCAGCATGAACGTTATGGGAAGAGTTATACTTCAAAGATTATTTAAGTTTAGGAGCCTGTTTTAATCCCAAACTCCAAGTATCAACAATAGTTATAGTGATCTTTGCCTCAGTAAGCACCACATAAAACTCCCATTACACATCGGTCCTGCTCGTGGGTATTGGGTAATAATATCTTAAACAGCAGAATAAAGGTGATGATTTTTCACAAAACTCAACATTATTCAATTAATGTTCTGTGTGCTGTCATCCATGGCTTTGTTCCAGTATGGATTGATAGGGGTGATGTGTTTGTGTGTGGGTGTGTATGAGCTCTATGGGGTTCGCTTTGAGGGGGGCAGAGTTCATTACAGCTAAGATCCCCTGAGATCTATTTCTTGAAAATTATTTAAGAGTGAAATCTATGACTCAAGCACTATTCAGCAGAGATTCAGTTCCAGATAACCATAAACAATGCAAAACAAAAGGCAGAACGAAAAATTGTGCAATCAAGGAGCTCACAAATCACTCTTAATACACAACATACGGCAGGGTTCACATAAATGCACATAAATGCTTTAAAATTTCTCACGTTAGAAATATGTTGTGGTCTTTAAAGTTTTGTCCGAGACCCTGTGAAAGAAGTGACGGCCTGACCCTGACTAAGCTACATTCCAAGCTGGTTCTTGGCTGTAATGTATGGACATTTGACTGATAGGTCTGTTTCTTGTTATGACTTTAGTTCTATGCAATGTCCAATTTGATAAAGCTTATTCAATTCTGTTAATACGGTATTGATGGTTCTAGTCTACTTGTCCCTACAACTTCCATCTGGGTCATTAAAAAATAGGCAGGTTACATATCAGCATGTTAATGAGTGTCATTAAAAACTCATTTCTATTTCAAACATTTATGAAAGAAGATGCTGAGGGACTTCAAAAGATGCTGAGGCTAGAGTTTCATCTCACATGAGGTGGTAGTTTCTTGGTTAATGATCAAGGCTAATAATTGTAGATTCAGAGGGATAGTTTCTGTTCTACCTGCATGGCTTTATTTCTTCTGAACACAAAAAAAGAATTTGGAAAAATGTCTGTTTTTTTTTTGTCCAAGTCAATGGGGTCCAATGTTGTTTAGATCCTGTGTTAGATGTTGTGATCTGTAGTTTTATGAAATAACTGGTAAAATACCTGTTTTTTTTACTGAATTACCTGTACAGAAGCTTTCATATTAATCATTACATTTGTTATGTCCTGTTACATCCTAAAAAATCCATCCCACCCAACTGACCTAGATTGTGAACCCTCCACTCTTCAATGGCATCATTACCCTGTGCTTTTCTTGATCCACAGCTTTGTATGCTCTGGACTAGTTATCTATTCCCTTTGGCGCAAAATCCCTTGAGTCCCCTGGGTAAATGATTGATGGCAATCTGGTTGTTTCCAGGAAGATTTACATACGTGATTGCTTAGCGATATTGTAAAGTGTTAACACATATGCCATGTTAAACTATCCCATGGCTGCAAATATACAAAATGGCAAAAAAAAATTGTTTTGGAATGACAGCCATCATACTCTGAATCACAGTTCAAGCCAGTCAATCCACAATACCTCCCCTCTACACCCTTCTGTTTTTCTTCATCCTGCCAAAAAACAAATGGAAAAAAGTCTTAGTATGGCAGTTTCTCATGCTAGACATGATCCTTGTGCTAATATTTTGATTGGCCAGCCCTCAGATATCTTACTGTGCATCCCACTGAGAATGATGTGTGTGTGTGTGTGTGTGTGTATATGTATATATATATATATATATATATATATATATATATATATATATATATATATATATATATGCATATTCACTATAGACACAGGACTAGATGTTATTTGCAAATAAGCATATTATTGTGCTTATCAAATGTACAGTATAACTTAAGTTTCTTAAACAATCTGTCTCAAAGGAATAATACATACAAAATTATCATCAACATTGTCATTATTTACTTACCTGCATGTTGTTCCAAGCTTTTATGACTTATGCCTTGCACATGGTTTGGAATGCCGTGAGGGTATGGTGACAGAATTTTCATTTTTGGGTGAACTATCCCTAACTGTTTGTGTAAATTTAACTAAAATGCTGATATAATTTATTGTAATGCATCTCTGTGATCTGTTGACATGAAAACCCCCAAATTTACAAGATTCTCTGTTCTAGTCTGGACACGCACATTGTCTCACACGGTGTTTATGCCTTCAAGGATATAATGAATCCCTCAGTTTCCATTGCATCTGGATGCCCACCACTACGTTTGGAGAATGAAATTAGTTTTTTTTTCGCTCGTTTTGGGGGAAAACAATCCAAAACACAGGGTTAATTACAATTTTTTTTTTTTTTTTTGGTAAACCTACCTCAGTGCCATTTGTTAGGAGGAGGTTCAACATTTCAACACTTGTTTCTAGGCAAATATTAACAACGCTTATTCTGATTTCAGGCTACTTTTTGTGTTCAGATCATGGCACTATAACGTCCACACACACACAAAAAAGTTTTACTATATGGCCAAAAATGCTACATTTGTTGACATAATAGGCCTACAACCAAATCGCAAAACTTCTCACAAAACCCAGGCTATCTTTTCTAAGCATTACACTTACGATTTTGCCTGGCAGTTGATAAAATAGGGTTGAATATTCACAGTTTCAGACAGAATATTGCCAGTTAAGTTACTTTTACTTTTTTACATACTATTTTGCTTCTCAAACGAAAACAGGTTCACCACACGAAGAGCAGACCCTATGTGGAGATTTGTTTCTGATTTAATTGAATCTGTGTTTTGAACGAATCATACAAGTGAATGATTCACTGACTCAATTGAAAATGTTTTGTTTCTGAATTAATCTGTTGGACGAATTGAACGTACTAATATCTTTAATAAAACAGTCACTTGTCGCAGACTACTGGGCTATCGGATGTAACGTAGAGAAGGAGATTAATTTATAAAATATTGCATCCATCTATCTTGCAAAATATTTAAATATCATTGTATGTAATTTATTATTATATAATATAATAACCGCACCGACGGGTTGAGTGAGTCAGGCTGATTCAAACGAGAGTTCATGAGTCTTTGAATGATTCATTAGTTCGCGAATCAATTTGTGGTTAATTTACGCAGGACAACTCGAGGCGGATATCTTGATAGATATTTGGTGGTAAACGGACTTTTTCTTTTACTGTCTATGACTTTTACTCTTATCACATTCAATTCAGACTGCAAACATTGTAAAATATGACTTATTTTGCAGGTGGCTGTAACGTTAGATTAACAGCGGCGGTTTTGTCCGCCTCTAAAAACTTGCGGTGCAGGAAAAACAACTTACAAAAAGCTAGTTTTTGAAAGAGATATCGAGATCGTTTTAATAAAGATTATGATTAACTGGAAAAACAATATTTTTACCCAGCGCTAGAAAAAAATTAACCTACAGACTAATAGACTTGAATAACGGACCCGATCGAGTCAAGGTTTATTTTGAGGTAACGTTAGTAAACAACCTCCCTGAACTCTTAACAACGCCTTAGCAACCCACCCGGATTTTTATTTTTTTTCAGGCAAGCAATTCTCATTTTCTTCGGAAAAAAAGTACTTTTGTTATTTTAAATTCTCATGGGATGGACTTGTCATGGTAGCTTAGTGCTGTTTCCATGGTTCTTACAAACATGGTTTTCTGAAACTCCCTGCTCATCTAACGTTACCCCCCACATTTCTTCATCTAGCTCTCAGATCTCTCTCTTCCTCTTGTGGGGAAAGGAACATAAGTTACTGTCCTGTAGAGAATGATAACTGCCTCTGCGTTTGCAATCAAGACATCTCTCTCTGTCCCTTTCCTGTCTTCCGTCTCTCTTCTTCCTCCTTTCTTCCTATCAATTCTGTGCTCTGTTCTTGTGTGCCACTGTCAACAAAAATGTTTCCTTGAGCCAAACAGGTGCTAAAGCCATAAGTGAACAGTATATGCTCACAAATGCAAAGTGTCATCTGTGCTCAAATGCCGCAGGATCTTTTTGTGTTTTTTCAGCTTTTATTTGAAACAAATGGCAGTTAGTTTTAATGTTTTTTCTTATCCAATCCATAGACATTCAGACATTTTAAGTGGAACGGAAGTAGCAGCGTATCTTTTCTTCTGTATTGTGATGGACATCCTGCATAGGCCTACATCACCAGAGATCCAGCAATTTGATTAAACATTTGATTAAACAAGGTCAAAAAATGAAATGCGCAGAGAGGAATTGCCTACACAATAAGACCTATAACATGCATTTAGAAAATCGATAGGTAGAATTTTCATTTCGCAACCACTTTAAGTGTCTTTTTGGGGCCACTGTAGGTGTTTTGGGGCCTCAGTGTCTGAGGAATGTTCAAAAACTGTAGAATAACAGAGGAGAGAAGAATTATGGGATGAGGAGAGACAGAACAGAGACATGGACATTTCTCATGGAGGAGAATGGGGTTGCTGTCACTGAGGTTGAAGGATGAGGAGTTTGTTATGAGTAGCTTTATGTTTAGCAGATACGTGCATGTGTGACAGTGACAATAATTTGTCCTGATCCTTTTCTAGTTTTCTTGATCTCTCTTTAGTTTTGCTTTTATTATTGTGACGGTATAGTGATGATATAAGAAAGTAGGCCTACATTCTTACGTTTTCCGTGAACAATGTGAGAGTTGCTTGCCTGTGCAGAAATCCCTGCCACAGTAAAGCGTTGTGAATGGTTTTATGAGCAGTTGCCAGGGTCAGGTGTTGCTAAGGTGTTTTGAGATATTTTTAGCCCTTAGATGTGTGGTTTGCGTTGCTATGCAGATGATAATGTGTTCAGTTTGTGAGTGCGTTGCTTTTTGGTCGCTAGGCTGTTGCGGGTGGTTGCCAAGGTGTTGCTATGCAGTTGCTAACATGTTCTAGGCTAAGCTATGACTCTAACAAAAAGCTGATTTCTAACTGTTTGTGTATGTTGCAGGCGGGGGCGAGATGTCAGTAAAGCTGAAGTTTGATTGTCCTGCTGATGGCGGCATGGTGCAGCGGAGCCGCTCGTTCACTGGAGTAAACGCACTCAGTGGCCGGAGAAGGTAAGCGTAACGAGGATTGTTTGTGTTTGAATCAAGATGATGTGTTGTTTCCATCTGTGTCAGATTGTATTACTTGACTTTTCTTAAGATAAATGTCCTCAAAGCAGGGGCCATGGAAGCTCACGAAAAGCATGACTCTTGTTCACTGGAATTTATGAAATGAGGATATCTTGGGGAGGTTTCAAAATGATTCACGAAACATTTGTGAGGAGTCTGAATCTTTTCTGCAATAAGGCTATGCATGTTGTCATTGTTAATAAACTAAACTATTTAGTTAATAAACTAAAACTATTAAAAATCTGCAATTTGCAGTAGGCCTAATTAAAACAGCATAAACAAATAAAAAAAGATAAAGAAATATAAAACTACTCACTTACAGATTTTGATTATATGTATAAAAACAATATATTTTAAGTTTAATGAAAATGTGCATAAAATTGCATTTAGGGAGATTCGATTCGATTTCGTCATTCGCAGTGCTTCATGGGAGTGGGCGGAGCTAAATAACTATTTTGGAGCATTTTGCTTTTTCTGACATTCTGTTTGGTGTAATTTTCTGTACAGCATCATGGGTAATGTAGTTTTTCACCAGGAATTCCACTGTTAAACATACATAACATATTTTAAAAATAACCTGAAACAATGCGGGCTGACACCTTCAGCAGAAGCAAATATCATGGATAAATAACCTCGTAGTCACAGCAGTCTTTAAAGGTTTATAAGTTATAATTCAAAATCAATTTCCTAATAGAGAAAATGAATGGAATTTTTACTTCCGGAACCCAACTTTTGCATTCTATTGATGTTCTAAATCAGTCACAGGCTCCATCTCAGTTAGGATGCTTTGTAGGGCAGCTCACTAGGTTTCGGAGCTTAGCTTATATCGGATGTGGCTTACAGTTTTTCTTTGATTCCTTATAGTTCTAATTCGCCATTCCACACAATCCGAAACATAAACAAGCTTGAGTTATTATGTAACAGCAGTAGTTATTTCAAGAACCAAAGGTCCTGAGAGGATGCACGGTTCGGATTCAAGTACAAGCATCCTCTGTGAGCGGTATGACAGCTTACATAAGTAAACACAGCTGTGTATGTGTGTGCATTTGTGCAAGTTTTTATTTAGTCACAATAGCATTACATTCCTGCATTCCCATCTAAGTAACAGACCGAAACTAAATGATTGCAGATAAAGGCCAAAGTAACTTCAGAGACGTATCCGCCTGCTTCCAATTTGTAAACTCTTTATTATATGGCAGAAGCTTCACAAAACTGTATTGTGAGAAAATGCTTTTTAAGCATGCAATCGCTTCGTGAACTTCATATTAATCATTGCTGTCAGCTACAATCCTGTTAAGATCATGGATTTACAGTTATAAAGAAACAGATTTCAACCACTCTTTCAACCAGACTTTTGCATATTGAGTAAATTGGATACGGTTAATTTATCCCTTTTGTCAACACATATGTTTTAGAAAATATTTTTTAAAAATCAGGCAATATCATCTTCAGAATGAGGGCTGACTAACCTCTTCCTGACCTCTGACTGATAGTCATCAGTCATTTATAACCTTTTATGTATTTAAGTAGATTTTCGGCAAAAATGGCCAGATTACTTTTCTTGAGACTGTGTACAACCTCTTTGGGTAGTGACTAATTTATGTAAGCAGAACTTGTATTAATTAGGCTACATTACAGTGGCTGTATTACACCAGTCCTAACCAGATGCGATAACATTCCAGAAACTGCTGTTACACTCACATAAATAGTTTTAAAATACACTAAAAGAGAAAGTATAGAGAATCAAGCTCTTTATTCCTGAGAAAAAGGGCGTTACTTGTGTCATTGTCCACTGAGGGACCTCGTGTTGCAGTTGTCCAAGTTGTCAGTGATGGAGCCAGGAAGGAATATACTGATGTGAGAGAGCCAAAGCTTGTGTTATTGGTGACCCCCAGAGCAGCGCAGAGGAATGCCTTCCCTAAGAGAGTTTATTGGCATTGCAGAGTCATTGAGTTTGAATGCTGTGTAAGCATACACTGTCAGAACATGGCTGAAATATGTAGATTATATTGTGGGTGTAACTAAAATGGGATGTGAGGATTAAATTCAGAATAGAAAAATATATACTACTGTTCAAAAGGTTGGAATTGCTTAAACAATTATTTATTTTTTGGGGGGGAAAGAAATCCATCCTTCTGTTGACCGAAGGAGTGTTTAATTTACCAAAAATACATTAAAAAACATTCATTTTCAAAATGATTATAGTTTGAATAACTGCAATGTGATCATCAGCAGCCAACACTGTTTTAGGAAAGCATTCTAATGTGAGAATCTGTTCTTTTCTCCTGGCCAACTGAAACCATTGTGCTAGGTTTTTTAATTATTAAATGCACTTGTGAAGTTCAGAAATGGCCAAAGTAAATACATTTCTCTATAAATTCATTATTCAGTTTTTTTTTAAAGTCCCCCTGTAGTCAATAATTTTATATTGGCACTAAATTTTCTGGCACTAAAATAGCTTCAATATAACTACACCCCTGCCTCATTTAATATATGCGGTTCTATGAATATGCAAATGAGCCCCGCCTCCACTCACTCGCACCAGCTCAGAGATCCACTCGTTGACCTGATTGGTTACAAGGTAGTTTGTGACATCAGAAACAACTGTGTTTTTGAGACTGCCTTTGGTTCAATGCAGTTTTTAAGAGAAAATACTCAGCAATGGTGTTGACGATGAATTCACACATGGTTTGTTTTAAAGCATATTAAAAACACCACAGAGACATATAAACAACATTAAAAGCTTGATTTTCACCACAGGGGGACTTTAAGAGATGAAGGTTGTTCTTGAGGGTGCCGAACTTTATCTAAAATAGAAAGCAAAATGGATTTAATCAGGACAGAGGGAACAACCCAAATGCACAACAATAAAGTTGAAGTAAAAGGCAAAATGCAAATCAAATAGGCAGAAAAACATAAAGGTTTGGATAGTAAATGATTAGACAGGACTATTATGGATGGATACATCTAAGTATGAGGTCTTGAGTTGTGGGAACAGTTTGATCTGTGATAAGTGTCCTAAAATTAAATAACACTTACAGAAAATGGTGCAGATAGCATAATGCTTTGATAAACGGAGCATCTGAAGAACACAGTATTTATTTGGAACAAAAAAAATTTTAAACCATTTTACATTTCAAAGTGATTCAATAGTGATTTCGAATGTTGAACTGTCACACACCATCATTCAAAAGTTTGGAGTCTGTAAAAGGCTTTTAAAAAGAAATCTCTTATGCTCACCACTGCATTTAAATGATCAAAAATACAGTTAAAAAAGTAATATTGTGAATTATTATTATTTAAAATAAATGTTTTCTATTTTTAAATATATCTTAATATGACAAATCTGAATTTTCAGCATCATTACTCCAGTCTTCAGTGTCACATGATCCTTCAGAAATCATTCTATTATGCTGATTTGATGAATAGAAAGAACAGCATTTATTTAAAATAAAAATGTTTGAAATGTTAGAAATGTCTTTACTGTATACACTCTCTTTTAATCAACTTAATATGCCCTTGTTCTATAAAAGTATTAATATCTTTAAATGAAACTTTTGGACAAAAGTGTAAATAACACTCGCCATCTTGACTATGCCATCTCACCCTGCAGACTTTCCTCAGCTCGTAGCTCTCTCCGCACAAAAGTCATAGCAGGGAAATCTCCCAGAATTCCCTCTTCGGGTCGTGTGGGCAGCAGCGTCTGGGGGCAACAGCCTGAGCAGGTGGACAGAATCTTCCAGGCTTTGAGGAAAGGGCTCAAGTATGTGCAGTCATCGTAGTAGAGTAATGAAGCCATTTGTGGACTGCACACACTAGTCTTGTGAATGTTAATGACATCTCATCCCGTATAGGGACTACTTGGAAAACCATCAAACAGAGCTGGACTTTCTGTCATCCCAGCAGAGAGACACAAAGAGGAACTCCAGACTGGTGAGACTCTGTACTGATAATAACTTCAACTAGTCCTAATTCAGCTTCTTCATGTATTTTATTATTATTATCATTTTTTTTTTTTTTTTTACTATTCTTCATTCCTCAGGGTTTTTTCTATGACCTGGAAAAGGTATGTTGTCATTAGCAAATGCTAATATTCAATCATTTGAATGTTGTGTCAAAAATGGTTACAAAATGTAATCTTTTTATGCCCTACTTGCTGACAACAGGAGATACGAGCCTTAGAAAGATACATACGACGCTTAGAGTTTCAGATTAGTAAGGTAACACAACCTAAAAATACTCATTTAATTTGATTGTATATGAACACAGATCAGATTTGTTAAGAATAAACCTATATTGTGTGAATGTGGATGTCAATAGGTTGAAGAGCTGTACGAGTCGTACTGTATCCAGTGGCGGCTGTGCCAAGGCGCTTTGAACATGAAGAGAGCGTTCTCTCTGTCCCCGTCTTCACGGCAGTCTCGAGAGAGTTTACTGGAGCTGAACCGTAACCACAGACACAGCCTGGAGGTAACGTCTGTCTTGGACACCATACACACACAACAAACTATAAGTAAGTCATTTGTGTGGTCGTTTTCCCAACAAGCGTAAACACTGTGGCTCGGTGGCTCTTTCAAAACATCCCGGCCAGCCCAACATAACAAGATTGGCTTAACCACACTTCGCTTTTCCCTCATTTGCGAATGATTTCTAACCAGTGCATTGATGAAAAAGAACCTATAATGTAAATGCAAACATCTCACTCTCTGTTCAACACTCATCTCTACCTGCAGGACATGTGTGCAATGGAAGGAGAACTAGAAATCTTGCTGGGAGAGCTACAAATCAAAATGAAAGGTACACACACAGCACCTCACATATGCAGAAATTTGAGTTTCAGGTGAACATTAGTCTCCTAAACATCTAATGTTTTCTTTCTTTTGCTGAGGCAGGGTTGATAGGCTTTGCCCGGCTTTGTCCTGGAGATCAGTATGAGGTGAGGAGGTTTAACCCAACATCCTGTTGCTGGACCAGTTACTGTTGTTATACACTTAAAGGGATAGTTCACACAAAAATTATAGTTTTGTCATCATTTACGCACCCTCATATGTCAGCACATTGCTATTTTTCAGTGAAAATGAATGTGGATGGTTTGATGGGACATTGATGGTCTCCCAAACTGACAAAAAAGCACCATAAAAATATATGACTGAAAGAACGAAAGTCATACGGGTTTTGAACGCCATGAGGGTGAATAAATAATCACAGAACTATCACTTTAATACATAAAAGCAAAAAAGACGTGAATGCATTTGACCCAAAAACATCACTCTTAATCCAAGACTCAGTGTTCTATCAGCCTTTGACAGACACAAGTGCGTTATGGTGCATTTATGTTAAAATATTAGGCAGAAATGACATATTTCACCAGCTATTCGATTACATTTTTAAGGCCAGGTTTCCAGTGACTTCATGCACAATGGAATGTGGTCACAGGAGCCATCGTCTGGCTGATGCACAAGACCACACTTTTCATACGCAGTCGCCCCAAAGTATTTGGAAATTTTAGACGTGTATGAATTTCAATGTATTGGATATCAAAATACATGCAAACATTATGCTAGACATAAGAGAAAGTAATTCTTAATGGTTGTATGAAGTTCATCACATTAACTATGGATGTTTTCATGTAACTATAAATTATTTACAAAAAAATGTCAACATTCTATATTGATTTTGAACACGAATTTTTTCAGTTAAACCTAACAAACTTTTGCAAAATGTTTTGCTTGTGGTATTTTTCTTTAATATTAATGCCAATTGGTTTGATATTTTATTATGTAGGTGTTGATCCGGCTGGGCCGTCAGAGATGGAGGATCAGAGGGCGAATCCAGACGGATGATCGACAGCTGTGGGACGAAGAAGAGATGGTCTTCCTCCCTCACATCCATGGGAACTTTGAGATCAAGGTGAGCTCGTCCACATATCCTCACGCACACGCCTGCGCAAATACCACTTCCTGTCAGGGTCGTCTGTGGGGTTGTGATGACAGAAGTTTCCAGGCCTTTTGTCCATATACTGTTTGTTAGATCTAAATAGAAGAAACCGCCCACAGCCCCCTGAGAGAGAGTGATAGAGATGTTTAACAGACTGTCTGAAGCTTTTTGGACCAGTGTAACAATGCTTATAAAAGGTTTGGTTGTCTGAAATTAATTCCATCCCTGAAAATACAGACATGGAGCCAAACTAATTCAGATGAAAATCATGATTTCCTCTTTCTACTCTTAAACCCCTGTCACTCAAAATCAGATCTCAAATATAACATTTCAAATTGATGGCATGTAGCTTTTTGAGGAGAGGTGTGCTGTTACTTTTCTAAGTGATTTGACTTACTATTTTTGTCTTATCAATGATGAAATGGGCAAAAAATCCCCTTAACTGGTAAGCAACCACACAGCAACACTCTACATAGAAACACGCTGATATGCATTAAGCTGATGCCGATGCTTCAAATGATATCATGGTTTTATCATGGTACTTTTTGACACTGTTAATGCATGTTACACCGTGCGGTCTCTTGCCCTGTAGGTAACAGAGGTCAAGGGGTTGAGCTCTATCCTGGTCGGTATGGTAACGTGCAGGAGTGCAGATTTTTTCACAGCACGGCCACAGATGATGGTTGTGGACATAACAGAACTGGGAACCATCAAGCTACAGCTAGAGGTGGTTTGGAAGTAAGTGTATGCGTGGAATTTACAAGACAGACAAACTTTTATGAAGTACTTAAAAAGTGAATGACAATGAGCACTTTAAGACATTATTGACCAGGTTTAATATCAGTGACACCAAACTATTGACTTTTACACACCTCTTGTGAAAGTTTGGGTTCAGTACTTTTATTATTATTATTATTATTTTTTCAATATAGTTGTATATAGCTAGGGTTAGAGCTGCATGATTCTGGATAAATTGAGAATTGTGCATTTTTATTCTTTTTTTTTTTTTTTCAAGTAGAGATCATGATTCTGAACAGACAACTAAAATGACATGTAATTTATTGGAGGTTCTGACTAATTAAGTGCTGCAGTCTATTTAAAAATGCTAAATTCAATGACTCACTCATAAAGACTTTGCTTATTACAATTCAAGATGAATCAGCCTTTTTGAACGAACCTCTTGAATGAATGATTCAATGACACATGTTTTATAATAACAGTCACTTTTCATCACCTACTGGTGTAACAATGTAATTGATATAATGGTTATTTTAAGCACCAAGTTACTTTCTAAAGGTATTTTACTCTATTTGGATTGCTTCTGATGACAGCAGTGTTTATATCCTCAGTACTTTTTTTTTTTATCTCAGTACATCTGTGATAATATGAATATTTGTGACACAGAAATAATGAGACTGTGTGGCTGAAAAGACTGTTTGTGTAGCTGTTTTATACCTATACATGACCACTGCTCTCTCTGGTCAGTGGCAGCGCCTACGCAGATCTGAATGTTCTCTGTGATTTTGTCAAAGGTTTAATAGACACTGACTAATCTTTGTCTGTAGGAATGAGATCGCACCGGTGTTTGAATAGAGAAAGTGATCTTTTAATGATTAATCGTGCAGGTCTAGCAAGTGTGCATTACATTGATCAAAATTAACTGTAAAGACTTTTACATTTTAACAAGCAATTTCTATTTCAAATAAACTGAACTTTCTATTCATCAAAGAATCCTTAAAAGAAATTATCGGGTTTTCCACAAAAATAAGAAATTATTCTTGAACAGCAAATCAGCATATTATAATGATTTCTGAAGGATCATGTGACACTGAAGACTGTAAGATAGTAAGGATGCTGAAAATTCAGCTTTGCATCAACTAAATATATCAATTGATACCAGCCACTGTTACAGCGAGGTTAGCATTCATAGGGATAGCTCAGATACCTTGACAGCACATCATTTAATGCTGTAACATCTGGATTTCACAAACATGTCAAATACTGCAAAAGTGCTATTCACAGAATCTTTTAGGCCAGTTTTTCATGTAATTCGACAAGACACTGATCTCACACACAAATACACCCCCTGTAAAGTACGGCGTTGGGATCAGCTAACACACACCAGCTGTGGAAGAACAGCTGACTGCAGAGAGATGGATAAATAGTCCATCACTACCCCTTCCCTCTCACACACACCGATCGAATTACATACAGTGGAACACAGTCCAGGTGGAAATGATTTTTCATAGCCTCTTTTTACAGCGTCACTAAATTAAACACATCTCACAGCCTGTTCAGCATCTCCATGCTTTACTGTGTGTGTGTGTGTGTGTGCGCGCGCGTGTGTGTGTGTGTGTGTGTTAGTTCACTGCTGTCACCTCATCTCCTCTGCTTAGTCTCTGTTCACAGTGTCATTCTTCATCAACCAGTGATGACAAACACACACTGCCACTCCACACATCATGTGTAATCAGAACCTGAGCGAGTTTTATCCACGCCATTTTTGAAGTCTTTCTTCTTTATTGAGTAAAACAGTAAATTTCTGTCAGCTAGTATATGTAAAAAAAAAAAAACATAACTTCAGTCTCCATTTAGTATCAAAATTCAGTTGGAAAGTCAGATTACAATGGTTAGATTTTGAGTGCTAAACATTCTGACCAGGTAATTTAATGGGAAATGATTTAATCTTAAAAAGTCAATATAAATAACACACCTAGAGATAATATTTAACAATATAATTAACAATATATAACTAACTAAAGAACTACTTATATACACGGCCATCAGAAGTTTGGGGTCAGTAAGATTTGTATTGTTTTTGAAAGAAGTCTCTTCTGCTCAACAAGGCTATTTTAATTTGTAAAATACAATAAAAACTGTAAAATTGTGAAATATTATTACAATTTAAAAGAACCATGTAACTATTAATAATATAATTTATTCCAATAATGGCAAAACATCATCTTCAGCATCATATTCAGTGTCACATGATCCTTCCAAAATTATTTTAACACTTCTTTTTCTTATTAGTGTTGAAAACAGTTGTGCTGCTTCATATTTCTCTGGAAACCATGATACAGTTTTTCAGGATTCTTTGATGAATGGAAAGTTCAAAAGAACAGCATTTAATTGAAACAGAAATCGTTTGTAACATTATAAATGTCTTTACTTACACTTTTGATCAATTTAATGCATCCTTGCTGAATAAAAGTATCATATCAAATAAATATTTTGTATATTTTAACTACAGATTCAAAAGTGTAACTTTAAAAAACTTGAAAAGCATTTTGAACATCAGTTGGTAGTTCATTGTTGAGTGCAAGCAAATATAGGAGTTTCAGGGAGACTGAATTATGCTTATGGATAGGATTATGGGTCAGGTTATTTTTAAGGTTTGAGGGTGGGGTTCTGTGTAAGGCTATGGTTAAGGTGGGAGGTTGAGGTCACACCTACAATTGTGACTATACGGGTAACAACAAGCTAGATCTGTAGTTAGCTCTAAACACAATGGGGAATGTCAGTTGTGTTTAGAGCTAACTACAGATCTAAATCTGTAAATCTTTAAATCCAAACACCCAATATTTAACCCTTAGGCATTACTCTTCTGCATTCTGTTTACTGTTTGTGCCTTTGCAGAAAATAATTATTTTGGATGTCTAGGCGCACCAGAGTCCATTTTACTTGACAGTTTCTTGTTCCCTCACTTTTTCTTCCTTCAGTCCATTTGATAGCTCTGAGGTGAGGCCTCTCACAGCGTCCGCCAGCCGCCAGTCCATCCACAGCAGAAAGGGATCTGTATATAGCTGGACACCTCCCAACACACCCAGTTTCACTGAGAAATACTTTCTAGTGAGTTTGTGACCTACAACCACACATACACACACTCCCAGCATGACCGCTCAAAGACTTAAAGGTGAAGTGTGTAATTTCCGATGCTAAAATATTTTCTCCTCTCTTGGTTTAATATGCAGAGACAACAATAACTGAAGCCAGGTGTGCACTGTGAGATTTTATCTGTGCTTTTTGATTGTTACGTGACAGATTGAACAATGTGACCCAAGTGAGATCTTGGGTGAAAGCCAATGCAGACTGTGCAACAAAACAAATCCTCATTTTGACATCCTCAAGTTGAAATGGTGCAACACAAACCCAAACAAGATTTTTGCTGATGTTGGAAAGGTTTAGTCTGGAGTTTGTCGTCATTGGACAAAAAAAGATGCTAATGATGCAGAAATTACCCACTTCACCGTCAATAAACTCTTGTCTTTGCCCTGAAGAGCTTAAATGTTATCACGTGGTTTGATCTGTCTTTTTATGCTGTAGTCTATGATGCGTCAGATACAGGATGCAGATGGCTCTTTTTCCATTGGCTCACGTGAATCTAGGGGTGTGTCTCTACTCAGCTACCTCGCTGACTCCACCCAGGCACTTAGTCCTCCTGCCTATGAGAAGACAAGCAACCCGCCACTTACACACCTCCCTGTTCTTGACACTAAGCTACAGGATGATGATCTATTAAAGACGCCCACAGAAGATGTATGAATTGATAGTTTCTTTGTTTTTGTTTATATATACTGTGTATGTATGTATATATATATATATATATATATATATATATATACACTAGTGCTGTCAAAAAGATTAATCGCATCTAACATACGTTTTTGTTTACATATGTGTGTATATATTATTATATTTATATATATTATATGTGTCCGTGTATATACACAGACATATATAATATATATAATTATACACACACATATGTTCACAAAAACTTTTAATGTTAGATGTGATTCATTGATTTGACAACAGTAAAATGTGTGAATATATATATATATATATAATGTATATACGTATGTCATTGTATATAAATCACTTTTTGCTTTTGGTGAATTTTTTTTATATATATATATATATACATTTTAAATATAAAAATATTTTAGATATTAAATATTAAAATATTAAAAATATTTCATAATAAATAATATAATATTACTGTATTTTTCAAATTTGTATTATTATAAGCAATAAACTATTTTGTTACAATTCATTATTGTAATATTATATATTTATTTTAAAATGACATTAAATTGGTTTAATGTTTTATATATTAAGAAAACATCTGCTAAGATATAAACAATGTAAAAAAATATATATATAAAAGCTAAACAGTTGCGAAAAAATATTCAGAAATGACTTCTTTCCATTGATAACCCTAGGCAGAGGAGAGTGTGGAATGGCCCTCGGAGACTGACACAGCTTCCCCCAGTCCTGCGGGCAGTAAGCGAGACTCCATATTCCTCTTCCACCGCTACAGCACGCCTGACATCCTCAAGCAAAATGGAGAGGTGAGCCCTAGCACAGGTGAAGGAGACACTCAAGAGACGACGGCCCCTAAAGAGGAGGCCACGTTCAAGCAGGGACTTGAAGACAGACTTGCACTGAAGGACAGAAAAGCAGGCAAAGCACAGAAGAGAGTCGTGGCTAAGAGAGTTGGTTCACTGCTAGAGGAACTGAATAAAGAGCTGGAGGAAACAAGCAATGTAGAGACGTTAAAGAAACTAGATCTGCAGATACGCCAACTCAATGAGGTCTTGAAGGTGAGATCGGTGGATGGGTTTATGGATTGATGGAGTAATTTAAAAAAAATTATTATAGATGGATGTGTAAATGTGTAAAAAACATATCCGGGACATATTTCACCCCAAAATCAAAGGAAGGATTTTTTTTTTTATTACACCTTTATTTATTTTTTAACTGTAAAGCAAATATGCATATTTTAGGACCATATATATATATTTTGTTAAATATATTTTAAATTATTTTTATGACAATTCTATATATATATATATATATATATATATATATATATATATATATATATATTAAAAAAATCTTAATGTAAATGACTTTTTTCTTTTCATTTAATTTGTGGGGTAAAATTGACCTGAACATGTTTTCATGAGATTGACCCTACATTGTGATGGAGTTGGACTCTTTTTCTATGCATTGTGGATAAATGTGTGTTTGCTGCTGTCTCATTGACTTGTTTTTCCTCTTTCCTGATGTTAGAAGGACCTCGACCCTCCACAGATGCCCTCATCTCAGACACTAGCAGTAGAGGAAGAGGAAGTGCTGGGCAGTTTCGACTTCCTCTCTGCAGATTGTAATGAAGATGAAATCTCATGTATGGGCAGCATCAGACTCGGGTACACTGGGTAAGTCAACACATTTTTAGCTGGGCTGTCCAAGTAAATCCCATAAAGAAATGGCAAAACAATTGACACAAATTCAAGAGACAAAAAAAAAAGAACTTGAAGGGCTAAAATGTAAAATTACAACTAAATGTAGTACAACAAATACTAACATGACGTATAAATACTTTATAAAGTAGCTTTTTTTCTCATTACAGAGTACTAAATGAAAGGTACTAAAAATAGTTTCCTTTTTTTTTTTTTTACTGGGGGCGATATAATTTGGACATGTTTTTGAGTTTAAATGATTTAAATTTTGATCTTCAGCATTGATCCGACCATATGTTAAATTAAGACTTAAAGTGCCATCTTGTGGATGAAGTGGAGTAATGCATGAAATGTGCATTCTCACGTTTATTTCTCAGGCAAATTTACCTTTGCATGGATATCATATTCCACAACTTCTTTTTGCATATCAAATTGTAAATGTTTTAGCTAATAGCAAATATTAACTCAGGTTTAAGGTTTCTGGAAAAAAAGAAATACTAAATATCTATCTTTATAATAAAATGAAATAATAAAAATATTAATTTAATTATTAAAATCAAATAATTTAGGCAAGGCGGGTTTATTTATATTGCACATTTTAAGCACAATGGTAATTCAAAGTGCTTTAAAATTGCTTAAATATAAAAATTGCTCTGTGTATGTATATATATATATATATATACATATATATATATATATATATATATATATATATATATATATATATATATATATACATATATATATATATATATATATATATATATATATATATATACACAGTATATACGTACATATATATATTTAAGGCCGAACTTGATTTGATTTGATTTGATTTCAGGATTGGTTCATTTAATGAGAACAGCCTGAAAAGCATGGGTCTGTTATCTCAGGACAAGAACTCTCCGTCCTCTGAGGACATGGGTGAAGCGCAGGTCAGACAGCGAGGAGACGGTGCCGTAAAGTCACTCAGTACAGGAGTCTACAGTCTGGATCAAGCTCTTGAAAGCCACCTCAGTGTGTGTGTAGTGCTGCTGAGCGTGAGGAATCAGTCT
Organism: Meda fulgida; assembly: GCA_030578275.1. Lineage (NCBI taxonomy): Eukaryota > Metazoa > Chordata > Actinopteri > Cypriniformes > Leuciscidae > Meda > Meda fulgida. Next base: position 31,837,582 of record CM060621.1, read on the forward strand.
TAAGATTAATCACATTTTAATCAATATATAGCCTATTGTTATTTTGTGTAAGTGTGTGCGTAAGCTCAAGTTCTGTCTCCTCCTAGGCATTGAAGCATTCTGACTCCGATGTTGTGCATGAAGACATCATGCAGGAACTGTCACGCCAAGTTGACGTGCTGGAAAAAATCGTTGCTCTGGCGCAGAGGATGATAGATGAAATCTCAGTGACAGAGCGTAAGTCTTGCAGAATAGTATACCAGGCCTTGAATGAGTATCTATACCACTGAGATATCTCTCCTTAGATCCTAATAATTGAGATTTATAGATTTCCCACAAACACTAATACTAACCTTTAATTTATAATTGATTATGGCACATTTTTGTTCCCATACCATCTAAGGGTAACACTAGAATATGTAATATGAGCTATGACTGTTACTTTATACTGTTCGCGGTCACCGGCTCTTTCCCGTGTCAGTGTGAAGCGCTGTAGATGCATTAGTCATGTGTGTGGATGTGTCTCAGTGTTGGCCAGAGCTCCTAAGGGGATTGAAGTATTTTGGAAGGACTGCAGCGAGAGTGATTCGGCTTTCTGCTGCCCTGCGGATGGTTTTGTCGGGACACTGCGCAAACATTACATCCACAAAGTCAAAGCCAAACAGCCAGGCCAGACTGATGCAGGTGCAGATGTTCTCTTCTAATGTTCCTTAAAAATGTTCTCCACAAACTACTGAAATAAGATACTCTAGGCAGATAAAATAATAATGTTACAGTATATTCTATTCTTTCTTGAGAATCTCATTCACAAAAATGTTGTTCTAATTTCTGCAGGATATTTCTATTCTATTATATCTTTCGAAATTGTTTTTATTTTTAAATAATTTGAAAAGCTTTGTATAAATAATTCTACAAGTTAAAAAACGAAATAATACTTAATTGTCCTTGAAATAATCTTTGTATAATAAGATAAATGTATATTCTTCTCCCTTCGAATTTAATAATTAATTTTCAAACAACTGAAATCCCTCAATTAGTAAATAAATATCTAATAATCTATATATAATATATAATAATATATATAGAATAATTGAAAATAATTTTATAGTATAATTTACTATAATAGTATAATTATATTATATTTAAAATTATATATTATTTTACTATATTTTAATTGTGGTATAAATTATATTTTTCTGAAATATATTTCTAATCTGTTCATTGTATCTTAGAATTAAGATCTCTTTGAAATAATACTTAATTGTCTTTGAAATAATCTAATAATCTTTGTATGATAAAGAAAATGTATGGTTTATTCATTTATTTCATTTTCAAACAACTAAAATATCTAATATTTTATTATATATAAAACAATTGTATATATTTCATTTTGTTATATTACTATTATTATTATTATATTTAGTGTTTCATCAGAATTTAATTCTTAAACTAGCGTCCAATAATTTGTAAAATAATAAATTTATGTTGTGTTGTTTGTTGTATTTTATTGTTCCTTTAGAATGTCATTCTGACATGACTGAAGTAGTCTACTAATATGCATGTGAAGTATAGATGTTAGTGGTCTCTCTGTTGTCTTTGGTCCTGCAGTTTTCAGTCAGTTGCTGTATCAGGTGCAGTGCAGCTGTAGGATGGCGTCTGTGACTCTGTGCACTACAGACCGAGTGACTGTGTTTCAGCTCTTAGTCTACCTCAACAGATGGAGGATAAGTGACTTCGGGGAGCACATCTCTCTCCTCTCTAAAGAAGGTAACAGCACAGCATCTCACTTTAGGATGCAAACGTCACAGAGACTAGGCTTAAATACAGATGCGTCTGTCCTCGATGGTTCACTGCTTTCAACATCAATCAATCACCCTTTAAGGATTCTTCCCATTAGATCTCATTAAGTCTTTCTCCCTCGGATCGGCTTGCTGCAGTGTATCTGATAGCCTGTCTGGAGAGTCCCAAGAGGAGGCGAGCTCTGCAAAAGCTGAAAGGGAAGCGCATCTCTGAGCTGCAGCCGACAGGACGTGTCCTCCAGCTCCTGGCCAAGCTACAGACAGACGCCAATCACAAGGTGTCTTCAGCGGCCTCGTCCTGCCTCAGCAGAGCCTCGCGCTCCAAATCCTTCAGGACAAAGGTTGGAGAAGCCTGAAGGCCTGTTCACATCATGGATAATAATGATATAGTATTAAAAAGAATTCTAAATATAAAACAATTGTAAAGAGGAACGAGATTGTTGGAATCACTTTCAAAAGATTTTTTACAGCTTATGAACAATACAGATACTTACAGCCAAACAAAATCCATCCTACTTTAAGTAGCTTGAGCATTTAATTTGGCTGACCGCACACGCATAGGTAAATCTTCATAGTTATTGTTCTTGGTGTGAATGGTCCTTAACTTTCTATCAAACACAAATACTACTTAAACCTTGTTTTTCATAAAGCTATCTTTCTTATTGTTATCTAATGTAATCACATTCAAGCATTTTTAAGTGTGGATTAATAGAGCTGAGCTTTTCATGTGATATAGTTGTGTGGCTTTTATAGGCAGTGGTTTACTACACAGACCTGTTGAAAAACAGCAACACACATGTGCAGCATGAGGCTTGTCTGGCTCTGAAAAGTCTGAAGGTAAATAGCTGCTCTTTTAGTGGGTTTGCTTTGTATTGACCTTTCACTGCTGTTGATTTTTATGATGCAATCTAAAGTGACACTTAAGACATTTATAATGTTATTTTGTAAGAACCCTGAAAACACTATCACATTTTCCAAAAAACGATGAAGCAGCACAACTGTGTTCAACATTGATAATAATCAGAAATGTTTCTTGAGCAGGAAATCAGCATATTTGATTGATTTCTGAAGGAACTGGTGTAATGATGCTGAAAATTCAGCTTTGCATCACCGGAATAAATTACATTTTAAAATCTATTCAAATGCAAAACAGTTATTTTAAATTGTAATAATATTTCACAATTTTACTGTTTTTGCTGTATTTTTGATCAAATAAATGCAGCAGGCTTGATGAGTATAAGAGACTTTCAAAAACATGTAAAAATCCTACAGACTCTAAATTTTGAATGTTAGAGAATATGCATTTGTGTGATGAGTTTTGTTATTTATGTGTTTCTGTGTGTATTATTTGAGATGATCAGTGTTTTGTGTTTTCTTAGGCCTCAGAGAGTGCAGAGCATGTAGCTGAGCTGTGGCGCTCCGCAGACGAAGACCTGAGGAACGCCGCACGAGAGACCGTACTGTCCTTTGGTACGTGACCCTTAAGGCTGTATTTACTGCATCTATGTCATATGCTGTATTCCTCACACTATCAGCACATACATGCGCTGTACCGAATCCAAAGGCTTGCTTTTCTGCCCAGTCAGTAGCTATGTTTCCATCCAAAGTTGCAAATTTAACTTGTGTGCAAAGTTTGGAATATCGCATAAAAAATTTGCCAATAAAGCAGCATTTCCATCCCACGTGTTCAAGAGAACAAAACATCACTTCATGAGAAATTGGCAGAAATTATTATCTGATATAAAAATGGAAGTTGCTGCAATTGGAGAAGCCACAATCACAAATTATAAATGACTTGCACCTTGGAGCACGCAGACGAAAGCAATAAACGCTGCCATGTTCGGATGCCTGATGTTAGTGTATGCAGTCATGTGAGACAGTTCTGGGAAGCTGTTATACCAAATCATATTGATGACAGACTCAGGCTCAGGCATTTCAGAATGATCAAACCAATATTTGAGTTGCTCTGCAATATAATTGGTCCGCTGGTTAGTCAAGTCTAGTCACCTTTATTTATATAGTGCTTTATACATTACAGATTGTTTCAAAGCAGCTTCACAGTGATAACAGGAAAATAATGCATTTCGGCTGTTGTTAAGCTGAAGTCAGTTCAGTGTTGATTCAGTTCCGTTGTAAAGATCATCAATTATTACATCAGCTTATTTAATCTATAAAGCAGTTCTGCAAAAAAACGATGTCATCGTCCAGCTCAGTTCAGTTCTCCTTCAACAGTGTCAGTACAGTCAGATCAATAATTGTGATAATATTGTTGAATATTAAGTGTCCCCAACTGAGCAAGCCAGAGGCAACAGTTGCAAGGAACCCAAACTCCATCATGTGACAGAAAGGAGAGAAAAACCTGGGTAGAAACCAGGCTCAGTCTAGTTCTCCTCTGGCCAACGAACAAACACGGTGTGATTATGATTCAGGCTCCATCACAGGTCAGAATTCATCATAGCATTCAAATATTCATCTAGTTCCTTTTGCTTAAAGATCGGATTCATCAGGCCAGAATGGAGTGTCTGCTGACATTCAGGGATTCGTTGTGGTGGTGTCTAGGTGCAGATCCACCATCTGATCTGGACATGGAGCAGATCCGGCTGACTATGGTAACCTTGGGATAAGGATGAGACTGGCAGACCAATATTAGCGTAGATGCCATTCTTCTTACGATGTATCAAATACATCGGGTGTTCTAGGAAGTGTTCCCGGTTCCGGTTGACCTCATTTATGCAGCCTAACAATCCTTTAACGGATGTTAATTATAGAAATGTGAAAATGTGTTATGTGTATGCCAGGGTAAAGAGATGTGTTTTCAGTCTCGATCTAAACTGACAGAGTGTGTCTGCTTCCTGAACGAGGCTAGGAAGACTATTCCAAAGTTTGGGTGCTAAATAGGAAAAGGATCTTCCAGCTGCATTATCAACTGGCCAGAATTATGAGATCGCAATAGACGTGAAGGACTATAATGGGCTAAGAGCTCACTCAAGTACTGGGGTGCTAAACCATTTAGTGCTTTGTAAGTAATTAGCAAGATTTTATTCGATGTTTAATAGGGACCCAATGCAGTGTTGACAGAACGGGGCAAATTACTAGTCATCCATTTTTTTATATCAACTATGCGTTCCTTTAATTTTGTAAATTGGTAAGTTTTGCCAGGGCGCAAAGAAATATAGTGCTGAGGATCGTCAGCATAACACAGATTATCCAATCACGTCCTCTGTTGAGGCAGTCATGAGAGTTTTTCTGTTTCGCATCAATGGAGATTTATTCAGTAAATGTGTTTCCATTGTAGTTTATGTCAATGTTTACGTGCGGGATAAAAATATTATCTGCCTCAATTGAGCTCTTACGTTTTTATGGAGATTTTTTGAATTTTAGCATTTCCATCCAGTTTTCATCCAAAAATGGTGGATGGAAACATAGCTAATGACTCAAGATTAACTAAATCCCTCAAGTTTTTCCAAGCCTGTATGAGTTTATTTCTTCTGCTGAACACAAAAGAAGATATTTTGAAGAATGTTGGTACCCAGACACTTGATGGTAGCCACTGACTTCCATAGTTTTTTTTCATACTTTTGAAGTCAGTGGCTATCGTCAACTATCTGGTTAGGTTACCTACATTCTTCAAAATATCTTATTTTGTGTTCGTCAGAAGAAACTCGTACAGGTTTGGAACAACTTGAGTGTAAGTAAATGATGACAGAATTTTAATTTTTGGGTGAACTACCCCTTTAATAGACAGTGTTGCATGAGGGCACCTCCTTAGTTTTGAGACCATCTTCCAAAAAATGTCACGCCTCATGATCTAGAACAAATGCAAGTCAGTTTACAAACAACAATGCCAATATTTAATGACTACGATGCTTATTTCTCAGTAGAAATGGTAAAATAGTGTCTATTATAACTTGGGGGGAAAAATGACTTATTTTCCTACTAAGTTTCTTTTCATTCACAGGGAATCATTTATGTTCACACAAGTGCTTATCTTCTTTTAAATAACATGTAATTTATCCCCACACTACATATAACACTTCTTGTAGAGTGCAGAGGTGCCGTCACCGTTGTTTTGTGTTGTTTCCCAGACTGAGCCCTTTTTCTTTCTTAGGTAAGAAAGGTCACATGGCATTCCAGCGCATGTATCAGATCTATGAGCTACAGGACGAGGCTTACAAGAACCTGGAAACAGAAATCACAATCTTATAGGACGATCACAAACTCAATCTGTTACCTGATTGGATGGTGCTGAGAGACTTGCGAGGTTTTGATTGAATACATTCCATCTGTGTGTACACATATTGCCAAGTATTTAATATGCAGTTTTATTATTTTCTTTGTATGTAATTTTTAATTATAAGTGAAATATTTATAAATAAACAGGCTTCTATATTTCATATGTATCAAAATGAGTAAACATTAAATATATTGATAATAAATGTACATAAGAGAACTCTGACTAGTTCAATTACTGTGTAAAACCACTTTAACAACTTCCCCATAAAGCAACCCAAAATCAAATGATTAATATGCTCACATCTCCAAACATCATCCGTTTGGATTAGTTTACATAAAATTGTCTGTAACACTTTTCCATGTTTAACATTAATTAACATACTTCTAAAGCATTTATTTATCTTAATTCATATTCATTTAAACATTAACTAATACATTATTAAAAGAAAAAGTTCTGTCAATTTAATAGACCTGAGCTAATTTAAAATGAATTGTTGTATTTTTTTTTATCAAGTAACGTTATAGTTAATGTAATATATCTTACCAAATTGTCTTCTACATTCCCAAGCAATCCATCATTCCATGTCTAGGTTTTTCATCATACCAGGATGTCACAATATTTCACAAAAAAGCAATCTCACAAATGGAGCTTTCTACACATGAACCAAAAAAAGTATCTATTTTGTATAAAGGAAATGCAACATTTTTCAGACTTTGTTACTTTCATGGTAATAAAGGACATTTTCCCCATCAAATTCTCATATTAGTAAAATAATTATGAAAGTTTATAATTATATAAAACAATTATAAATTATTTTATAATTTGGGTGGGTGGGGGCTTAATTACCATGAGTGTTCTTTTCTTTTGAGGTAAAATATGACCTGAACCTTTCTTGACTTTATTTTTGAATGCCAATTTTTAAGGCGAGAACAGAATATTTCAGAATGAGACAAATAATAAACAAACTCTAACAAACTATACATTTCTGATAATTTTTTTTTTTATTGACATTAAAAACATCTGTATGAATAAAACCTTTACATAGTGAGCAGGTCTGTCTATTAAAACTGCTTGATGACGCTCACCCTGCACTATGGGTTGTATTTGCTCAACCAAGAAATTCCCCCAGAGAAATGCATGTTTATTTCGGATGGAAAAAAAGAATTTCATGATTGATCCACACAGCTGTTCTGAAGTCGTTTATAGCATCACACTGTCAAAAAGAAGACAATTTTTCATCTGCACACACACAGCAGCTGGACTTTGATCATTAGAAACTTTATTGAATTAAAATTGGTGACAGCATTTGAGCTGACTCAGCAGTGTGTAAGCACGCCTTCAGCTCAACGTACACAACAAAATTCATCCGCCATTTATCCGCTTAACACTTGGACTCATACTGATTATTGACACCCAAAATCGCAATATACCAACGTATACACACGCACACACATTATCATCTACCCCTTTGGAAAAATTCAGCATTTAGAAATGAAAAAGTGCACCGAACACAACGAGAATGGAACCCATGCAAGCTTCAGACGCCCTTCGCTGAGGGGAGGAGACTCAAGTCAGGGAGCGAGGGCGCTTTGTTACAGGTTACAGCGGAGAGAGGTTTTCAACATGGGTAGAGCGAACTGAAACTTCCCAGCATTCCCCGTGGCTCTTCTACTATCAGTCCGGGTTGAGACGGCCAAGGGTCTGGGGGTGAAAACCGAGTCTAGGTGCCCACAATGTTGGGGTCGTGTGCGGAGTCCGGCAGTGGAGAATCGTGGCAGTGGTACAGAAAGCAGTTTCCCCAGCAGCTGTAGCAGATGAGGAACAGCGCCGCCAGGAAGACTAAGGCACAAATGGTACACGGCTTCCTCTCCAACAGGAAGCTGAGCAGGTAGAAGCCCATGAACATGGAGTGGTTGAACCACAGGGCTGGATTCAACGGTTTGGGGATCAGGAGGACCGGGAGTAACCACTGGAGGCAGTACATGGTCTCTGCGTGTGGGGCCGCCTAGTTTGAGCTCAGATATCTGACTTGACGCTACACAATCACAAATCCCCTGTGTATCTGCAAGGGATTAGACACAGTTTCCAAATAACAGGCGAGGCCTTTGGAGAAGGAGAGAGAAAGAGAAAACAAATTGATACTCGACTCACACCACCTTATAAGGAATCGAGGTCAAAGCATCTGTGTATTTTAAGAAATTGTGCAGCTGAAGGCTATTTTTAGTTCCTGGCTTTGAGTCTAACTTCTATCTACATAAACATGACAGCATCTTAAGTTGTATTTGACTAGCGCTACTTTAATGCTTGATTTCATCAAATGTTTCAGAAGAGGAAGATTAAATAGACATTAATCTCATACTGGAACAGTTAGGCTATTTTAGTAGCTTAGCATACATTTTAAAAAAAAAAAAAGGGGGTGTGCAACATTTTAAAAAGAGCAAAACAACCATAAGTGTTTTTTCTCGAATTTTCCCACATTTAGACATTTTACACTGTTTACATAAAGGATTGACAATCTACATAAGTGATAGAAATTTGGCAACTAGTATGACAATTATAGACATATCCAATTGTTCAGTTTATGTTTTGATTTTTCTTTTTATTGAAATGTTTAGGAGTATGACAAAAAGGCAAAACACGTAATAAAAACCCTTGTTTTTTAAGAATATCATAAACGTTTCTCAATTTAGACTGGCATTCCTTACACTGTTTACAAGTAGGGTCGACGAAACAAACAAAAAAATACAAATTTAGTAATTAGTGAGGTATTGAAATTATGTACATTTCCAATATTTGACTTTGTGTTTTGAACATTGTTCTTGTTTACACACCCAGACATTTTAAATGTGAGCTAAATTTCCCCATTTTGACTTCCCACACCGTTTACACGAATGATCGACAATAAACAACAAAAAGCTATAAATCTGCCAAGTAGTGTGACATTGTAGTTAATTTTGAACATATCCAAAAAGTCGATTCGTGTTTTTAAATTTGTCATCAAAAAACAAACAATATAAACATTGTGATGTTAGCTTGATTGCTAACCGGATATCTAGCATGTGGCTAGGTGTTACAAGAAACTAAACTTTCTGACCACAAATGTAAACATTTATATTTGTGGCAGTCTCAAATAATCAAGCATTAAAACTCAAAAAGACTGAAATGATCATGTTCAGACCTGCCATTCTTTAAATTCAATCCCGATCGTGCATATAAGCCGTCGCCATTGAGCTCTTCAGGATTGCGTAGATTTGTGGAACTCTAAGGACCCGACCGACGGCCTGTTTGTGTCCCACAGATGCCTGATAAAAATTCATTCACTGTTTTTCTCTAAGATGTAAATAACCAAAGACCCTACATTATGGGGACAAAATGTCCCCAAAAAGATGGCAATATCCGAAATCGTTGTCCTTATGGAGACGTTTGGTTCCCATGAGGAACACTTATAAATCATACTGAAATGCAGATTTTTCTGTGATGGGTAGGTTTAGGGGTATGGTTAGTGTAAGGGGAGAGAATACAGTTTGTACAGTATAATTCCCCCATACAACATGAAACCCCTTGTGTGTGTGTGTGTGTGTGTGTGTGTGTGTGTGTGTGTCTGTGTGTGTGTGTGTGTGTGTGTGTGCGTGCGTGCGTGCGTGCGTGCGTGTGTATAAATATAAATCATATTACTGGCTATAAATAAAATATAATTGAATATAATACGCAATTCAGACCAAAATCTCTGAAGCCCTGACACTACAGCATGTAAAATCAATTCTAATTGTGCCATATTTAATAATTAAACATAACCTATACGACATCCTTGATATGTGGGCATCTTAACAGACACCATTGAAGCTGATCTAGTGCATAAAGGTTAAGGTGCATTTCAGAACCACGCAAAATGTGCATCGACAGCTGTGGATTGTGACGTTTTTTTATTTGTGTTTAATGCTGCCTGAAAATGAGCGTGTTTGTATCGCGCATGGCTAAATCTCCGCTCGAGATCTTCCTGTCAGCATCCCACCGTTACTGTGATCTGTGGAGCGATCGCCTGGAGGTGAGTGCGCCTTCTCTTTCTTACCAATCACATCAAATATATTAGCAGGTGTTGGTCGCACGCTACATTTGTCTTTATTAAACCCTGGTTGTTAAATATTCAAATAGAAACATAAAACTCTTGAGGTGTTACAAGGTCATATCTGAAGCTGTAAACGCACTGAACGCGTTAATGTGAGCTTTACACGGGTAAGTTAAATAAATATCGACGCGTCGCCTTATTATCGCTCGCTCTCAAGGAATGAGATTTTTCGCGTATTCAGGGTGAAGTCAGGTAAAATCATAGACAGTAAAAGAAAGGGTAAAATGGACCAGTCTGTGGTAAATCATCTGGAGCAGAATTAGATGGCATGTCTCTGCACATTGTCCAGACCGCTATTTGTGTTGTGTGTTATTAGGGTCTCGTTTATTCGTTACAAATATGTCGCAAAACAAGCCCAAGTCCTCCTGGTGACCAGCTGCTTCTTTCAGGTAAAACAGGCCAGAGAATCCTTATGCAAAACCATCATTGTGAACAAAGAAACAAACAGCCTGTTGTAAATGAACAGTTACAATTTAGTTTATGTCATGGCATTACAACAATCTAAGAAATGAGTGTATGGGTTGAGAGATCACGTTGAATGTTGGGGTTATTTCTCTAAATTGTAATTTTGAACATATAATAGTTGAAATTGACATGTAGCCTACATTGTCGTCTTTCTTTATGTTGTTTTTCTTGTTTATGTGCACGTTTATATCGAAATAGACTTTAAGGGGGAACTGTCTTTTCGAATTTTCAAAAAGGAATTTTAAACATCTGCAGTTGATTAATGGTAAATGTAAAGGTAATTTTCGAAGTGCAAATCTATGCAAATTGTTAGACTATTAGCGTCCACTATCTATCACAGTAATCTAAAAGTAGCCTAAGTGAAAGATTTTAGTTGTGGTGATTGTATGATATAATGCTTAATTACCTTTGCCTGTTAAACGTATCGCAGTGTTGCTATGGTTACTGCCATGCAAACGCGACGAAATATAGCGTGCTCTCTCTCTCTTGTAATCTGTCTTATGAAAAAAATAATAACTTCACACCCTACCCTCCATATTTTTCATTGGGGAGGTGGGTGTGGAAATCACACCGTTATGGATACGTAACGAAGATCGTTTTGCTAATGTTCATAATAAGTTATGAAAACAGACATTATTTTTGAATGTTCTCTGTTCAGAATGTCCATTTCAAAAAATGTTTTAAGTTATTTCTTGCAATGCGAACGTTAAGGAAACATTCCATTTTATCATTTTACATTGTGTGGGTTAATTGGAATGTTCTTATGGGATGTTTTTTGAACATTCTGAAACAACTTTGCCTAACATTTAAAAATGATAGATGAACATCTAAACTTCCGCGAACATGTTTTGAGAACATTATTAAATACCACATCATTTCAATTAACATTCCATTAACATTATTGGAAGAATGTTCGCTAATAACATTTAACGTTAGTCCCTGTTAGCTGGTTAGGCCCACTATATATTACATCTCTTTTTTTTCTCTGCTTATTTACAGAAATTACATTACTTTTGGATATTCAGTCGTTTTTTATATGAATCCATTTACCCACAAAAAACATAATATTGTGGCAATTGTTTAAAATAGCTTGCAGTGATTGAATGTTGTTTCAATTCAGTGTCATTATTTAGTGCATCAATGAAACCACTAGATCAATATCAGTTATGCTGCTAATGTGACATTTTAATCATTTATCAGTAAACACACGTAAATTGTGTGAGATCATTAAAGAGATAGACCCCCCAAAAATGAAAATTCTGCTATCATTTACTCTCCCTCAAGTTGTTCCAAACCTGTATGAATTTCTTTCTTCTATTAAACACAAAAGAAGATATTTTGAAGAATGTTGGTAACCAGACAGTTGAGGCTCTTGGATTGGCCTCTGCCGAATATAACCTGTAACATTTTGGTAACAAGCTCAAGTTTTATTTTATTACTCTGCCTCACATCCAAACTTTGACGTGTTTCCAAAGAGAAAGACAAGTTGAAAGTCAATCCTTAAGCCATGAAAACAACCCTTATATACTTATTCTCTTGTTGAGAAGGCAATACGTTTTGCAGGCAATACGTTTTGAATACCAGTATTATCATTTTGATTACTTTTGTCAGACATGGTCTGAAGGTAATCTGAATTTGGGAACAGTTTCTATGGTGATTACTGAAACCACATTAAGCAGATTTACAGTAGTCCAGTTATTTTGTTTACAGTGATAAACAAAGATATGAGATATGTCACAGGCTGCCATGTTTAATTTTTAGATATGTTTTTGTCAAAAAGCAGCACTGTGTAATAGATTAAAATTGAAACACACATAGGAACCTGATGTCCTTTAGAATGAACTCTCAGGCCCGGTTTACATCTGGTATTAAGATGTGTTTTGTTCGATCTGATCACAAGAGGATGACGCTAAATACAGGTGCAAACGGGTGCTAAAACATTTTGACCTGGTCCACTTTCAGAGAAAGTCGAAAACGCTTTCAAACGGATTCCTTTCATAGTGTAAACACTCATATGTTCGAATGCATTTGAACAGCCACCAAAGATGCTCTCCGCCTACTGACCTAAAACATTATGGAAGTACACTAGCTAGACGGGATTCAAACTTTGTTGGCTGAAGACCAAAGAGTTTGGTTTAAAGTCGAAAAACGTACCAAGCTCAAATGTCACAGCGTTCGGCTGGTCTTGTGGCTATCAGAGCAGAAAGTAAAGCTGCTGCTCTCCGCTTGTTTCTCCTTCCGTCTCCAGTCGCGTTCATATGTAAATAGCTTATTTTGTCCATTAGATATGGAAAAAAGGCCCCTACATTTACCTGCCCATATACTCTCCCCTTGAAGAAATCAGGACAGAAGTGGTTTAAAATGTGGACAAAAGAGACAAATTAAAACACCAGGTGTAAACCGGAATGTCTCGCTCGTCTACTTGTGATCCTATCGAAAACCAGGTGTAAACAGGGCCTCATTTGAATGATTATTTGGGGTTTTTAAACATTTCAAAGATGTCTATTATATGCTTTCGTTGTTCAAAGCGTAATATCGGCTATATTTTCTTTTGAAGGTGAAACAAGAGGCATTTGATTGAACATGAGTGCAAGCGCTCAGTGTCGATGGAGTCCCTGAACGCTGTGGAGCTCCGTGAACTGGGGGATGGGAGCAGGCGAGAACCTCCTCAGGCCTCCTCAGGACCACGGCCTGCCGCTGGCATCGAAAACGCATCATTTGAGGATGAGGACCCAGGAACGAGGATTCGCGTTACCTCCAGAACATCTGGAATTGACTATCAGTCAAATCCGCTGCCTATTCAGAGAGAAGTGCCGTCACCGCGCACTGAAGATGAACCTGAGCTTGAATACAATGACCAATCGGTGGACTACGGGTTTATTTTCGCGCTTGTTTTCCTCGTAAGCGGAATCATATTAGTGGTAATCGCATATACAATCCCAAGAGAGGCTAAAGTCAACCCGGACCAAGTGACAGCGCGCCAGATGGAGAAACTAGAGATGTATTATGCACAACTCGGTTCTCACCTTGATAAATGCATTATTGCGGGACTTGGTTTGCTCACTCTGGGAGGAATGCTCTTATCCGTTTTATTAATGGTGTCTATATGCAAAGGGGAACTGTATCGGCGGAGGTCTTTCGCTAGAAGACCCATGAAATCTTATGGATCCATTAATATGAGGATGAGGCAGCTAGCTGAAGGTGATGGAAGGGAGACGTTCGTGGAATGTGAACCGAACGTCACTGCCGACGCCGCGAACGGTAATCAGGTTCCTCCGGAAACACTAAACACGTAGCACAACTGAATCACATTGATAAAACACATTTAAGGAAATAGTGCTTGCAAGGCAGCATAAATAACACGTTTAGGTAAGTTTACTTTTTTGGCTTCAATTATCAGTAAATGAAGCGTCTCATTGCCATGACACTCAGCATCCGTCTATTTTATCTGCTGTGTTGCCAGATCGCAAAAAGAAACTTGGTAAAATTTTTTTAAAAAAAAGCCCAAATAAAGCAAATTTCCTCACTAAACATAAGCAAATAATAATAATATTATGAAAATAGAATAATTGCTTAGTTGAATTGATCAACGTAAAAACAATTATTACAATAAGCATAACATTTTTATTATATTCTTTTATATTTAAACTCACTTATGAAAGGAAAAAGATGCATTTACCCAACAAATAAGCCCAGTAAACTGCAACCCATGACTGCCCACATTTATAAGCGACTAAAACAAGAACCTAGTCAAGTATAATAAGTGGACATGACAACAGCGATCAATGCACAATGCTATATAATATGACTAAATAGAAAACAAATACCATTCATGATTAAGGATGCAAAAAAAAACATTATTATATTAACATATGTTGCAAAGGCGCCGTCTGTTAAATTTCAAAGTCATTGGCAGATGTTCAGACTTTAATCTTAAATTCCTTTAAAAAAAATGATATTTTCTATAAAACAAAGTTTGAAATGAAAGAAACCTCTCATGGACATTCTCATTTTACTACAAAATAATTCATTAATGTAATGTAAAAAAAGAAAAAAAAGTCACAATGCCAAAATCTTGATGCTCTTAAAACAGGCTTAATTTTCTTTGTGGCAAAATATATATTCTTATGTTTTCCATTTAATTCTGGGGCAAAATGTGACATGTTTTCATGTACGCTACCTTGTTCATGCTGCCCTGCGAGCACTGGCATCATTTGAACCATTTTAATCATTTTTAAGTTGTAGGCAAACACACAAAACACATAATGTGATGGTGCAAAAGCGATGCTAAAGACTCAAAAGACAAGTGAATGAAAGCACAATGGTGATGCTTCCAAATAACGTAACATGCTGCAGAACAAACCGCCATCTGCTACTTTACAACACTTGAAATAAATGTCTGTATAATCTATAACATCACTAAAGACACTATGAGTGGAATATATACAAGCTATTATTATCCAAGGATGCAATATGCCTTAAGACGTTACAAATGTTCACCGTGAACACAAACATTGGCTTGTTTGTATTTGTCTACTGTTCGTGTTTTGTATGTGTCACACACTTACTCGTTGTCATGGAGTAGAGGATAATGTACCGCAACCAACCAAGGGAAGAGACATATGAATGCTTAATGTTTTAAACAAGATATCTATTTTACAATATATATCATTATGGTACTTTAGTAGATTTGTGCTAACAATTAACAAAAATGTGAAGTTTTACTGTAATGGTGCAATATGCATAGATTCCAGTAGAGAAATATATATATATATATATATATATATATATATATATATATATATATATATGTATATATATGTATATGACAACGTTGTTGTCTTCTCAATGACACAACAGATATAGGTTACTGTATGCTTTAAAGTGCCCCTATTATGCTTTTTCAGATTGTACCATTCATGCAGTGTGTAATTCAGCTGTTTGTGAATGTAAAAGTTCTGCAAAATTTGAAAGATCAAAGAGTTATTGTCTCCTAAAAAAAAAAAATTGTCTGAAACAAGTCGTCAGTAATTCCAGTCTCACTTTCATGCACAAACGTAGGTTTTGCATACATTTGCATAATGCCCGCCTATGGTCTTCATTGGCTACCCACGGACAACATCTACTTTGTCCCGCCCTCCAACACTGTAGCTGTAGCTGAGACTGGAGGAGTTTGGTTCATGTTGTCGACACGTCGAGAAGACGCTGTTTTCAGCGCTGCAAAAGCAAATTCACTTTTCATGTACTTCCAAAGGATGAGGACTTGAGCAGGGATTAATACGGTAAAAATGACGCCAGTTCATATCACTGTGAAAGAGCTGAAATTCAGATATGGTAATCGTTTTGCGCTATAATCGGTACACCAATCACAACAGCCTGGGCCATCTGACCAATCAGAGTAGAGTAGGTCTCGGCGGGGTTTATAGAGACCAAATCCTTTATCAAACCTTTTCGGTCACTGTGAAAAAAAGGTGATGCTGCAATGCATATTATAAGAATTTTTTTTTTTTTTTTTTACCTTGGATGCATGTAAACCTGATATAGGAGACCTCCAAAATTAGGAACCATTAAAGTAGCATAATAAGGGCACTTTAAGAATTGGCTCATCACCTCGTTTAAAACAAAGTTATTGTAATAGCACATAAGCAGGTTTGACATTTGTGTGTACTTGATCCCTGATGAAGCTGCCTGCACCTTGGTTTGGT
Source organism: Meda fulgida (assembly GCA_030578275.1). Lineage (NCBI taxonomy): Eukaryota > Metazoa > Chordata > Actinopteri > Cypriniformes > Leuciscidae > Meda > Meda fulgida. Next base: position 31,853,890 of record CM060621.1, read on the forward strand.
TTTACTGCTGAAGTAACTATTTTCTATAAGTACACTATTCAGAGATTGTAATCAAAACTTAGCAGAAACCTAATAAGAGCAGATGTCTTACACGTCTTAGATGTAGTAAAGATCACCCTGGCCTGCAATTATATATTTCCTGGTGTGAGGCCGCTAAAATACATACTCACTATATCCCTCTGCAGAACAGCTTTATAATGGTTTTAATGGAAGTGGTAACTGGTATATAAAGTTAGGATAGGGAAAGCAAAATTCACATTGTGTCGATAGAGTTTCAAAAGTGCACTTGATTAACAGAATGCAAGTGAGTCACTGTAGAGTAATGGAGATTAGCTTAAAAAAACACAAAGTAACATGTCAACAAGAGTTTGTCAATGTAATGCTAAATCAAATGGTTAATGAGAGCACATTGTATCAAAGAGTTACATACTATCATTTATCTCACATTCCAGTGTATTAAATATTCTTTACACAATATATTAACTAAAGTCTAAAGATTGTTTGGAATTGACTATAATGTTGTTTGGTGGTGTGTAAGTGTGATGCGTTCACATGCTGCTTGACGCATCACTAACTTAAGTGCTGTTTAAATGCTGATTAAAGTGAAATGGACTTGTTGTAATCTTTCTTTGATGCCATCATGTTTCTCATTGCACCCCAAATTATAGTAAATATATCTGTCATGTATTACCTGTAAGATGTTGGTTGTGGTGTGATGTAAAGTTATAAGGAGAAAGGAAAGTGGTAAATTGTTTTCATGTCTTCAGTTGTGAAAAAATATTGTCTTGTGCACAGAGGATCTAGTATTGAGCACACTAAGCATGTATCTTACACCAAAAGTGTGCCGTTGATCACGTTGCTCACGCACAAGCCCCTAAATGAATGTGAATGTTATTAAAATGCATTATGAAATGTTGTAACACTTTTTCAACACGACAGCCTGAACTGAGCAAGTCACATTGACTCTATTGAGAGTGGAATACTAGTATACTTACACTATTGTGATATATTACACATGTTTGACATCAGTAAGATTTTTTAAATTAAGAAATGAATACTCTTATTTAGCATAGATGCATTAAATTGATCAGAAGAGACAGTAAATATGTTTGTTACAAAATATTTTTCATTTAAGTTTTCTATTCATCAAATAATCCTGAAAAAAAGTATCATGGTTTCCAAAAATGTTATAAGAATATGTTTCTTGAGCAGCAAATCATCTTATTAGAATGATTTCTGAAGGATCATGTGACAGTAATGATGCTGAAAATTCAGCTTTGATCACAGGAGTAAATTACATATATTAAAATATATTCACAAAGAAAAACGGTTATTTTGAACTGTAATAAAATTTCACAAATTTACAGTATTTTGATCAAATAAATGCATCTTTGATGAGCATAAGAGAGTTCTTTCAAAAACATTTTAAAATCATACGGACCCCAAATTTTTGAATGGTAGTGTACTTAAAAAAAAAACAGCCTCGCCATATTGCATGTTATATTCAGCGAGTAGCATTAATAATTCCTGGATAAATGTGATTATTTCAATACAATTGTGTACTGCACATATTATCAAATGTAGTAGGTCATCCGTGTATTTCATGCATACAAAAATGTGCATATATTGCAGAAAGAGTATTATGAATGTATGCTATCCAAATGAGCACAATGATGGGGCTTGTATAGTTGTTTGTGCTGATTAGAAGCATCTTTGTGAAAATGATCATCGTTGTAAAATCTGTGAAGGTTAATCATGGAGTCAGGCTAAAGAGTTCCTAGAAATCCTTGAGAATTACGAACGCAGCTTTCAAACACCGCCAAGGATTAATGATGTGCATAATACTTGTGTGAACCAAACAGACTGTTATTCAAATGAAATACATTTCCACGGTACTTTGGGCCAGTCACTCTGTTTTTTTAATGTGGAGCGCAGGGTGTTTGAATTGCATGTGTACAATGTCAGCTGTGCATTTTAAGTCTGTTACCACTTCATGTGTGTTCAAGGCAAATGACACCTTTTTATACTGTTTCCATGCGTGAAATAAATCTTTTTTGTTGCTATACCTGTTTGATTGAATTTCTGCATGGAACGCCGAGGAACTTTAAAGAATCGCAGGGGACAAATGTATCACTTAAAATGTCTGAATATCATTGCACAACAAAACAAAATACTTTTTATTTTTTTATTTGCTTAAAAAGTTAGCACAAGCACACTTCTCAGGCAAAACATTTTTTAAAGAGGTTTGTTAATGATAACCTTCGGGTGATCAAAGTTAAAGGGTTATTTCACACCAAAAATGAAAATTCTGTTATTAATTACTTGCCCTCGTGTCGTTCCAAACCCAATAGACTTTCTTTCATCTTCAGAACACAAATGAAGATCTTTTTAATGAAATCTGCGAGAGTTCTGTCCCTCCATTGACAGCTACGCAACTACCACTTTGATGCTTCAAAAACTTCATAAAGAGATCGTAAAACCACATTTGTACATCAAATAAAGCAATCGAGTCTTCAGAAATATAAAGTACAGAAGTATTTTCACTCTATTGTGGCTAACAGTTCTACTGTATATCTTCTAAATTCCCTTAACAAATAAGCACTTAATTCTCCCAATGATATCCACTACTTTAGTGCAGTCATGCCTAGAGGACACTCGAGTGTCTTTATCTCTGGCAGTAAAGGACAGTCACACTGACATTGCGGACATCATGACTCACTGTGGCCATTACAGGCATTGATTTCCACTGCATCTGCTTCTGGTGCTGCTTCTTCATGTTCCTCTCACTGGATCAACCATCTCAGAAGCTTTGCATTCATCTATTGATACTTTAAAGAGACTGGTGAGGAAGCAGGTGCATAGGAGAAAGCCCACACAAATCAAAGCAGTTGTAACTTTTCAGATGACAGATAAAGTATATTTTTACTTTTCTTTATATATATATATATATATACATATATATATATATATTGCCTTTATTTAGTTAGAACAGTAGGAGGACAGGCAGAAAATCATGGGACAGAGGGGATATGGATATGTTGCTAGAAACCTTCCATTTGATCTTACTCGAATGCATATGACGTCAGTGATTCAGAGAAGGAATGCATTCATAGCTCCGCCTGGTAAACAACGCCAAATTAATGTCATTAACAAATAAAAGAGCACTAACGTGCAGATCCTTACTTTAAGATGTCAAAAATCCCTGATGTGGCGCTATGAGGAGACCCTGATGTGGCACTACGAGGAGACCCTGATGTGGCGCTACGAGGAGACCCTGATGTGGCGCTATAGGGAGACCCTGATGTGGCGCTATAAGGAGACCCTGATGTGGCGCTATGAGGAGACCCTGATGTGGCGCTATAGGGAGACCCTGATGTGGCGCTACGAGGAGACCCTGATGTGGCGCTACGAGGAGACCCTGATGTGGCGCTACGAGGAGACCCTGATGTGGCGCTACGAGGAGACCCTGATGTGGTGCTACGAGGAGACCCTGATGTGGCGCTACGAGGAGACCCTGATGTGGTGCTACGAGGAGACCCTGATGTGGCGCTACGAGGAGACCCTGATGTGGTGCTACGAGGAGACCCTGATGTGGCGCTACGAGGAGACCCTGATGTGGCGCTACGAGGAGACTCTGATGTGGCGCTACGAGGAGACCCTGATGTGGCGCTATAAGGAGACCCTGATGTGGCGCTGATGTGGCGCTACGAGGAGACCCTGATGTGGCGCTACGAGGAGACCCTGATGTGGCGCTACGAGGAGACCCTGATGTGGCGCTACGAGGAGACCCTGATGTGGTGCTACGAGGAGACCCTGATGTGGCGCTATAAGGAGACCCTGATGTGGCGCTACGAGGAGACCCTGATGTGGCGCTATAAGGAGACCCTGATGTGGCGCTGATGTGGCGCTACGAGGAGACCCTGATGTGGCGCTACGAGGAGACCCTGATGTGGCGCTACGAGGAGACCCTGATGTGGCGCTACGAGGAGACCCTGATGTGGCGCTACGAGGAGACCCTGATGTGGCGCTTATTAATATGAACGTTGGCGTGGATTTTAGTGTTCACACACTCAAAGTTCAAATTTGTGCGTACGCACGTTTTATAAGTGAGGCCCTACTTGCCCAACTATGGCTCCAACTTTTTTTCTTTCTTTTTTTTTTAAAGAAAATGCAATTGGTCTTTTCTATTGTCTTTTTAGAGTTGCTTTACAGCATAAATCTGTTTGCATCATTGATCATTATTTTCCTGTTCATCACTGTAAAGACGATAATATGTATATAAACAATATGTATTGTATAAAGCGCTATATAAAAAAAGTGAGTTGAATTGAACTAAAACCATAAAAAACGTTTGTTACTTATTTCTTTTAGCTGGTTTCCAAGGCAAAATTTCTGTACTTAACTAAAACTGAAATTAGAATTAACAAAAAAAAAAACTACACAGATAAAAAAAATTACTAAAATGGAAAAAAAATTTACTAAAATATTCACTGAAATTAAAACGAGAAATTTCATAAATAAAATAAATTCAAATATTAATTAAAACTATAGTATCTCAATTGTAATAAAATATCACTGCTTCCTACTGATACACTGCATGATCTTTTTATTCTTTTCTTTTTATTTGTTCTTAATTATTTTTATTATAACCTTATTTTTACTTTTTATTATTAATTTTATTCCTTAATAATCTGTAATGATTATTTGTAATTCCTTTTATTTATAGCACTTTGAATGACCATTGTGTATGAAATGCTATATACAGGTGAAAGTCAAAAAATTTGAATATCGTGCAAAAGTTCGTGTATTCCAGTCATTCAAATTAAAAGGTGAAACTAATATATTTAGTATACATAACTATATACATACGTATGATTATCCTTTTCAGAGGGCCGACATTTCTGTATTTAAAATCCTTTTTTTATCGATTTCATGTAATATTCTAATTTTGAATTTTCATAAGCTGTAAGCCATAATCATCAAAATTATAACTTTTACACGATATTCTAATTTGTCGAGTTTCACCTGTGTGTGTGTGTGTGTATATACATATATATATATATATATATAAATAAAAAAACTTGCTTTGCATTCATTATCAGAAAGAGATCAATCACATCAGAGAAATGGGACAGAATAAAAGCAGTTTAATTTACCAATGCAGAATAAGTCAGTAGCACAAATAACAGTGGAAAAAATTGAATTATTTTGTCAATGTCAAAATGAAAACGAGTTGTGTTATTTTTTTTTAAGAATTCTGTTTCACAACAGTTTATTCAAACACAAAGTGCATAAGACTGCAGAGCAGTGAGAATTATGGGATGCATCCTCCTTGCATCAGTGCATCCTCCTTCTACATGAACATGTCATCATAGCCTGGTGGAGGCATGTGATCAGGGTCTGGCCTGAAAGAGAAAGCCAAACGAAAGGCATTAGAGGTGAGGATATGATGTAAATGTGGTAAGTGCAGTTTTACAGCTAACTCAGATCATTGGCAGCAATAAAGATCCCATTAAAGCTCTTACCCGGGTCTGTGTCGCCCAACCGGCCCAAAGGGGTCAAAGCGGGCACCAGGGGGCACAGCGCCTGGAGGGAGGACTCCAGGAATACCAGAGGAGGGGTCAAACCCTGAGCGAGGGAACCCGGCACGTAATGGATCGACGATCATTCCTCCTGGCCTTCCCCTGGAGAAAGAACCAAGAGACAAGACCTATTAATAATTCAGCCAGCCTAGTCGTTCCTTGAAGGTGCACTCATTCATTTTCATTCTTAAACGTTCTGTGATGCCTTTTATCTGTGCTACTTTCTCATACGGTTTTATTATACATAAGGGTGGCCCAAAAATTACATTGTGCACATCTCAGGGTGCTTTCACACGGGCAGTTTAGTTCGAAACAGCACAGACGCATGAAAAATTGGTAATGTGAAAGCTGTCATATGGACGCTTGAGCATATGGAGCAAAGCAGAAAGCTGCGTTCATGAAACGCACATACAGTAGACGCACTGCTGTGTTTAATAGCACTAAATAAAATAAAATAAACACAATATATTGACCGGATTCTGTCTTCTATCATGTGCCGAGCATGTTTGTGATGACGTAAAATGCACCGTGATTCAATAGAATCAAATGTGTGTGAAACCAGACTCTACAAGGAGCGCCTGAAACAAACGCACTCGGGTTCGGACTGTGGCAAACATGACCAGTGTGAAAAACCCCTAAGAAAGATTCTGTATCTGTAATCTACAGGTCAACATGCATGCATTTACAGATGAGTGTTTTGGTAAATAAGTGATGGGATTTCTCACCCAAAGGGATCCAGGTCGGCACCACCTGCAGCGAAAGGAGCCATCGGGTCAGGCCTGAAAAACAACACAAAGAAAGAGATTTCAGAAGCATTCTGTTACACTGTATTGATTATATACAGTTTATATATCGATGGGATATATATTAATGATATATAACTGCATAATACTAACAATACTATTGTATGTTACGGTTCAAAAGTTAGGAGTCAGTAAGATTTTTTTTAAATGTTTCTGAAAGAAGTCTCTTCTGCTCACTAAGGTTGCATTTATTTGATCAAGAATACAGTAAAAACAGTAATAATCTGAAATATTATTACAATTTAAAGTAACTTTTCCCAAATTCATTTATTTTAAAATGCAATTTATTCCTGTGGCAAAGCTGAATTGTCAAATGATCGTTTTTCAATATTAAGTAATTTGCCTGAAACATAAATCTTTTGTAACACCATAAATGTCTTAACTGTCACTTTCGATCAATTTAATCAATTTTTTTGTAGAATAAAAGTATTATTTTCCCAGACCTCAAACTTGTGAACGATAGTGTGTGTGTATATGTACACTACCGTTCAAAAGTTTGGGGTCAATTTTTTTTTTTTTTTTTTTAAAGAAATTAATACTTTTCTTCAGAAAGGATGCAAGAAATTGATATAAAGTGACAGTAAAGACATTTATAATAATGCAAAATATTTATTTTTTAATGAAATGCTTTTCTCTTGAACTTTCAAAGAATCCTGAAAAAAATGAATCACTGTTTGCACAAAAATATGAAGCAGCACAACTGTTGTCAACTGTGATAATAATCATAAATGTTTCTTGAGCATCAAATAATCATATTAGAGTGATTTCTGAAGGATCATGTGACACTGAAGACTGGAGTAATGATGCTGAAAATTCAGCTTTGATCACAGGAATAAATTACATTTTAAAATATATTCACATAGAAAACAGCTGCTTTTACATTGAAATAATATTTAACAATATTACTGGGTTTGTTTTGTATTTTTAATCAAATAAATGCAGCCTTGGTGAGCAGAAGAGACTTCTTTTAAAAACATAAAAAAATCTTACCGACCCCAAACTTTTGAACGGTAGTGTGTATATATATATATATATATATATATATATTGTATTGCACACACAGTTTACTGTTTTTTTTATGTCTGAATGTCACTGAATTATATAACAACAAAATATAAAGTGTGTAGTTTTTTAAACAACAACATATGGTTGTTTGATTAGAACATGTTCAGTATGTAGATGATTATTTGGCTTAATCTGTGAATCTCCATATGCAGAATGTGGTTTGGCTGTGACTCAGCTCAGTGTTTTCAAAGGCTACCGGCTCTTTGGCTTTAACCCGAGACACTTTTTTCTGAGTGTCTGGCAACAGAATTCAGGTGGACTGAATTACATCACGCCCACAGCAACAGCAAGTCGATAAATCGCTGACATCATAAAGAATCTGATAGGGGTCACCGTGAACCCAGGAAGGGGAAGTGGAAGACAAACACCGAAATCCACCTCTGGGCTTCTGCCATGACCTTAAGTTTCGGTTTAATTTTTTTCATTGTATGGTGGTTGTGTTCACACACTGCAAAGACACATTTATATGCAAAAGTAAGATAAATACTGTGCTTGTTACATATGTGCAACGCTTCAGTCGTAAATAAATGATAAATGTTAGAAAGATTATGTTTATTACCTGTCTAGCGATGTATGTTTATGCTTAAATATAATTAAATAATGGTTTGTATTTTAAAAAACATCTATCATTATGTGTAGTGAGTTGGCTCACGTGATTTATGTTTCGCGCTTCCGAACTTCCATTAAGGAAACGTAGTGATTGTCAGACTTTTTAGGGAGCCAAATTTTCAGTGCACTGGAAGGATTTTGCGATTGAGACCGCCCTTAAAATGGCCGCTTCCCTTATCAGTGCCCTGACTACTGAACTAGGAAGCCGATTGAGACGCACCCCAGTCTCTCAGTGCATAGTCTGCAGTGCCAGACACACAAAACCCACAACACAAAGGTGCTTTAAAAATAGACACAGCACAGCAGTGAGAGCTCTCGCAGGACTCACGCTGGGAAATATTAAACAGGACAGAGGACATGAGCTGACACCTACACAACACACATACAAATCTCGCTCGCAAAGTCCCAGTGCACCCCATAACGTCCTTCACACACACACTCATTTACAGATTAACTTTAACTCAACAAACATGCAGGCAAACTCACAAAGAGATCTATTTGACTCTATCAGAGTTAATATAGTTTCTATTCAAGGTAAAGTTGCGATAGTCTTGTCTTTCTTTTTGTGATGTATGTATAATTAATAAGGACCTTATTTCATAGTTTAGCTGTGTATTCAAACAATACAGACCACAAGAGTGAAATCATTCAGAGTGCGTATTTTCACTGAACAGATTGCGAACAGAAGTTAGGATCATCTGAGGCGGTCACCATAGCAACAGCTGGCTGCTCGGTGCTGTTAGGGATAACTGTGCTGTACAAATCTCCACAGACTGCACCTGAAAATGACCTCTAGACATTCCTCTAGAAAGTTGATACCCTTGAAAACCAATGCATAAATTGCATGAAAACAAGAATGAGAGAATGAACGTTCACCAGTTCGGAGGCTGTCTGTTTGAAGGGCCTCTGGTTGGGATTAGGAGCGGATCCCGGTGAGGATCCCTTAAGTTTGAAGCTCTTTCTGTCTTCCTCTCTGTCTTCACTGGACGCTCCTCTTTTTTAGTGGGCAGCAGTGAGGACTTCAGCTTTGCGGTCAACTCATCTGTGTTCTTAAACACGCTGAAAGCAAAATTAATAAGTTAGAAAATGCATTAACCTTTTTTGATTTACCTCAACTGATTACTCATTTGATATTGCCACTATCACAGATATGTTGGCATTGAGCTTTTTTTCCAGAAAATGTTTGCATATGTTCAGAAAACTATGGAAAAACTAATCATTTAAAAAAAAATAAATGATTGATTTCTGTGATGCACAGCTGAATTTCCAGCACCATTATGGTCTTCAGTGTCACATGATCTTTGCTGATGCTGATTTATTATCAATGTTGGAAACAGTTGTGCAGCTTAATATTTTTTTATAACCTGCATAAAAATTAACAGCATTTATTTAAAACAGAAATCTTTTGTAACAAATCCTAACCCTAACACAAACTGTTCAAAAGTTTGGGGTGAGTCATTTTTTTTCTTTCTTTTTTGAAGTATGTGTTAAATTTATAAAAAGGGATAGTAAAGATTTATAATGTTAGAAAAGATTTCTATTTTGAATAAATGCTGTTCTTTCTTAACTTTGTATTTATCAATGAATCCTGAAAAAAGTATCACAGCGGTTTCCAACATTAATAATAACTGAGTATCATACCAGCATATTAGAATGATTTCTCAAGGATCATGTGACACTGAAGACTGATGCTAGTTATGATGCTGAAAATTCAGCTTTGCATCACAGGAATAAATTGTACTGTAAATTAAAATAGAAAACCATTATTTTAAATTGTAATAATATTCCACAATATTTCTGTATTTTTGCTCAAATAAATGCAGGCTTGATGGGCATAAGAGACTTCTTTCAAAAACATTAAAAATAGTAGTGTTTCCAAACTTTTAACTGGTACTGTACAAGTAATGGACACCTACACATTGTACCAAATAAATTCACAAACCTTTCAAACGTCTGCATATTGGCCTCATCAACATACTCACTAACGTTAACTGTGAGATCGGTTACTTTTTCTGTTGTGGAGTCCTACAACAGATTAAAAAGTAGTGTTGAAAACCATCCTGTCTAAAGCTATTCTGTCATCTGTGACGAAATGCATAGCATATACAATTGAATTACCATTAAATTAAAGATCAGGGTAGAATCCACTGTAAAGGCTTTGAGCAGTAGGCTTGACCTGTCATCATTTGATCTGTATCTGAGAGCATACAGCTCATTGCTTTCATTCCAGCCGGGTGGAAGCAGTTCTGACGACTTCTCTCCATCTTTAGGCTGTGTGGAAAAACAATATTTTATTATCAGGCAAATATTACCGCGCGCCTTCAAAACAAAACAGTAAAGCATTTGCTGCAAATGCCTATTGGCTCGATATTTTATTTAATACAATGACAATCAGAATTTTTTTTCAAAGTGTGAAAAACTGTCTTTTAGTATGACGTTTAAGTTAGGACACAAGACTGCTTGTTTTTGTAACAGATTATCATCAGTTATCATCATTCACTTACATCATCTCCAATGCCGAGACATTTATAGCCACCTTTCACTATTTCCCAGTGTACAAAACAGATCAGAGCATCTTGAGAACAGGTTATAGAGTTTGATACGCAGTTGAAGAGCAGCTCCAGTCCAGCCATCTTTAAACAGAGTGATATTCAGCAGAAATGAAACCAAAACAAACAGCGGTCTGTGTAAAAATAAAGAGCGACTTAAACTCTGAGTACATTCCGTATGGACGCCGCAGATGTGACTGTAATATTCCGTTTGAATTTTAGCGTTACGCGCGCTTTGAAAGAACTATTAGTTTATTTAAATGTAAATTCTACCAATGTTATTGCTAAATTGGTTGGTCATGCACAAGTGGTCCGACGAGAAATGTTCCCGACTGGAAACAACTGACCGAACGTTCAATCCGTTGATGGTAAAAGCGAGAACGCTTTTGAAAAATAGATTTTGATCATTTCTAAGTTCTGATTAATTACATTCTTTGACGAAACATACCAGATATAACATAGCATCCGTTATATTAATGAAAAACATTTCAGCCAGTTGTTTATTCGGAAATGTTTGTTTGCCTGGAAATGGTCGTTTTATCTGTGGAGTTTGTGTGCTATCCTACAAAAGATTACAATGTACGCTAAGTTACAGCTTTTTTTTATTTATGCTTTACCATATACCAAGGTATTACCTCTTGACACTATCATTGTATGGTACTGTCACCGTGCTTTATTGTAACAGCAACAACATATAGACAGTTTCTCTCTTTATCACCACATGCTTGTAATTGAGTTGTTTGATGAATTCATAATTAATTAATGAAATATGTTTTCATTATATGTTTTTATTTGTTATTTATGTATTATGCATATGATGTTTGCAGGCTGCAATATTAATTTATAAATAGGATGAGAGAGTAAACAAAAAGCTAAAAAATAAAACAATACTTGATCACAATGCAATGGTGCATTATCCCTTCAATTTATCAATTTAATCTTTTTTGTGTCCGAAATCATGAAAGAATGAAAAGATTCATTGTTCATGTAGCCTACATGGATTTACTTGACATTCTCAAGCTAAGAATAAGGATAACATCAGCATCTGGTTCGATTTACGGTGCATTGAAAACACATTGCACAGAAGCTTACTTCAGAGAGTAGGCCTGCCATCTAATCAATGCAGTGTTGCTTACATTCAATTACAGTTCTTAAAAGAGACCTTTGAACTTTTTTTTAAAGACCACTCATACACATTGAGATTCACTGCTTTGACAGAATTTCTGTGACTGTTGTACACTGTATTAAACAAAATACTGTATTATAACTATCACAATGTAGTCTACTGAAAATATAATCACTGAAGTTGATTTGTGCATATGAAGATATTGTATTACAATTTCAGGTAGTCTTTCAATTAAAGGTGCTCTAAGCGATGTCGGGTGACGTGACTTCTTGTTGACGTTTAAAGTATTGTCAAACAAAACGGAGGCTAGCTCGACCCTCCCTCCGGGTCTAGGGCGGGTCTGCGTCATTTTGGGTCAATGAACATGGATGCAGAGAAACGACATGTAGTCTGGAAAAGAATTGCCTAATCTGCATGCTTTGAGAGGCGTACACGGTAATTTACCTTTATATATATTTTATAATGTTTATAATGTTGTTTTATATTATTTTACGTGCACAATGTGATGTGCTATTCATGATGTTGATTGGATTTGTCATATTTTATGACTTGTAAAGGACTGAGAAATGCATATTTTGTACATGTTTTTATTTCTTGTAGTTTTCACGGTGTCTACTGAAGAGAGAGTAAAGAAACAACAAAAGACATCTGTATGAAGCGTGGCCTTGATTTCGTCAGACCAGTGCAGCTATAAAAGGTTTATTAGTTCAGCATTACATCAGTAGTAGGCCTACTGCCCTTCTAAATTACTCTGTCTGCACTGCTTGTGCTATGTGCATGCTTTAATGAAAGGTGATATATCAGGGCAACAGTATATGTCTATAGCTAGACTTTTGACATTATATGATCCAGTTTGTTTTGCCATATTTTTTTGTGCTGTCTAAGAGAAGAATAGAGGTATGCTGTTACTTTTATTAGCAATATGACTATGATTTTCGCTGCCATATAATAAAATGTGTGGAAATCTGAAGGAGCAATATTCAGAGGCAAAAATATGCAAATCCCCCGGTCCCCTGAGATCACCCTAACAACATTGCAAATGACTAAAACAGCAACATCCTGGCAACTACAGCAATCTAGCATTTGCAGGTTTGTCTCGTTAGACATGCAGGAAAACACAAAACAGGTGCTGTCATTACCATGTTAAAGACTGTAGGTATTTAGCTTGGAAAGATTAGATCAGTTCAGTTCTCAAAGTCTGGAGGATTTACTGTAAGTCAGGTATGAAGTTCTAGAGCCAGCCATCTTGAAGGCATGTGTTGACTTCAGATCACATACAGAACATACGGCCTCAAAGCACGTCGTTTCAGTAGGTTTGTCCACACAGGTTCAGGTTTGTCTGAAAATAAGGCCACCATGTGTGAAGGTTTTCCACGGGTTACCTAATGAGGTCCAGACATCACACATTGTTATCATGAAATACCAGCTATTCAGTTGCACATTAAAGGCGGACCAGCTCCATGAAGCTACCTATCACACCACCGTCATCGTGATTAAACATCCAAATATAAGCTGTATTTTTTATTTGATTTGATTTGATAGCATTGTGCCATTACATCTGCAGAACATTAGATACAAAAACATTTCTGTAACTACAAATTGTGGTTATTTAGTAAAGGTTTCACTGCATGACAAAATTATTATAATGTGGTTGTAGTAAAACCAAACATTACAAAAGAATCCATGAAATCCTGAAAGCATTTCATTGAAAACAGACATACAGATACACATGCGACAGAGCTCTAAAATACAAAAGAAAAATACATGAAGTATATTTCCATTAATATTTAAACATTTTTAGCACACCAGGGTGACTGGGGACTAGGGACATGATGAAATTGTCTGACTTCTTGGTTCACAGGAGTATAAATAACTAAAAATAGAAAACACAAAGGCCAAATTCCCTTAATCATCCATCATAACAAGTAAAACCCAAGAATATAGTTCTGATGTACAGCAAGAGATTGTTGAGCATCACAAAATATACTGTAAGAAAATAGCTAAAGCATTGGAAATCCCCATTTCCACCATCAGGCCAATACTTAAGAAGTTCCAATCAACTAAAGATGTTACGAATGGAAGAGGACGTGTGTCTATATTGTCTTTGAGTGGCCAAAGTCTCTCCAAGGATCACAGATGGAGAATTGCTGAGATTAGTTTAGTCTTGGGGTCAGAAAGCCTAAAACAAATAAAAAAAAAACCTACATCACCACATGTTGTTTGGGAGGGTTTCAAGAAGAATCCTCCTCGCTCCTCCAAAAACAAACTCCAGCATATTCAGTTGTCAGACATGCCTGGAACTTCAAAAGGGACCGGATGAAAATTCTCAGATGAAAAAGAGCTTTTTGGCAGCAAACCCACCAGATGGGTTTAGAGCAAACGGGGATAAGAAATACCCCATGGTTGGATCTTCCATCGGGACAATCACAATCAACACAACAACTGAGCACATAAATGAAGCTTCTGCCATGACCGTCCCAGTCCCTGACCTGAACCCTATAGAAAATTAGTGGGGTGAAGAGAAGAAGCGCCAACATGAACGTGTGAATCTGAAGGATCTGGAGAGATTCTGTATGGAGTAATGGTCTCTGATCTCATGTCAGTTGTTCTTCAAACTCATCAGACATTACAGAAGAAAGCTCAGAGCTCAGAGCTGTTATCTTGGCAAAAGGAGGTTGCAAAAATTATTTTATAAAAGGGTGCCAATAATTATGGCCAGCGTGTTTTGGCACATTTCATAATGTGATTTACCCCCCACTTTCATTTTTTTTTTTTACTTCAATGAAAGGTTAGATTAATTCTTTTTTTTTTGAACGAAAGATCAAAAGGATAAGCAATGCCTTTTTTTACAGCCATCTTTGGTCATATTTACCAGTGGTGCCAATAATTCTGACCACAACTGATACTCAAAGTAAGTACTGAGTAATATTAATAAACTACATACTATACAGTTAGGGTTTGGTTTAGGGTTAGTTACTTATAATAATGCATAATTTACTGTTATTACTTGTAAGTACATGTAGTAGAGTGTAAATATGTCACCTTAAAATAAAGTGTTGCCGATGATTGTTAGCGTGTTTTATGATTGTTAGCGTGCTTTATGATTGTTAGCGTGCTTTATGATTGTTAGCGTGCTTTGGCCGCTCTTGTCCTGTTGAGCACATTACACACACAGTTCGGGTGGAGCATATGGTCCTTGTTTGGGATGCCCTGCTACTTTATAGATGTGAGCTAAAGTCTGTTAGCACTTGAACTTATTTTCTTTGCACCTCAGAGCGAGTCTCCACTTCGCGTCTTTCTCTTTTACAGACAGATACTGACCATCACATAAATCTCTTCAACCTGTCAATCAACTCACATCATTAAACTATCTATATTAAACCTGGCTGTTAACTGAAATGTTTTAGTTTGTAAATATCTGACAGGAGTGTAAATTGGCCCCTGAATGATTTTATAAATACAATTAATAATCAAACAGACATTAATAATAAAAATAATATAAAACATCATTCTACATTATACATATTTGACAGAAATATGATGTCATTCTATCTGTGGAATATTGAAGAAATGTGTGTTTCGTGCATTCCATACATTCTACACTCCAGTCCAGCAGACTTTAAGAGTGTCAGTCATCATTATGTGTGTGTTAAGATGATGAATGGGTTCAGGCTAAAGGGAAACAAGAAGGTGACCAGGTCAGTGTTAAATGAAACTGCTTGCTTTAAAAGTCAGTAGCAGTACCTTATCTTTTTTTGAGAGGCGAATCAATCTTCCTTCGAGGAATAAAAGATATATTTTGAATTTTTTAAAAAAGTTTTGAATTTTGCATAGAGGCCTATAGCAACATCGCTAAAATCTAAAATCACTAAAGTCATGTTTGGTCTTTTGTTTTCCAGTAAAAATATAAATTTATCCAAGCAATATTTCATTTTTTTAAAAGAAAATATTTCTTGAATTGTTTTCTCCCATTGGGAAACTGCATATATTTTTTTTAAATCTTTTATTTTCAGTATAAATATTTAAACATCTTTGAAACAAGATAAAACATACTGCTTAACAAAATAGCTTGGGTGTTTTTTTTATTTAGAAAATATATATTAAATTATTATTATTTTCTCCCATTGGGAAATCTTTTTTTAAGAATTACAAAACTAGTGATGTTTATGCATATAAAATCTCTCTTGGTTTCACTTGTATGTAACTTCTTGTGACACGTAGGCCTATTAAGTTTTGTTTGTTTCTTAGTTTCTGTTTTCATCGGCCTTCATGTTTACACGACAACGATATGCTTAAATCTGAGAAGTTTTTCCTTTATGTTTTCCGCGGACAGGACACCATTGTCAAAACAATCCTCATTCGGATCCGCGAAAATGACTAAAAACGCTGTATTCTGCTGCCAGGCCAATAGATGGCCATGAAACACTATAGATTGAACACGTAATACGCATGTGCATGACGTCATTGTTTTCAGAGATTCGTGTTTTTGTTGTTTACACGAGACCGTTTTTTAAAAACTTGCACTTTGAAACCCAGGCACCCAAATCGGCGTTGACAACAGCATTTTTGAAAATGGTCTCTGAAGATGATGACGCCATGCAAATGCGTATTACTTGTTCAGTCTATAGTGTTTAATCGCCATCTAATGGCCTGCCAGCAGAATACAGTGTTTTTTTGTTGTTGTTTGTTTTCGTGGATCCATGTAAATGGGGATCGTTTTGACAATGGTGTCGACTGTACGCAGAAAACTCAAAGAAAAAACGTCTCAGTTTTAAGCATATCGTTGCCTTAGGCCCTGTTTACACGAGGACGATACCGGGTGATAACGTAAAAATATTTTATCGGATGTGCCTTTCGTTTACACGACGACGGCGTTTTTGGGGCTTAAAAACGCAAAAAAGTGAAACCACCCTCCAGAGTGGAAATCTTAAAAACGCTCCACCGTCGCGTTCCCGTCTAAACGGTAAAAACGCAAATCTGCTCTTGGTGGCTCTCGTCGCGTACACGTTTACGTCACAGGCATGCGCCAGTACAGGAAAATAACAACCAACATGTCGGATTATTTCCATACCACGGACCTTCAAGTTGCCCTCGCAGCTCTGATAAACATACAAGAGTCTTTTCAGCAGTTGTACAAAATATTCTCAGATATTGGTGTTGTGTGTCAGTGCTTCACATCGCCACCTAGCCGCCTGGAGTGCATACTACATCGAATTTCACACACTTTTGCGTCACCATATGCACGCGGATCCCCCCCCCCCCCATAACGCTCGTCTAAACGCAGAATAAAAAGTGATAACGCAACGCCACTTTTGCGTTTTCTCTTCAGATCGTTTCCGTGTAAACATAGCCTTAGTTTCCCGCCAGTCATCTGTTGTCATGGACACTCATCTAATCATCACACCTTCATTTTCTTCACAAATTTCATTTTATGGAAAAGAGCAGCATATTTCTCCAAAAAATCTTATTTTCTTTCATCCTGCAGGAATTGGAACAACATGAGGGTGAGTAAATAATGGCACAATTTCTGCATGACCTTTCCTGCTAAAATAAAGCATGTTTTACAGCAGTCCTGTATAAAACATGATCTCTGTCAAAGAAAATGTTAAAGGGAAAAGGGATTTGACTCCTTAAACAGGATAAAACGTTTGATAAAATGTAAAAATATCTGCCATAGGGTTGAAAAACAACAGTAGATATGATATCTGTTATGTATCTGTAACTCTGTGCATGTCTTTATCTTCTGATTAGATTGAGTACCAAGTACTTCAAGCCCATGTGGGGAGCTGCTCCTCTCACTACATCCATAACCGCCTCAAAGGAAACCAGAGAGACAGACAATCCAACAAACAAGAACCAGCAGGGAAGTGGGCTCCCCGACGTCACAACAGACCAGGGCTGACGGCACGCTTTGAATCCAGTGGTGTTACACTGATTGGAAGAGAGTGCAACAGAATGTGGTGTCACTGCCTCATGGCATGCCTCAGAACGGCCAGTGTCTTCCCCGCTGCATCTGGTGTGTTTTTAGTTGGATGTCATGAGTGCAATGGTGCCTCTCCATGCACTTCCAGCCCGCTTATCAAACACCGTCATACAGAGCCAATTCAAGCGTTCACAACCTTATTGGAGCTGCACACCTCAGCTCTGGGTTTTTGACACGTGTGCATGACACAGCGTCTACGCCAAACGAGAATGGTGCGACATGACAAAAGCAAATAGAACCCATTATAATCTGTGATGCTGTCTACGCTGGATGCGCCGTGGCCCGACTTAATGAATTACAGACAGTAAACTGATGCCCTGTGCTACTTCTGATATGAAGAACTAATGGATTTGCAACGGTCACTTCGTAGCGTCCAGTGTAGACAACCACAAGCTGTTGCAGGACATCCGGTGTAGACATGGTGTAAGAAGATTTCAGCCGCTGTCAGATAACGCATAACTTTAGTTACTGTAAGTCCCTCAGAGAAGCTGTAGGCTTCAATACCATTGTAGAGTAATATCAGATGCTAATACCATTATAGATTGAAATATACCATGGTTCCATCTGACACATCTGCCACAGTTATTGTTTGTAAGGATAATTATGTTTGATGAATGTTGCATTGAATATACCAGTGTTTCCCAACCCTGCTGAAGGACCCCCAACACTGCACGTTTTCTTTGTCTCCCTAATCAAACGCACCTGATTCAACTCATCAGCTCATTATCACATGGTCCCCAGGACCCCAGGACTCATTGTCACATGGACCCCAGGACTCATTGTCATATGGTCCCCATTGTCACATGGTCCCCAGGACCACAGGACTCATTATCACATGGACCCCAGGAGCAGGGTTGGGAAACACTGGAATATACCATGGTACTGAATAATTATATTAATGTAGGCTACCATGCAATTTACATCAAAAGTACCAACACATACCAATACTATGTTTTTGGAGATGTACCATGGTAGTACTATTGTGTTTTTGGAAATACCCTCTTGGAGTACCATACGAAATACCAAGGTAGAAGTACCAAGGTAATACCATGTTTTTTAGATGAATGCTATGATACCATGGTATTATTCATTGTACCTTGGAGTAACATATAAAATACCACAGTACATACATTTTTGTTCCATGTTATATTTCAAAATACTATGGTATTCCTTTACCATAGTAGTACGATGATACATGTCCAAAAAAAAACATGTTAACTTTTTTTTTTTGTAAGTGATATCATACCATCATCTAAAAAAAATACATTTTGTGAAACTTTTTAGATGAAAACCATGGTATTCTTCAAATTACCTTAAAGTATATTGATTTTTTAATTCTTGTATTATTGAGAACATGGTGACATTAAAGGTGCTCTAAGCGATGTCACGCCTTTTTTAGGCCAAAACATTTTTTGTCACATACAGCAAACATCTCCTCACTATCCGCTGGATGCCTGTCCCCTGAACACACTGTAAAAAGACGCGGTCTCTGCAGACACCCCAGGCTCCACAAACGGCAACAAAAACAAACTGGGCTAACCCTCACCATGAAACATAACAAACTGTTCCAGCCAATAACAGACAAGAAGGATTTGGGGGTGGGGTTTGGGGGGTAAGTGCACGGATAAGGAGGAGGGAGGGTCGAGCTAGCCTCCGTTTTGTTTGACAATACTTTAAACGTCAACAAGAAGTGACGTCACCCGACATCGCTTAGAGCACCTTTAAATGAATATCAGTCATTTATTCTTTTTACGTTTTGATTTAAAAAGGCAATGCACTGGAAATGGATAAAGCAGTAGGGAGAAAACCTAAAGAAAGATCTAACTGCATACTAATGGAATTTTAAAGTGTGTTATGAACAGCCCTCTTGCCAATTTGGAAGCAAGAGTAGCCTAATTACCCTCGAAAGCTGTTTTCACTGACTGTTTATATCTGGTCATTTTCAGTCTAATTCCTGCATTTGTTTTTTGTGGTACATTTGTTGTAAGTTAAGACATAATAAAATATATATACATAATATATATAAGCTCTGTTTTTCCCCCCACAGATTTTTAATGATAGAGAACAGGAAGGATATCTGCATTATCCAGGCCACCACAACCACAGCAAACTGCAATATGTCTCCCAATGTGTTTGGAAATATAAACCTAAGACTTCTAAATATAGAGGGATGAAATAGTTAGGCTAAGGATTATGGTTTGACAGATAGGTCAAAAGTTGAGCTTTGCCTCAGGTATGCGAAATTAAAGGTGGAATACACGTGAGACAACATCCTGAAAGAGCGCAATTACTAAACAGCTGAAAGTAAACTGGACAGATGCTTGTGGAGATCAGGTGATGTGGGCAGGGTGAGCATCATGCTGTTAGCGATGAGTTTCCATGAGGCCGGCTGTCTTTCAGAGGCAGTCTTTCAGGCAGATGTTACAGAACCTGTTCCTTGTCGAGATGTATTGGCAACATTTAGCTCTCCTCTCGCTGTTTTGTCAGACACTTATACTGCCGGTAGCTGCGGGAAAAAGAAGTGGTAAGACAACTTTTATCAATTGAACATTTATTTCATGTCTGCTTATAAAAGAATGCAAAATGGTATTCTTGGAAGTACCTTCACTGATAAAAATTATTCTGTGGTGAATTAAATATTTTTATATATATATAATTTGTTTACATTTTTTTTCCTATAGTAAGTTAGTTCAGGCAAGAATTTTAAAAAACAAAGTAAAATCTCTATTAGCGCTCAATTTAATCTTGTAGAAATTAAAGCGTACATTTCAACGTAAAAAAAATCAAGTAAAATCAACTCAACTTTCTGATACTGGTGTTCCCATCATGCATTGGGGCATTAATAATTAACAAGGTTGCACTTTTCACTGTTTTCCAGCTATATTTACACAGGTTTATCATTGCTTTATCATTGTTAGGTTTAGTAACTTGTTGTTTTGTGACATCTGGAGTTCATTTTCTACTCAAAATGACACATTCATACTTAAAAATGAGCTGACGAATGTTACCGTTATTGTGTAATTGTAATCTGTGTTCTGGTGGGTACCACATTACTTCTGTTATGTAGATATGTTGTTTACTGTTTTATTTACTTGGATGTTCTAAGTAAAGCATACATATTCAAAGCATGGCTTAAACCAGTGTTATATAAATGTACTTGAACCATAAACTTGTAAAGTTCCACTAAGTAGAAATTACTCAAACTGTAATTGGCCAAGTTATTTTCTTTTGTTAATTGTACTTAACTTATTTAAGTAGATTTAACTTATTGCCATATGTGAAATTAACTTAAATATGCATGCAAAATCTTTCAAAAGAAAAATTAATTAAATTTTACTTTTTTTCAGTATTGGAGTACTTTTATATGCACAATGGTAGTGCAATTCATGTGCCATGGTACTTTTTTGTAACAGTAATTTCAATGTATGCACCAATACACAGATATTGCATTTTTATTTAGACAAATGTTAATTTTTTTCAATAGAAAGAATAGTTCCGTCTCCCAAATCCGATTAGATGAGCCAGATTCGAAGACGTTTAAATAGCTGATAATGTGATTTCACAGGTGAATGATTATATGTTGAATTTTATATTAATGTAATTATAGATTAGCTTTAGAACTCACTCGCTTTGTGAGTGGTTTTAAATCCTTCATTTATATGAGATGTGTCCAGTTGGGAGGCACGGGTCTGTGCTTATGAGTGATATAGATGAGTGTCTTATAGCATCCGTTCAGTGCTGCTATATAGAAGATTTTTCTCATACATTACTGCGATTTGTTGTCATCTAGTAAAATGGAAACAATGTCCTTACAGCAGCTATCCATGCTACCATGACTAGTGCAGCCCATGAGCATTTAAAATAGCTAATAGTACTGTAACAAGGTTTATTGATGAGGGGAAACAGGTGGCTGGAACTAGCGAATATTAAACATACTTTAACCATAAAAGAACATAAACAACAAATGAAAGTAAAGCGGCAGCCCATCACGGACGACTGCTGCATAAACTAAACCAAAAAAAAAACAAACATAAAGTCCAGGTCTGGTGCTCTCTCGTCCTTCACTGTTGTCACTCGTTCTTTTATCCTTCCGGAGCTCCTCCGTGGGCCTCGAGGCCAGTGTGTTGGGCAGGTGACACTCATTAACCCTGGCTCCATTCCCACGGCTCTCGGCCCCGCCCCGCTTGCCACAAGTACTTTTTACTGAAGAAAATGACTGTGCATACCTGTAAAAAAGTTCTGTCTGGTTGCTGTGATGTTGTTAAAGAGTTCAGGGTGGTTGCTTACTTCCCTTAAAAGACACCCTTGTTTCTACGATATGTCTCTCATTGTGCTGGGTAAAAATAGACTTTATTTAAACAATTGCTACTATCTGACTTTAATTATTCCTAATACAGTATAACAATTCAAAATAGGTTTTATTTAATATGAAGAGTGCAACCCTATTGTGTGCAAAAAGAAAAGATGTTTAGGGCCTCTGGTAGAATCGCAATAGTGAGTGATTGCGCAAACTTCACCATATGAAAATACTTTTGATACAGTATGCTAGTCATTATACATAAATCAGCAACATTGCTAAAAAAACAAAAACCTTAAAGACAAATATTTTCTTTGCAATGCATTTAGACAAAGTTTTTGTGTGTGTGTGTGTGTGTGTGTGTGTGTGTGTGTGTGTGTGTGTGTGTGTGTGTGTGTGTGTGTGTGTGTATGTTTGAAGTGTATCTGGTGTAATTTGTTTAACACTTGCATGAAAACTTTGTTTCCAAAGGTTCATTTAGGCACCCAGTGATTTAATTGTATAGGACTGTATATAGATTTGTATATGATAGTGGAGTTACATTTTACATCATATGATATCATTGTTAAATATTTTTGCTATAAAGCTGATATTGTAGCTTTTTGATGTGACTGGACTGTAAATAATCCACTTTTCCAAGTGTTAGAATTAAACATCCATGAATTTCCCAGCATGAACAGTGTTACAATGCAAGTCTGAAAATTGATCTTTAAACAATAATAATATTTCTATCTGACTAATTTATTTAATTTAGCCAGGTATTGTGTTATATAGTATTTTATATAGCACATATAATTTTGCTGCTGATGTCTTATCCATGATGTTGCTTCATATTTATGTGCTTATTTTCTGTGGAACACGACTGAAAAATAGACCGATTGGTAATAAAAGTTGATG
The DNA here is from genome assembly GCA_030578275.1 of Meda fulgida. Lineage (NCBI taxonomy): Eukaryota > Metazoa > Chordata > Actinopteri > Cypriniformes > Leuciscidae > Meda > Meda fulgida. The sequence goes on from CM060621.1 coordinate 31,876,801, forward strand.
TACGGCAGTAATATCTATCAGCTGATTTACCACTGATTTTCCAGAATAGTCACAAAGCTTAGATTTAATTTATGAGCCTCTACATTATGCATTGCACATTGCTCAACCATTAAAGAGCACATTTACTTCTCCATAAGCATTGCAGAAGTATCTGGCCTTCATTTCTTACTTGTATTTTCTCCCATATTTTCTCAATTTCATTTGACTGACATCCATGTACAAAATATAGAAGGATATAATGATGAGAATACAGCAGATGCGTCTCGGCTTGGCTCACCAACATCTTTTTAGACAGTGGTGTCTCTCTTTATTTCCGTAATGAAGGACATGAAGATCAGAACCATCTGCCACTTTCCTCACATCTGCCCCCTGCGAACCCTCTCTGACACAACACACAGACAAGTCGGATGTGAACATGCATGCACTTTGTACATTAAGAACACATTTTGGGAAAAGAAAAAGAGAGACTGAGAGAGAGTAAATGGTTATAGATACTTGAATACATGAATTATTACAGTGACAAACTCTTGAGCAGGGTTAAGTGCTTTGCTCAAGGGTACAATGGTAAAGGCTTATCACCTTCTTTAAAGGGATTGAACCAGTAACTTTGTTTACAGGCCACGACTTTTGACCATAGGCCAATTGTTGCTCATTCTATGGGTTTAACCAGAACAGTCTAAAAAGTGGGCAAAAATATATTGCTAAAATGTTTAAAATGTGTTTAAATAAATGCATTAAAAAATTAGTTACATATGTTTACTTACATATTTTTTAAATAAATATAGACCTATTTATTTTATCCAATACATTTTGTTCCAATAATAAATTGAAAATTACTTTGAAATGATTATTGATTTCAATTACAATTGATATTTATGCATGTAGGCTATATAATAAATATATATTCATGAATACTACATTTTGTAATTATAAGTTATTTTCAATTTTTGTGTGTGTGTGTGTGTGTGTGTGTGTGTATACATATAGACTATACTATACATATAGGCCTACACACACAAACCAGACAAATGAACCATGACAATCCACACGTCAAAATTAAAATCTGCATTGCCCTGACAAAATGCAAGCTGCAAAATACTTTTTTTGAGTTTAGCCAGGTGACAGAAAGAAACCCGCCCTTTTCAAACAGCCAACGAGATGACATGCGTGTTTATGGCCTTTAGTTTATAACGTCACCTCAAAGCCCCAAATGTCAGCGCAGGTGAAATGTGTCAGAGAACATGATTGCACATAAATCCCAATGCACAGTCCGAGGCACATCCCCTAGCGATGCTACGTTGCCTGTTTACAAATAAATCATTTGAACTGTTTTTCAGAGAGCTGGCGGCAGGAGTGCAGTAGCTGTCTGGAGTGTTCGAGGGAAAATGGCTGCCTGCGCTGCTCTGAGCGGCTCTTCCTGTTCCTGAACCGAGATGGCATGAGTCACCACGGCTCCTGTCTTCACTCCTGCCCCTCTGGACACTTCGGCCTCCGCGCCAAAGATCTCAACCGCTGCATGAGTGAGTCCAAATCAGTGTACACTGTACAGTAACATCTAAAAGTCCAAAAGTTTTCATTTATTTATTTATTTATTTATTTATTTATGTTTGTTTAAAATTCTAATATTTAAAAACAAAAATTCTGTGGGATGAATTTGTGAAATGTGTCATGGGGTTGAAAATATTAGAATGTTTTTAGATTTAAATGTCCTTAATATTCAATCGTATAGTTTTTGTTTGTGTATTTCTTTGGGATTTTGTTTGTTTATTTAAAATAAATATTTTATTAAATATTTATTTTTAAATATTATTATTTATTTTTTTTTAAATATAAGCATATATATTAAAATAAATATTTTATTTAATATATATATGCTTATATTTTTAAAAGAAATTCTGTGGGATGAGTTGGTGAAATATGTCATCGAGCTGAAAGTACTACAATCAAATAATAATAATAAACTTTTTTAAATTTAGTTTGTTTCTATCTATAGCTTGTATCTTATCTATCTATCTATCTATCTATCTATCTATCTATCTATCTATCTATCTATCTATCTATCTATCTATCTATCTATCTATCTATCTATCTATCTATCTATCTATCTATCTATCTATCTATCTATCTATCTATCTATCTATCTATCTACCTACCCCTACCTACCTACCTACTTACTTACAAAAACCTGTTTCTTTTTGGTGCCATTCATCTCTTAACATAATCTCTGAACTTACTATCTTGAGAAACCCTGTAACAATACCATGACTCTCCCAGAATGCAAAGCTCCAGAGTGCGAGAGGTGCTTCAACAAGGACTTTTGTACCAAGTGCAAGGGAGGATTTCTGCTCTTTAAAGGCAAATGCTTCAAAAGCTGTCCAGAGGGCACATTTCCTCAGTCCACAGACTGTGTGGGTAAGAGCTTTACTCGTTTACAGACCTTCTTTATGGGTTGATGCCATTAAACTCTCATTACCATACTGAAAGAAACCTATCAGTCATGTTTTACGTGGAACAATTACATCAAGATGTTTTCTCTGTGTGGCAATAAGAAGCAGCAGATTTGGGCTTTCTGGTTGCATTTACTAGTGTATTCACATGCCATTAATTTGATGTTGTGCAAAAAACATAGCTTACTGACACGGTAGCTTTGATTAAAAAAAAGATCAATTCAAGTCACATTTCATTATATAGCACCTTATAAAATGCGGATTGTTTTAAAGCAGCTTTACAATAATAAACATGAAAATAACAGTATTAATGTTGCAAAGTTTGCTAATTATGAAACAAATTCAATTTCAGCTGAAAAAAAAGACAAGTGTGTCATTATTCAACTCAATTTAGTTCAGTGTTGAATCAGTTCAATAACCACGTCTGTGCTGCAAAGTTCATTAATTGTTGAAGCAAACTCATCTATGATCTAAGTTCATCTATGAAGCAGCTCTACCGAAGATAATATTGTCATTATTCTGCTCAAGTCAGGTCAGTGTTGTTTCAAGGTGCAGTATGTAATATTGACAGCTAGTGGTTGAAATTGGTACTACCGTCCAAATTCAAAATATTGGAGAGAGTTGTTTGTCCCGCCCACTCCTCCGACTCCGCACTCACGCTGGTTGCCAGATTGAGGACACGCAACAGGAACAAGTGCAATTGACAATAGAAGATGACAAGCTTTACATTGTAAGTTGATGTGTTGATTTATCTGGGTTTTAATATGCCTCTGGTCATAGTGCTTTTTAGAAGGATGCCGAGGCATTTTAGGTCGGGTAGAATCTGCGGTCTCTGACCTAGATTGTTTGCTGGCTTCCGTAGCTTCAATACGCATGTTTTCCACCGGCGGTATCACACAGATCCAAACAAAAACAGACATTCCGACTGGCTGTAGCATTGCTTTTCAGAGAAACAAGAATGTGAACTTGGCATGTTTCCTAAATCTCTGCAAACATATCATGGTATTTTCGTGCTTTAGTACAGAAAAGACTAAATAAGACTATATTCGGAACACAAATGAAGATCTTTTTGATGAAATCTGAGCATTCCTCTCCCTCCGTTGACAGTTATGCAACTACCACTTTGATGCTTCGAAAAGTTCATAAAGAGATCGTAAAACTAATCCATATGAATTGAGCGGTTTAGTCCAAATTTTCTGATGAGACCCAATCACTTTGTTTGATGAACAGATTTATTCACATATAAACATTGATCAGCAAACATAAACAGAAGCTCAACCGAACCTGCTTGACGTACAAGAGCAAACCTTATTGGTTCTTGCTGAAGCTCAAACGTGATGCGTTACACGGGAATGAATCTCATTGGTTCTCGGACATGCTTGAGCTTCCGTTTATCATAACTAATGCTTGAGTTGATGAATGTTTATGTGAATAAAAGTCTAAATTAAATCTTTGCATCATATAAAGCAATCGTGTCTCTTCAGAAATTTGGACTAAATCGCTCAATTCATATGGATTAGTTTTACGATCTCTTCATGAACTTTTGCGTTGCTGACAATGGAGGGACAGAAATCTTTCATCAGATTTCATCAAAAATATCTTCATTTCACTTCACTTCAAAGTCTCACGGGTTAGGAAAGACATGAGGGTGAGAAATGAATGCCAGAATAGCGGTACTGTTGTCGTAAGCTCACGCGAAGATGAAGATATAGTCCAGTGTTTATTTTAAGCCAACAAACAAAGGAACTCACGTAAGATTAAACGCTAAATTATAAGTAACCACTTCAGTTCAATAACAATGTCGATGTTGAAGACCTCATCAGATCAGGAATTGCTCATATTTTGCATATAAGTAAAGATGCAGTTTTTGCAGTTTGCTTTTATGATTCAGTGTTCTTAATCTCTTTGGACTCCAGAAGGATGTGTGTCCCGTGTCTTTGGCGTCTGGGCTGAATGGAGCCCGTGTCAGCACAATGGCCTGAGCTGTGGCGTCAGATGGGGGCAGCAGATCAGGACCCATGAGCTGTCCAGCAAAATGCCTGAAGAGACAGAAGCGCTATGTCCACCTCAGACTGAGAGCAGAAAGTGCCGGTTGAAGAAAAGGTGTCCAAAAGGTAAATAATATATTTTTTGTATTTTTCATGCCAGTTGCAGAATTTCTTTCAATAGCTGACATAAACCCACTGTGACATTATAAAGCACAGTGATCATCTTTAAATCCTCTCATTTCCACAAGCTTCTCTATATCGTCTTTCTTGTAGCGGCTTGCTGCCCAATGCTTTACACATTACACTAAACACAAGATCCAAACATTGTAACTTAAAAGAGTTGAAATGGTCCCTTTTTCTTGACCAAATTTGGGAAACTGTGTTTTGTTTCCTGTCAGAGCCATTATGTTGTATATGAATGTCTGTTGTAATTACATTTTTTGACTCTGGGTGTCACACCTTCTGGCTAGTTGATCTAGAATGATGAGGCTTGAAGAGTAGTTAAGTAGTATTTTAATTGAAACTAAGAAACAAACAGGGATAATCTAGTGAACAAAGGAAAATAACACCCAGGATGCAATGTTTACACAAGACAAGGACCAGAAGCTAATACATAGTGGCAGTGGGAGACAGGTGAGACTATCAATTATTAGACAATGAAACAACGAATGACAGCGGCAACCAAGGGAAACAGGAACTAAACACAGGCAAAGACAAAAGAATATCAAAATAAAAGTCCATGGACCCAGACACAGAGAATTGGCGAGTCTAAATAGTGTTTAGATAGCCAGAAAGTACGAGAAGGCGTAAAGGAGGGAAGCACAACCACTTTTGACCATGGTTGTGTTTGAAATTGCCTCCTATAACCTCATTCACTATTCCCTACATTAGTGTACTAATATAATTCACTTGAAGGAGTGATTGAAAATGAGTGAGTGAATATGGACACTGAGTGCTCCAGAAGGGATGCCGCTTATGAGCGTTTGTGCTTGCTATTTAATAATCATTTGAAACTTCAGTAACTTCAAACTTCAGTTAGCTTCAGTAGTAATAAAAATATTTATCTTGAATAGAAACTAATAAACCTTATTGAACTATTTAATAATAAATCAAATAGGAATTTATTCTTGAATAATATTACGCTGTACCCACATTGGACCAGCGGTTTGGAAAATGGATAGATGGATGATTCAGCTGCGGGCGCCATCTTCTGGCGAGACTTGGCAATTCATTCGGCACGTGTGTCTCACAGTGCGTTATGGGTATTCTCTAGTTATTGAGCATACGCCATAGATATATATGTTTATGGGTTGTACACTCTTTATTGTGGTGCATTATGGGATTTAATAATTGCACTTAATAACGTCCACAAGGGTTTCAATTCAGACGCCACTACAAATGGCTGTTCCCCTATTTTTTTGTGATTTGGGGCACAGCCCATGTCAGGACATGAGCAGGTGGAAGCAAGCTTGTGGGATTTACTCTGTTTCTGTCCAACGGAACTGTGAGTTTAAGAGGACCTTTACGGGCTTTGTGATAAATAAAGTTGATAAAAGCAGTACTGGAATGGAAACGTTTCTTGTTTGGATGAGTGACGCCTCTTAGTGACTAAATGGTTATTTATGTCACTTCATTTCCATTTGATGCTCTACTGGAAATGATTTGTTTGCTGCAATCATCATCACTGGATGTCTGGTGGCATTAGGAAAACGAGACGTGATATTTTCTCTCTGTCACCTTCAGCCGCCCTTAATGGCAGCCATGTGTGATGGAAAGACTCCATGACATTTCATTCTAATTCTGTCATTATAATTTTATTGGATGTTGTTTTCATTAGACAATGTGGTATGGCATAATATATACTATTTTGGGGAGAATAGGGTGTCATAATGCTTTGTCCTGTAATGCAACGCGCTCAACTTGATACTAAATTTCTAGTTTGATGGGAAACAAATCATGATGTCCTTGACTCACTGGGCAGATGAAAACATTTTAATTGGATTAATAATGAAAAATAACATCTAGTAACAATAACAATAGTAGTGTAATGCAAAATAACATTTTAAAAATATTTTTTACAAATATATTGCAAAATTATACTTTTTATATTATATTATATTAATTTATATGATATTAATTACATTTTATATTATTGTAAATTATATTATAATGTTTGCAAATAATATTTGCATACACTACTGTTTTTTAAATAAATGAATACTGCTATTCAGCATGGATGCATTGTTTTAAAAGATGTTAATTTCAAATAAATGCTGTTCTTTTTTAATGTTCTATTCATCAAAAAATCCTGATAAAAAACATATTAAGCAGCACAACTGTTTTCAACTTTGATAATAATCAGAAATATTTCTTAGCATCACATCATCATATTAGATCACAGGAATAAATTATACTTTACTATATATTCACATAGAAAACAGTTGTTTGAAATTGTAAAAGTATTTCACAATATTAGTGTTATTACTGTATTTTTGATTTAATAAATGCAGCCTTGGTGAGCATAAGAGACTTTCAAAAACATGAAGAAAAACCTATAGACCGCAAACTTTTGAATAGTATAATATAATATAATATAATATAAGAGATAAACATTAGTAAAGCAGAAGTCAACAGAAAGTCTACTCAGATACAGTAATAAGTATTTTACTGTTATTATCCACCTCAGATGTTCTCCATTGTGGTTTATCTCTGAAGTTGGTGTGACCAATGAGAACCCAATGAATTAATTTAGTCCTAGGGTGTCCTCTAGTTTAACAGAAGATCATTTCCTTTCTTCTCAAGTTTCCTTTGCTTGTGTAACTCTGAGAGCTAATGAAAGTCAGGCTGCACATCTCAGAACGGATCACAGCAGAAGATTTGCCAGTGTTTTCTTTCAGGACCCTACAGGTGACCCAAACTTACCTGCCTAAATCATAAAGCACAAACCTCTGATCTTAACCTGGAGATTTATGTTGCTTTTGGGATTAAAGGGTGGGGCGGTGCCGCTGTGGGCCTAAACCAGATGACACAGGGCAGTAAATATCAGCTTTTAGTGCTTTGTGTGCGCATAAGTGGAGAAAATGAAAAAGATAGGAAGCTTTAATCATAGCAAGTAAAAAGCAGGGCAAAGTTGGGCAATATTGAATAACAACATATGAAAGACTAAAAGAGAACCAAGAGGAGAAAACAAGAAAAATGATGGAGAATGTGATGTTTTTGCCAGGCCGTGGTGTTTTCCAGACCTCAGACCCCATTCCTCTGGCCATAATAACTGTTTACTCCAGTTTTATGATGCCTTTATTATGTCCCCTTTAAAAAGACAAACATGTATCATAATTTGGTTTAGCTAACAAAAATGTTGAATAAATACTTGTAAGCACCCACCTCTGCTCACTATTTGTTCCGCTTTGGCTCCAGTGTAATTGTACAGCTCTTCTCCTCTGTTGTTGATTTTGAATCTTAGTCAAACCAGACATGAAGATTTGAAGCACTGTTTGAAACTTGACACACCATTCTCAGCTTATGAGCTGTCAGCCAGAAACTGACCACTAACACAAAGGTTATGCAAAAAATTATCCTTGCTTTTAGGATGTAGAATTAAAACTAAGGCAATGAAAGTCAATATAAATATATAATTTGTATAAAGAATATGATAATAATAATATTATGGTGATGAGGCATTTATGTGAATACTGCTTTTTTTTTTTCCTGGCTGTGAGAACGGGGTGAGGTAAAAGATGTTATTGCAAAAATAAAAAAATGTGTACATGCTTGTAGGCTGACTTGTATATATTTGTATATGGGAAAGTGTGTTTGCTGTAACTGGTAAACTCAATGTATTCAGGTATTTGTCAAATTGTTTCTTACCTTTAGATTCTCAAATGCTACATCCACACAACAAATCAGTAAACAGAAGTTAATTTTGCTTATTAATTCAGAAAATCTCTCTAGGGATTGCCCAATTAAAACTGGATTTTGCGAGTCACTCCACAAGACTCAATAATTGGTGACAAATTAGTATTTTGAGACATTCTTGTGTAAATTTACAGCAAGTCATTTTAAAAAATAGCGCCCTATTAGATAATGCTAATATATTTATACAGTATTTCTATTAACATTGTTATATGGACCTACTTAACATACTTATTTTATGAAATGAAGTTTATTTCGTGGCTTGAAAAAATGACATCACTCAGAGACTGACGTGTTTGGCTGTCGCAAATTTGTTGACTTTGAAGTTGTTGTTTTTTTACTAGGAAAGTAGGTTTTGATGCACAAAGTAAGATTTTCTTTTAAAACCGTGAAAATGCAGATCCTGTTATAATGGAGAATAATCACTTTTTAAAACTGTTGTTCCATAAGCAGATTTTGACTTATATGATTCCTATATTGTTGAACTTGAATATGATTCACTATATGATGTGGTTTTATCTTAACAGATAAAAGGAAAAATGAAAGGATAGAAGAAAGAAGAAAGGCACAGAAACATCTCTCACCCGTCACAGAACCTTCATGGGGAATGTAAATTTCTTGAACGGGAAAGACACTTTTATTCCTTTTCTTAGTAATATATGTAAACAGTTTTTTTTTATAAACAATATATTTTTGTATAAATATTTTAATTGTAATATTGCTACTTTAATCATCAGACAATCTGATATTGCACATCTTTTTTAATGCAGATGTATTTGTTTACATTATTATGACAGATCCTAACCTGTATTTATGCATTTATTTTATTGACAAGTTGGGGAGGGTGGCTTAAACCCGTATGTGGTTTAACAAAGACTAGATCCATGTTGGATTATGACACTGTACATTTCCATCTGATGAGTAACAGACCAACAGCTTCATGTGGTTTGAGCTGTATCTCCACAGATTTCTCTGCATGCCTCGGGCTGTTCTGTGTTTTCCAACCACATACTCTCCCTATATTTGCACTTCTTTACTATAATTGTATTAGAGTAAAAAAAAAAAAAAGAAAAAAGAGAGAGACATGGAACAATGTAAAGTTGTGTAAAGAGATGCCAAGATCATGAACTTGTGCTCCATTAATTCAAGGTGGATTCACGGCATGTTGTAATTACGTGATTTCAACTTGTAAAAAGCATCCTCGTAGAGTTCGTAATTACAACTTGTAAGCTGGGAATTTCTAATAGAAATTTACTACATGACCGCTGTATCACCTGACTGCTGCTGCTGATTAATTTAGGCGTTGATAGCTATGCCAAAGAAATTCATACTTCCCATTCTGATAACGTGAACAGAACATCACGTTGTCATCTCATAGTTGTGGTAAGTTCGACATGGCGTGAACGCAGCATCATTCCAATAGTATATATACATAGATTCCTCATTGATAGCTGTTTCTAGTTATACGTAAGCATAGACAGTAAAAGAAAACGTAAGCCGTCCGCCATATTGGAATGGTCAAAGGTGTGTGAACATTCGAGAGCAAGTTAACTGAGCATCTGCAAGCATAGTTAGACTCAATTATGAATATCTATATAGACGTCAGCAGATGATTTTGCTAAACTAAAACAATACAACAAGATACAAGTGCTATGTTACATTGGAATTGAGCCATGCGATTGGCTCTGGAGATGTCATGTGACATAATGTGTGGGACAGGTTTATTCTTAATAAAAGTGATAAATTAGTTATTTCCATGCAAATTCCTATGATAACTTGCCACCAGTGTGCATTCTTTGTCTAAAGACTGAAATTAAATATTGTCTGAAATTAAATATTGCGTTATTTTCTTAGAGCCTCAAATGTACCGTTAAACTCCTCGTGTATTATTTCCCCCCTTTCATAACAGATTATGGTCCCTCTGTGAAAACTGAAAAGTACAACATGCTGCTTTTGATTTGAGATGGATGGGAATGTGTTGAATTTAATATGATTTATTTGGTACTCTATCAACGGTTGAATTGTATTTACTGGAAACATCACAGTTTTGCTCTCTAAAGCTATTAGCCCCAAAGGAAGATTTTAAGGAGTTATGAAAATGATACTGATAAAAATGGGATATTGTATTGTATTATGAGACTGCAAGTTATTTGAGAATAAAAGCCTTTTTTGAAGAGGATTGCAGATGTTAACCTTGACTTTTGTTTTTGAACTAATTTGTATTTTTGCTGTATACATTTACAACTAATTAATTATAATGGCTGTTTTTTATGTCACCTAGTTTTTGCTGATTTATAGTGATTTTTTGTAAGCTGTTTTTTGTTTTTGGATAGATAGATAGAGTTTTATATTTCAAAAAGAGTATTGTTCTCATGTTAGTGTCAATAAACAGCAGCTTCTTATAGTGGCATCTCTGTGCATTTAGTGTGACAACATATAAAGCAATATTCATTACCTCTGCAATTTCAGGAAATTCATAAAAACTGACTTTTATAAAAGAGAAATATTCATGGAGTAAAAACTAACCCTCCCCTTATACTTGTCAATAACCATTAGTGTGTATGTTTCAGTCAATTTCTAAGTTGTTTGGTGATTTATAATAATCAAAATCAACGCTGGTAACTGTATAACTTTGAAAGAAAATCTATTCTTTTTTAGCATTAAACTAGGATTGAATAGCATAGATTTGGTTTTAGGGTCCTGTTTTTTTTAAAGGGCAATGCTCAGAGCATTAACCCACATTCAATCTAAGTGAAAAGCTTAAAAAAATATTGAATTTTTTTTTGTTCCACAAATGAGTAGAAACAACCATTTACCAGGCCTTGCCCTCAGAGTGTCGTTGTTCCATATTCATGCACTAGATGGCAGGATTCACCTGAAAAAAATACAAATACACTAAAGCAGAATCAGTCTTGTGTTGGAAATGAACATCATACTGGAGGCACTAAGTTCAGAGGTCATCCGCTCAGCTCAGGGTCACCAGCTCCCAATGAAACTTCACAACACACCTTAAACATCTCTGTGGGAGTCTCGGAGAAAACATGCCAAATACAATGTGAAATGACACATTATATGATGTGCTGTGAGCTTGATGCTGAGCGAACAGCATCAAACCTGACACATGTCTTCTTAAGAATGCAAACACCCTCTTTTTCCTAAGATTTATGAGTACATATGATTAAAGCGCCTCTGGCTGAACTGTTATCAGTGGTGTTTTCTATAAGACACGCATTGCTTATAGGGTTATGTTATTGCTCTAACTATATGCTACAACAATGAATGATACTAAGTTGTGTTTATTCAGCTGTCTCCAAATTGCTCAGATGCCTGTAGCCTTTTAACCCTACACACACATGCACACACCCACCATCTGTTAATTGTCAACAAACTCTGCTATTAATAAACACTCTAATTTAATACATATAGGTTTAAATTGGGTTGTTGTTGGTATAGGGAGTTCTGGATGGTTATTAGCTGCAGTGCTCAATGTCTCAAAATTTCCTAGATACTGTGTCTATAGATATGACCTGTATTTTTTGTTGTTGTTGTTTATTATTATTAATTTTATTATCCACCTAGATTTTAATATTTCAGTACCTATGTTAGGGTTCTCTGGTGTAGGTTAAAGGTCACATTACATGCAGGTAAATAAATAATCTTTTTGTTTTGTTTTCATATTTAATCTTTTTTAGTATTTTTTTAATATATATATTAATCGTTCACGGACCAAGAATGCTTTACACCCACAGAGCATTTTTCTTGAGCGATTTATTGTTTTCTACAGTTAAAGTGAAGGTAGGTAACGCTAAATTACCATAGGCCTACTTAACTTATATTAGGCTATTCATTGAAGGAAATAGATTATAGGCCGCTGAAATTTCCTAGCTAACTAGCAATCAAATGTTTGGAATCTTTTAACGTTAGGCCTAGATGTTTTTGAAAGATGTCTCTTATGCTCACTAATGCTGCATTTATTAGATTTTGTGTTCAATAAACATTTCTTATTATTATAGCCTAAATGTTGAATATGGTATGAAACCCCTTTTCCGCAACAGAATAAAAAATAAACAAAGATAATTGCGATTTGTTCCTCACAATTCTGGCTATTTTTTTTATTGCAATGCTGGTTTAGGCTAGGCTATATATCGCAATTCTGTCTTTTTACTCTCTGAATTGCGTGATACAGGCTAAACTCGTAATTGCTAGTAATAAAGTCAGAATTGTAAGATATAAACTCGCAATTCTGAGAAAATTCTGTATTTTTTTCCCTCAGAATGACTTTATAAATCTTTTTGTGTTATAGGAACAGCATTTATTTGAAATATAAATCTAATGTAGCATTATAAAAGTCCTCTCTGTCATATTTGATCAATTTATTGTGTCCTTGCTGAATAAAAGTATTTGTTTCTTTTAAAACAGAAAACAGCCTATACCTCAAACTTTGAACTACATCACAATTTCCACAAAAATATTAAAATAATAACATAAAATAAAAATATAATAATGAGAAATGTTTCTTGAGCAGCAAATCAGCATATTAGAATGATTTCTAAAGGATCACGTGACCCTCACTTATTATAGATCTACTGTACAGCCGAAACAAACTTTGTTGCATTATTTTCCTGTTATCTCTGTAAAGCTGTTTTGAAAACAATATGTATTGTAAAAAGTGCTATATAAATAAAGGTTTACTTGACTGAAGACTGGAGTAATGATGCTGAAATATTCTTTTTTTTATCACAGGAATCAATTACACTTTAAAATATATTTTAAAAGAAAACATTTTTATTTAGGCTAAATTGTAATAATATTTCACAGTATTACTATTTTTACTGTATTTTTAATCAAATAAATGTAGTCTTGATGATCATGCAAGAGACTTATTTCAAAAACAAAAAGATCTTAAAGATTTCAAACTTTTGAACTGTACTGTGTGCGTATGTATATATATATAAAGAGAGAGAGAATTTAAGATTTATGTAGCTCTGAAGTACTTATGGCAAATGAAGAAAAAGTAAATCGTTAAAATATATTTACAGTATAAACTTAAATTATTTACATATAACTTTGGCATTTGGAAGATTGCGCAAATGCATGCAAACATAGGCTCCATGAACACACTCATACACAGACTATAATTCAAAACATCTATTCAACTATGGGAATACAGACATTAACAAATTATTATCATTGCTAACCCTTGTGTTGCTTTTAGGGCCACATTCTAGAAAATGTTTTCCCATTGTCAAACTGCAAAGTGCGAAACAACCCCTCTGGGACATTGTCAGCTTTGACCTGAACAGACATCAATCGCGGTCTTGCCTTTTTTTCCTTTTTGGACGTTATGGTGTGTGTTTATGTTTGTGTGCACATGTGAAAGAGAGAATGCTGCGGACAGTGATCATGAACCAATTGTTCTGCAGTCTGTAAATGACATCTCTCTAGGGAGCAGTGCTCTTAGCTGCAGGAAGTTTCCTACTCAAAGGAGGATTAATGAGGGAAGTTTGAACACTGCACAGACCCCAGACCCTCTGAAACTCTGACCGTAGTTAAACATGCCCCCTTAAACCTCGCATGAGGAGGACGAGGCTGATGCAGATTTAGTTTCTAAACAGTCATTTTGCAGACTTCTCTTGATATAGGCCTATATTGCCAGGTTTAGTGCAATTCTGATTTTTTTCTTAATCTTTGGGAAAGGCAAACATTTCTTAATTGTCATTAAAAATCAATCAAACTTTAGTGTTTATTAAATATAATTGCTATAACAGTTTGAGACAAGACATTGTCACTTTGAGTGACCTTTGTCAGGTGATATGTTTAATCATTTGACAATTTTATATGCATTTAAACACTGCCACAATAGAGCACAAGCAAACCAAACTAAACCAAATAAAACTAAACAAATACCTCCCTGCGTTTTGTGAGCTGGTACTGGGAATTACTTTAAATTGTCATCACAAACAGCTCATTTTGTTTCATTTGAATGAATAGGTTTTGCATGATACTGTTGATAGTTGAATGAAAACAATATATTGTATGATACAAACATCGCATTCTTTGTAAATCACATATTGACTGGTGGTTACATCTTTCTTTTTAATGATCTTATTTTTCCCTGAAGTCTATTTATAGTGCTATAGTCGAGCTTCCTTGCGACAGAAGTCGTCATAATTTAGTTTTTACACTCTCTTTTTGAGCCATTGCATTAATGAAAGCTGTTTTTGCGTTTCTATCTACAAACAAATTATCTGTTTCGATTGGCTAACCCCTTCGAATGTGAAATTAGCAACAATGATTATATTTCTTACAGGTTAGAGGGTTTCTGTCAGGTCCTGTGGTTTGCAGTGCTCCATCCTTCAGACCCTTTTTCACAGCTGATAATTTCACACAAAAATGATGTAAAAAATGATGCTTAAAATTTCTGAAATGGCATCCATGAAAATTTCCTGGCCATTCTTGCAGCTTAGTTTGAATACATGATGTTTTGGGGCCAGTTGATTTTCAGTTCTGGAAATAAAAATAAAGTGTGATTTTAAGTGTGAGGGCGTTTACATCTTAACCTACTTGAAATACAGCTGAGGTGATTTTAGATGTTCTATTTATAATCATATTCATGTACAATCAGCATCTGTACTAAATATCAGGAAAAACTCTAATCGCATTTTCTATAAATCTAAGCACACAAATTGAAATGCCGCTCCAGTTGCACAATTTAACTGTAGCTGTACACAAGTTGAGAGATATAAAGCATATCCTGCCACGTTTATCTCAGATGTTGATTACTATGACACGTTCATTGTTTTCAGATCAACAGAGCACATGTAAGTGTAGCTTTTCCACATAAAATTAATGATTTGCTGAATGATATATTAAAGGACATATAGTGTGTACAACATCACATTTAAATCGCTGATACTGCACTCCTCCAGATAAGATTGATTGCTTTTTCGTTGAAACTGTTTATATTTTCTCTCCTGGTATATTTAGAAGGTCATTCCTTAAAGCTTAAACACATTTCTCGCTGGCTTGGTTTTTGAGATTGCAAATCTGGTCCATGTTGCCAGCTCCAGTGGTCACTCCAAAGGAAACAAAGCTTGTAGGGAACGTGTTTACGAGTGGTTCTGATTTCGTAGAAACGTACTCCAATCTCTTAAGAAAAACAGAGATAAGATAGGATTTACGCAGAGCTTGAACACAGCCAGAAATCCAAATGGCAACACTTGACAAGTAGTTTAAACACCCCGGCCTTAATTTGTTTAAGAGGACCTGATGGAATTGCAGCAGTAACATGTTGATTGTTGGCTTTCGGGAGATAATTGCGATTCACAATCAAGTTCCTACTGGTTGATAAAACGGCACCAGAGGCTAAAATAAACAGAATAATCAGAAAGAGTTATTAAGAAGACAAGCCTGAGATTGCAATTAAATTTCAGTGGGTTCATGTTGTCTTGGGAACTGAGCGCTGTGTTTATGTGAAGACTCTAAAATTGTCAACCAATACAGGCATTTGCTTGTGACCTTCTGAAGTTGCTCCCGTTAAAATGTCCAGCTTTTGCCAGAAAACAAGACGTCCATGCTATTCACAGTCATTTCATCCATATGCATGTTTTATGAAGACCTGGTCCAATAAACACAACGAACCATGAGAGAGACGGGCAAAGTACAACAGCTACAGTGAAATAATGATAAAAACATCAGGTGTTAGCATCTTATTTCTGTTAGATTGTCTTGCATTATACATGGGTCACTATCATATAGACTACTGTATGCCTTAATATATATAAACATTAAATTCATATTTTAAAAGATCAATTATTTTCCTTTTAACACTGTATTAAGGGATACAGTGTTACATTTTAAATAAGTTCACTTCCTTAAGAAGTGGCATAATTTTAGTTGGAAATACAGTTTAGACATCATTAAGTAAAAAAAGGAAGACATTTATATCAGTTTCAGAAGTGTGTTGGTGCTTAGAGATTAATTTATGGAAATAGAAGGAAGGATGTTATCATGTCAAGATTGAGAATAGGGCATATAGATCCACCAATAGGAAACCACAACTATCCAATCAATTCCCCATGGACAATATCAAATCCCTACATTTTTTCTTGTTGGAGAAGGCATTTCACTTAGATATATGTCACAATGTGGTAAAATCACAACTTCCTTTTTCTGAGGATTTTAAAGATATGCTATTATAACCGGTCCTACTCGACCCGCTCAAGCGGGATTCAAACCGGGGTCTCCGGCATGGGATGTGGGCAAGCTAACAAGGCTAAAGTCCACAGCCTCTAGCATCAGTCGCTAGCGCGCCTCTGTTACACTTTGACATTTTGGGCTCTCTAATGCCATCTATGGTTTTTTGCAAGTTTATTCGCAGCGACATTTTTTTGTCAGTTTGCTTTTCTATATACATTAGATGAATCTGATGATATTAGGTACCCAGTTGCCTGTGATCACTATACCAGAGAAGTCCTCCATAGTGAACCTTTATACTACAATAACACGAGCATATTTATTCAAGTTAACAAGTTCAAGTTAATGAGATGATACTACCGGGAGTTATATCAAAAAATAATTTCCAAGGACAAGAAAAGTCAACACGTTTCTTACACTCTAAAAAATGCTGGGTTGTTTTAACCCAATTTTGGGTCAAATATGGACAAACCCAAACATTGGATCAAAAATGCAATTTAAAAAATGTAACCCAATGGCTGGGTTTGTCCATATTTGACCCAAAATTGGGTTAAAACAACCCAGCATTTTTTAGAGTGTAAGTTTTACTATTAGGCTTGTATTTCATAGCTCACCTTTATGTTGTCACACATCTGTGGAAAACCTGCCTAAAAACAGCCTAATTGCAACGCAACCAAGCCCCTTAAAAATGTGATTGAAAGCACAGTCTAGCTCTCTGGATGCAGTCATCACCTTGACTTGCTTCAAGCTGAGGATAATGATTAAAAAGCAATCCAAAGCAATTAGCCATTATAGCTACTCGGTTTCAAAATATATCAGCCAATTTGTCAAGATTTCATCATATCTGAATGATTGGGCCAAATAGCATCCAGTTGATTGAACTTTCTTGGAACTGAGATATGACTAATTGTTGGGGTTTCCACTGGCAATGAAATTGGACTTGCATAACAATGTGCGATCGCAAGGTAGCGATCAGCTTTTTGACCCCTTTGTACACATTTTGGGCTTGTTCTACTTAAACTTTTTACAGTTTACAGCTGTTCAAATCTAAATGTGTTGTTCACATTCAGAGTGCATGAAGATGCATGACACTCGGTTTGGCCTGATGATTTCAAGCTCATTGTTTCTAGTGTTTTTTAACAAACTGGGATCATATGGGGTTTAGAAGTCTTTGAATGTTGTGCACATGCCGAGTGGACCTACTTAATTACTAATATGTTGCGCTTTGTCTTTTTCAGAGTCTGGTATGAAACATGTGGTATTAAAAAGAACAGTGAACATTGTACTAAACATGCAGATTTGAAATGACATGAAGGTGAGTAAATGATGACAGAAATTTCATTTTCGGATGAAATGATAGCTACATGGTCAGACCGTAGCAAAGGGCGACTTAGGCAGTTTTCTAGGGCGCAAAAAAGGGGGCGCCGCACGAGAGGCAGGCCCTGATCTACAGGGGCTAAGCACCCTCAGAGAAAGCATGAGCATCCTCAGTTGATACTGTAATAATATAATATTGATTAAACTGATTTGACAAATGCTCCAGTGCGCTCTGGAGTGCGTCTATTCACAACGTGTTTTTGCAGAGTTGAGCAATGAAGCCAATCACAGACATGTCTGTGGATCAATGGCCAATCAGAGGTGTTTAAGTTAGTCAGAATCCACTCACCGCTCAAAGCCTGACTCTGAGTTCTGCATGCTTGCGAATCCTCTAATTATAACAAGCGAAGTGTAGACACGATGCAAGTAAGAGATTCATTGTGACCTGTAGACTGCTTCATTGATTATAATGGAACTTTGTGCGATCGCTATGAACTGAGATGAGTGACAGCTTTTTAGTGATTTTAAATTGAGCGTGTTTATTCCAAGTGATATCCTTTTAGTACTTTAGAAGATTACAATGTTTACAATAACATTGTTGATATCAACAACAAAAAATTAATAGTTGACAACATGTTATGTTGGACTAATTTAAACGGCCTGGATCATGACGCAATTATAATACGTCACAATAACTTGTTAATTATGCATGGCAGCACAGTTACCATAGGTATTAGTTTTGCCATTAGCATTCGTCGTTTAAACTATACTTTGGAAAAGTATTAGTTAAAAACTCTTCATGGCAGACATTGATGTGTGTGTGTACTGTTCTGAATGGCTTTTTTAGAACCTCTTTGCTGGCAACACTAACACTGGCCGTTTTTGCTTGTTTAAAACTGGAAGTGCTGTGTATTTCTTTAAATTAAATTTTAAGCTTCTTTATTATTATTTCAGTTACATTGCTACTTGCTTTTACTTGACCAAAAAAACTCCTAAGTGTCTTCTTTTAAAAGAAACCATGATCATTTGTAACCATGATCAAACCATTTGTAAAGCATTCATGAATTGCAATCATTTAAAGGCCCCCTGAAATCAAAATGTACAATTTTTAGCTTTTAGTTTGAATGTGTTAGCCTTACGGTTATGAATAAGCTGGTGAGTTCCAAAACAATGACAAAATTCACATTTAGGCGATATAAGCATTCAAAACTTTCAGTCCCTCGCTTCCGCTAAAATATCACAGATTTTTATGACATCACCGCGGACTTCTGCTTCTCATCACATCTTCTGTCCAATCAAATGCTCTCTAGAATGTAAAGCGTCCCGCCCCCTATGCTATAAAAACCACCTGGCCAAAGCGACCGTTGACACGTCACGGAGCAATATGGGTTTGAGATGTGTTGGTTGCTCAAACGCTCAAGTGTTATTCCGTTTTCTAAATGTTACTTAAGAATGAAATGGCTAGAATTTATTCACATCTCTACTATTGAATCCAATGTATCATCAGTGCTCGGATTTGCTTCCATGGTGCTGTCAAGTACATCTTGCAGTCTGTGAAGTAAACTAAACGCTATTGACTATTTAAAAAGGAGGAGGAGCCATTCAATATGTCCCGCCTTAGCTTCCTGTTTCAGTGGAAATCACGATAACCCGTAATACAAAGCTGCGCGTTCCAAGGCACTTCAGTGGGCCTTTAAGTATGTCATTTTCCAGTTTATGCTAAAAAATGACAGGTAACAGGCTAGTTTATTGCACATTTCTGTCGATTTGTAGTTTATTTAATTCATGTGTGATTCCTTTATCCAGATTTGTGAGTTCTTGTTTATTATCACCATTTACTCTCATATTTATTTTACAGTTTATCACTGTATTATATTAGAGTAAATTGCAGTTCAAATGAGATATAAACATTGTCAGTATTTTTTTTTGGGGGGGGGGGGGTCGATTTATTGATTCATCTATTTATTGAGCATTGTAATTCTAGCACTTTAATAAGACCTCTTTTTAAAGCCTACTCAGCTAAATATGCGTTTCTGTTCAGTCTAATGAAGGGTTTTATGAGGTCTTTAATGCATTTCCATGGGCAATCATAAACGCTACCGAATCAACGCAGGGGAAGTGAATTAATCATCCTTATCATCACACTTAGACAACCCAAACTGAGAGGCTGTCATACTGTTCTGATGGTTTTATTTTTGTAAGGGTTCAAGAGTGAGTGTGTGTGTATTTGTGCAGGTGGAGAACATTACTGAGAGAGTGAGGCACGTCTTGACCTAATCTTTGAAAATGAGAGAGAACAAGAGCAAAAAAGAAAGCATGGAGTGCCAACATTTTTATAAGTATGGCTTATACATCAGTATTTTTTTCAGTTCATCTAATATTTCAGACATACATGCTGTCTGAATAAATATTCACACGTTTGATCTCTCAAAGCCTGATTTTTATGTAGGAGAAATGGCCAATATTTAAGCAAATATCTACTTAATTAGTTTTCAAATTTCACCATTTATCACATTTGAAGTCCAAAAAAAAAAAATGTGTGTGTGTGAATGACACATGGTGGCAATTTTAGGAGTTTCTCAAACATTTTAGCCGTATTTGTGAGGTAATTCCTTTAAAACCAGTATCGGTACAACAAACCTCGCACATGCATGCATGACCTAAATGTCAAATGTGCTTTAAAATCGCTGTTGTATTTCAACAAAGGACGCTTTGATTCAACAGAGGATGAAAGAGTGAAATTAACCTTTAGGATCATTAACTATTATCAACATCTGTACTTAACAATGTCGTAACTTGGAACCACGAACGTATGCATGATAAATCAGCGGTTTACTGATAAATTATGCAGCCAATTGCTAGCTGGAAGCTAGCGGTCCCTTTAGGCATGATAAGAGCTTTCATTATGAGTACCAGCAGTGTTAATACTGCAGTGTCAGACGTCAGACCCCCAAAAAACACAACTTAACATTTCCCTCAACAATTACCTTGGGTGGGAGTAGTTTTGGTCATGTTTCAAAGTTTGCCTTATGCGACGGACTAGCAAGGTTATGTGTGCCATTCAGAAATTAAATTAGAAGGAATTTAAAAAACGAATAATTATTATTAAATTATTATATAAATTATTATTTAATTTAAATAGCACATTTAAAGTAGGCTTTAATAAATAACAGAAAAATGATGAAAGCAAAAATAAACCTGCATAATAAGAGGATAAAATTAAAACTACCCTAAAAAATGTTGTCACATTTACTGTATGTTGGTTTCATTGTGTTTTTACTTTGTTCTAGTTCCTGTTTCCTTTGTTCTCATTTTCATGCCATTAGTTATTTTCCATGTTTTCTTATTAGTTCACACCTGTTCCCTTTTCTGTTGATTAGCTTCCCTTTTGTCTTTAAGCCCTTGGTTTTCCTCAGTTCCTGGTCTAGTGTTAACGGTGTTAGTGGCTGCATCCAAAATCGCATACTTCCCTGCTGTATAGTAGGTGAAAAAATTCTCGAATTCTCATAAAAGACTAGGCAATAAGTATCCTGTCTAAAGGCAAAAAAATATATAAATGAACAATTTGTATTTTAATTTATTAAATAAATAAATTAAATTGGAATTTAGAATACACATTTTTTTTCAAAGATAAAATAGAATGAAATTCAATTTAATTCATATAACTGCAGTACGTGTAGTATTAAACCATACATTTCAAATGGGGAATTTCTAAAATGCCCAAAAAAATAAAGTTGTCAATCTTTTGAAAAGAACTTTATGTAAAGCAGAACCGCTTACATCACCATCTGAACAATGCATGGCCAGAGATCCTTCAGTCAGCAGAGACGCCAACCAATCACAGGGCTCGATCAATGTCTGACAAATTGCATTTGAGACATTTCACACATTCTTGACCTGTACATCAACCCTTTTAATTGACTTAATTGAAGTGACTTGAATATATTTTCTGGGTGTGAAACACCATATTATGTTTATTTCTAAAAGAATCTGGTCTCTATGTTTAATTTACACCTTATATAACCACTCTGTAAATCGCAAACCATTTACACAATTAATGCAATTAAATCAAACAGTTTGAGGGATGACAGGGGCTCCATAAAAGGACAACACTGGAACTGTCCTGAAAGATGACCTTGAGTGAATTTTCAGGGCAGATGATTTCTGACAGGGAGCTGTTTTTCTCTTCCCTGGTCATTTCTGGTCTGAATTAGTCACTTTCTTTTGTTGTAAAACAAAAATTCTACATTAGGTAACTAAATCCAGTCTGGCCCTTACAAACCCAGCGGCCTTGACCGAATCAGGCCGACAGCCAAAGCAATGCTCACAGACACGTCTGTTGTTTTGTATAATGTGACATTTCCTGATTGAAAGGTAAGTGGGCGGCTGACAAATAACATGAACTTTTGTTCAACATCAAGATTTGAGGTAAAAGTCATTTGAATGTGTAAGGGAAAATATATAATTTACATGATTTGTAATCAGGTTGTTCACATGTGCCATGTGTGTCTGACTTATTAGTGATACAGTCAACAGGACACTGAACTTACTCACGTTATATGATTATTGACAGTTTAGTGTGAAAGGCAGAATTAAAAAAAGAAAACAAAAAAATGCTCTATGTTAAGAGATTTATAGAGACACAATAAATGGAAAATGGAAAACTTTTTATGTGTTTTGGCGTTCATTTACACAACAACGGCATTTTGGGGGCCAGAAAATGCAAACTTTTGAAAACTGGTTTAAAAGTGCGTTTTTGAAAACGATACCGGTATTGTCTCTGTGTAAACTACGAAAACACGAATTTATAAAAAACGGTGACGTCTTGTGCATGAATATTACTTGTTCAGTCTATAGACACCTGGTTTTTCTTTACAAAGTGACATCGCCAACTACTGGCCTGGCATGAATTATACAGCGTCTTTTAATGTTTTCGCGGATCTGTGTGAAAGGGGATCATTTTGACAACATTGCTTCCTGTAAAAAAGCAAAAACTTTTCTGTCATTAGTGCATTGTTGAACGTACCCTTATTTTAAATGTTTGTTTTTTATTGGCTTAAAATGCTTTTCTGAGATTTTTTGATCACATGGTTCAAACTTTCCCATTTTCAATGATTGATAATAATAATAAAATAATGTTACTCGCCATGCCAACCACCCAGTTTACTCTTATTAAACTACATAGCATTTTTAAGGAGATTAGAATGTAGTTGATCCATCGCACTTACAAAAGGTCAGGATTACATACTGGAAATTGTACAAAAACCCTGATCCGTACCTTAAAAGAGCCGTGTCAATCTTGCCAAGCACCTCAAATAAAACTGAGTTGGAGGCTCAATAAAACACAGCTATCCTTGAGTGAAGGAGAGCTATGCGCAATGTGTGAAAACAAACATCAGATCAATCCGGCTGTGGTATTCCCAAAGGAAAGTTGAATAGCTACGTGTAAAGTTTCACCTTCAGAACAGGGCCCTTAAGTTTCAGTAATTGTGAGGAGCATTCTGGCATTGGCCCTCTCTCTCTCTCTCGTGTGTTTCCCATGAGAATGATTTCAGTCAGGGCAAAGAGTCACTCAGTTTGACCTCTATCCCCAAGAGCACAGCCTCACCACAAACTGAACCAAAATAAGAATTATGTAAAAATAAACAAGTGGGTAAGGGGCATAGTGCATTAAAAAGTCTCATGAAAAGTAACATCAATCTGCAGACTGAAAAAAGCTTGCAAAACATTTTATGTAATCAAAAAACGAAGTTGTACTTGTACAACCACTTAAAATGACAAATTGCCGTTTCTGCTTCAGAATCCCATCTTTAAATATTAAAAATGTTATTCTGAATGACTGCAGATCAACTTAATGTCAAAGATTTTGGTCTAACTGTGAACCTTGTTAAACATGTGCATCACTCATCTTCAAAGCAGGATTGTGCAAAATTCAGATTTGAAGAATTGGATCCCTTTTAATTCCTGAGTGTGATTTTGGATTCTGGCCACACCCCTATCTATCTATCTATCTATCTATCTATCTATCTATCTATCTATCTATCTATCTATCTATCTATCTATCTATCTATCTATCTATCTATCTATCTATCTATCTATCTATCTATCTATCTATCTATCTATCTATCTATCTATCTATCTATCTATCTATCTATCTATCTATCTATCTATCTATCTATCTATCTATCTATCTATCTATCTATCTATCTATCTATCTATCTATCTATGTCTATGTCTGTTTCAAACTCTCATTCAAAGTTTCTGTCATTACAAACAATACTTATCTAATTAAAATAATTTCTTTGAAATTCACTTCTTTTGCTACCTCAGTTCAAATTCTGGAATTGAATTCGAATTCCAAAAGGCATTCCAAATCCAATTTTGAATGGTGCACAAATAGACCACAAAATAATACTTAAGAAAGAATTTTGTTGTTGTTAATGAGCTAAATCTGACCTGTAATCAATTTTAGAACAGGGAAAAAAACCCTCTCTATATCATTCAGGCCGTGGGGGTGAGAAAATGCTGCGGAGGAGACGAGAGACAGAACGTGTGTTAATAGACCTCCCTCAGCCTCCCCCCGCTCCGCTACACACTCCCTCGCTCCCAGATAAGAGGACAGAACTCTCTCACTCCGGTCATTTCACACACCGCTCTGGGATAGGAAGGAAAGTTCTCCTCTTTTGTTTACTTTTCTCTCGTGTTAAGAGCCTACAGATTGGGAGACTCATTTAGACGGGCTGTCTCCGTTTCTCCTTGAATTCTTTCATTGCCTTCTTATCTATCTGTGAGAGTCTGTTGTAGTTACTCAAGGGTCAGTGCCTGTGCCCAGTTCCTCGTGGAAACCAGGAACTTCTCCAGCATCAAAGGTCCTGCAGCAAAGAACAAAGTCCAACTGTGAAGAAAAGAAGAGAAAAGAGTCAAAAAGCCTCTTCATCTTCATCCAGCCATGTTTTCCTTCATCAAAAGAGCATGAACTACTGAGTTGGCGCTTTCTCTTGACCGCAGGTGGCCTTTCCTTTTGCTCTCGCTGCCATGAGGCTTGCCAGAGGTGGTTGGCATTTGGCTCTGCTGCTAGCGTCGATTGGCCTGGTGAGTTCTGGAAACGGGAACGGTCAGGGGAGACGTGGAGGAGGCGAGAGGAGGAGAAAGCTTCACCGCGTGCAGCAGGGCCAGTGCAGCTACACCTTTATCCTTCCAGAGATGGAGAACTGTCAGGGTGGAGTGGACCAGACCAGCGGGACCAGCGTGGTTCAGCGGGACTCTCCACCGGCGGACGGAGACTGGTCCTCTCAGAAGCTGCAGCATCTGGAGACGGCCATGGAGAACAACACGCAGTGGCTGCAGAAGGTGAGAGTTACTTCATAATGAGACACTGGCGTCATTACGTGCTTTACCTCACTAAACCTGGCAGTATTTCAGTTGAGGTGTAATTCTGCCTTCAAGTCATTTTGGGAATGATTGTATTAACGAGTTGCACACATTTTTTAAAGCCTCAAGTCTGAAGCATGCTGATTACAAAATCATGGCAGAAGCAATCTGTATTCATCGTAATTGTTCATGTTGATGGTGCAATTTAGTTCACAACCACACTCTGATGATAAAGAATAGTGGAAAAGCTTGACAGAAAATGATGAAGCGACAGGTTTGTGCAACAAAACTACACTTCCCAATCCTGTCATTCTCAGTGGCATTAGATCACTAAAATTCAATATAATAGTTAAATGACTCACCTTTCCTGCACTAGTGCCAAAAAAAGCTTCCTGTCTTTGAGGAAAAGGCAAAAACAAATATGAAGTTGACCAATCTTATAAATCTTTTCAGACCTTGACCATCATAATTATGACTTTTAAACTCATTAGTAGTAACTTAGAGCTTGAAGGCTGCATAAAACTGCATTGATGCATTGCAATCTGACAAGGAAAATTCAATACTTCAGAATGTAATGATTGATTATAATTATTATAACAATATGCAATGAATTCTGCATTAATTTCTTATACAAAATACACTTACTGAGCCTATAATTTATTGTTTAAAATGAAAAGTTAATTGTCTAAATAAAATAGTTTGAAAAGTAAATTTAAAAAGGGTGAAAGTCAATTATCCCCTTAGTTATGTGTGTCTTCTGCATAATAAAATAATGATCAAGTTGCAGATTTCATGATGCATTGCATCATTTAATAAATGATCATAATCAAAATGAGTACTGGTCATGGCAAACATTTACCCCCTCTTCAGAAACCTGAAGCTCATTTATATTTAGATGGGTGAACTGTAAGGGTGCAGATGCTGGTCAAATGGCCAGATGTAGATGTTGGCTTGGTTGGTTTGAGAAGCTGATCAAAACATTTATCAAAATAGAATGGAAAGAAAGATCTGCTTGAATACTCAATACGGCGCCATTTCCAAAAACACAACCTGTTGAAAGCGACTCCAAGCCATTTGATTCCAAGACCTCCCTTGCTTTTGGAACTGCCATGTGTGATTTCCATTAACAGAACTCTATTTGTAATTTCAGCTAAGTGCATTGACTAAGCACCATTTCAAACATCGAAGTGAGCTTGCAAGAACTTTCACATCTGAATAAATAGATGAAACACTCATTTTGCTAATAATAGAGAAGTGGCAATTAAACAGGAGCCAGATGACAAAATCAGAGAAGCATTTGATCTGCATAAGTGACTGCCGAATGATGTATTACTCCATTCAAATGTGAAGAATGCAAGTCTTGATTGGCACTTCAAGGGAACTTTGCTCAGTGACATTAATTGAGCTAATGAATAGATGAAGTGCTGCGATGTAGAGTGAAAGTTTGCCAAGTGTGTGTATGTTTTGCGTCTGTGTCTATGGTTCAGTCCACCACCCAAGTTGACAATCAATACAGCTCAAAGGAAGACAGCTTGCACCTCTACAGGAAAGAGACGCGACCCTTGACTCTGTTTAAGAAGAGGTCAGATTGCGATAAGAGTTATTTAATTATAAACACTTGCTGCTCTCATTGCATTCAAGCCTTTCTGAATTAAATTGGTGGTAAATAACAAGGAGCATGAAATTCTTAAAAGCAGGCCTATATAATCAACTCAATAAAGCTCTCTTTTAATTTTCTCAAGATGCGAGTGTAAAAAATGATATCCAAATTTGCAAATTATGCATTTACACACAGTGAGGTCCAAAAGTCAGTGACCACATTAAGCAGAAAAATGTAGGATTTTGATAATTATGAAAGCTGTGAAATTCATGTTCATTTTTCACTGTAATATGTACTGGAGAAAAGTATTCAAACAGAAATATGCAAAAGAAGAGTTTTGACCCCGATGTATATAACTTAAATTTTAATATAGAAATGTGCACACATGTAAATATGAATACTTAAAACTCTTTGTAAACTATCTATTTAAACAGGCCTCTCAATGTGCTGACTTAAGTGTTAGGTATTCTGCAAGCTTATTAAAATCCTTTGAGAGCCTGGTACATGTGTTGCTCTGGCTGTATAAGTGGGCAAAATGTTTATGGAGGAGGAGTGTTTAGTTTACAGGCAAATGACTGAAACTAAACGGATATGCTCTATTAGATTGCTCTTGCTGCTCACCCCTTACCTGATAACTGCATTCACAAGCAATGGGAGACATGCCATGTATTTGACTCCATTAACTAGAAGGAGAGCGGAGGGGAGACTATAGGAGTATATGGAAAGCATGAGGAGCCATTTGAAGTCTTTGCTTATTTTTTGTGTAATGGCCGTGGACCAAAGATCTCCCTGGAAAAGAGTTCTTCAAAGGCCAAGGGATTAGCGATAGTACGTCCCATTTAGAGCAGCTTGAGATATGGCCAAACCCCAGACCCCTGTGAGTGGGAGCCTCACTGGATGCAGAATAACAAGAAAATAACTTTCTCAACTTTAATTCACAACTTTTTGGCTTAATGCTTTGATTGGTATAGAAGAAGAAAAATTAATGTGAATCTGAGAAAAACATCTTCATATAACAACATTCTTAAAATCATATGCACTTGTTAATTTTATCTAATTCTATGCATTAGGAGTGGAGATTTTTTCTGCATGTTACATCGCTATACCAGTAGGTGGCGACAAGCTGACCGGTTGCCTTTCTGCCTTATCAGGCAATGACTTTGTAGGCAGCGTTTGTGCAAAAAGGTACCTCACGGAACTGATTTCACACAGACTCCTGAGGCAGCGTAGCGGTTGAACGATCTACAGCAAAACAGAGCGAGCTTTGGTGATATCTATGCAAATATTTAATAACTACATTAGTAATTTCTCGCTGGAAATGACATCAGAAGTGGAAAACATTGATAAAAAATGTGCGTCTACACACAAACTGACCACTAACCACAATTTTCAGACTCCATCTTTATTTCTTTAGCTTGAAGGATACGAAGCGAAGGATAAATGCTGCCTTCAAAAATCAATCAGATGAAGGTATCTCAGGAGACAGGAAGTGAAGCTTCGCTAACACTGGATTCGGTGCCTTGCTACCTTGGAATGCATCCTCTGAAGGCAGCCATTTTAAGCCCATGAGGGAGTTATTGAATCATTCATTTAACTAATACGTTCAAAAACACGGATTCTTCTTTTAGCAACGTAACACTGCTGTGGGTTGCTAAGACACTTTCTTCTGCTGCTCATTTTAGAACTACATTCCTACATCACCAAAAAATAAATTAATATACTACTGAAATTAGCACTATTTCGGTAAGGATGCATTAAACTGATCAAAAGTTAATTTTTGAAAATGATATGTTTCTTGAGCAGCAAAACAGCATATTAGAATGATTTCTGAAGGATCATGTGACACTGAAGACTGGAGTAATGATGCTGAAAATTCAGCTTTGCATCACAGGAATAAATTGCATTTTAAAATATAAAATTGTAATAATATTTTACAATATTACTGTTTTACTGTAACTTTTGAACACTAGTGTGTGTGTGTGTGTGTGTGTGTGTGTGTGTGTGTGTGTGTGTGTCTGTGTGTGTCTGTGTGTGTCTGTGTGTGTGTCTGTGTGTGTGTGTGTCTGTGTGTGTGTGTCTGTGTGTGTGTCTGTGTGTGTGTGTGTGTGTGTGTGTCTATGTATGTAGTTTTATGCTTAAATCAAATGCTTAAATCCAAACTCTCCTCAATGAGCTGCACGATTTGAGGTATCATTCATGTGTGTAGCGCAAATTGTGTAGGACAAGTACACACCAAAGTTTAATACTTATAGTTAGGGGTTTGTTCAAATCCCTAACCCTAAGTTTGAGTAAGGGTTAATGCCCGACGAGGTGTCCATTGTCCGGTTTTAATGGACGACGGCGAGGTGTGAACCGGCCGACGCGCAGCGGAGTAACCCGCTTATGGAATAACCCGTTTTTAAAACATAAGTTTATATTTTAATTAGGCGAAATCTAGTTTTTACAAATAATAACTTGCCTGACGGTTTATTTAGCAACCGGAGATATTTATAGTCCGCTCAGCTTGTAGAACCCTTCAGGTTCAAAAATGCATTTTGTTTTCATGAAACACAAAGGTAGGCATAGTTATTTTTTTATTACACATAAAACAATTAATCAAACAACAATCAAACAAAAAAAACAATTAGTTCTGCGCTCCAGCGATTTGCGCTTATAGAGGGCAATAAATTAATCAGATCAAAGAGAGGGTAATTTGCCTACATGCTAGCTTTTTTATTTACAATTAATTTCAACGTTTTCATTTATAGTGCAATTTGAAAAAGTCGGCCAGTCAGATATAGGGGCCTTTGAAGGAGGATCTACAAAAGCTGGGTACTGCCCATCGCTTCGTCTCTCACGGACTGACGGAGCTCAGTAAGCCCGCAGACTGCTCTCGCATCGATGGCCTGTCACCGACATTATTTGACGGCTCTCCAGTCCAGCATCGGAGAGTCGACCTACAGCAGTGCTTCGGAGGCTGTGGTTAGTGTAGACCTTCGAAAGACCCACCACCTATGATAATATGATGATGATAATAATAGTTATAATACATTTTTTCTTTCTTCAGCAGCATCCCAGTCGTCAAAGTTGTCATATTCTCCATAAATGTTAAAAGTAATAACGAAGTCGCTCATTGTTGTGTTAGTAGGCTATGTAATATCTAACTAACGTTAGATGTTTGTTTTGATAGAGCAAATTGTTAACGGATACTTTGACTGCCTGTTGCTATGGTTACTCACAGCTGTTGTAGGCAGCGCATTTATTTATTAATTTCGAATGGTAAACAGGCAGTTTCACCAGAACTACTTTACTAGGTGTCCTCTATCACTTTTTAACGGACACCCTGCAGCCAATCAGAATCGAGTATTCACCCAGACCATGGTATAAGCAATAATAAATATGATGCTTGCCTAATTATTGGCAATCCAACACCATACCAATGGTCAGCAGGCCTCAGAACTGAAACAAGACCTGCAGTTTGGTAATGGCTGTGCATTCATCACTCTGCAATCAATGCTCTTTTCCAAGGACGCTGAAAAAACAAGCGTAATGTACTTTAAACTGTTTGAGCAAAGGTGGCTCAATTATTACTTTGTAAAAGAGCCACTTAGAAAATGAAAGTTATAAAGTAAATACTAAAAGAAGACAACAACAGTAAAACTTCTCAGCATGTGACTGGTTTTAGTACGTGCTGTTCTTCCTAATGCACCACCACATTAACAAGCCTCCAGCGTCTTGGCTAATGTTTTTTTTTTTGTTCTCTGGCCTATTGTGCGAGATCTGAGAGTCCTCTATGGAGAACTGAGAAAGATCAACGGGAGTGAAGGATCGCTGGAGGAGAGGATGGGAAAACACAAATCCTGCTGAGTTTATAATGTCTGGGCACTGTCTTTAATGATCCGGTAAAACACAGTTGCAGGGCTTCCTTGGGAGTCGAGCGAGGGCTGGACTGGTGATTACTCCCTCTATCAACGTGCCAAATCTGAGCCGAACACATCAAACGCTCACTCAGCACACATTATCCTGCGAAGAATGTTCTTGGAGAGCTCGCAATGAAAGTCTTACCCTTGCGGGAGACTCACAAATATGATAGGGAATCTGATTGTTGCATTGATTGTGACCTGACTTTTAGTCCAGACTGAATTTAATGCCATTTTCGATTAGTTGGACGTTCACTCGAGTCTGCTGTAAACATCTATGAATTTTTTTGACAGCTATGAATGATTCCTAAAGCCAAATGCCTTCAAATTGCATATAAGTATTGTAATATCCCCTTTGAACTCTAAACGTTCTGGATCTCTGCAGAAGTCCAGTGGCACAGCAAGACATTGAGTTCGGATAATACGCACAACAGGAGTGATGTGTTAAATGTGTGTGTCTTGTCTCTTATAAATGTCGTCTCTGTTTATGCTTGCTCGTATATTGAGTTTGGCTCAGATCACAGCAGAAGGCTTCGCTTTGTTAAACAAACATTGTGCTCGTGTTTATCATTCTTGGGGAAGTGTCTTTGAGAGCAAAGAGAGATGCCGGGCTTGGAGAAGAGCTGGACGTGGGCTCGCTTGTGTTGCTTTCACTGACATCAGTCAACATTAGGAGATCTCCCCTGGAGCCAGAACTCCTACAGAGCGACAACAGCCTCGCTGATACTGAACTTTAACTTTACAGCCGCTTTGGCTGTGGCATTGTATGCAGTCCATCTACTGAACACATTCAGCTGTCAGTGTCAGTGACATGCTGCTACGATTGGAAACCTTAGATTGTTGTTTTGCTCCCTAATTGAATGCTATAGGGAGTTGCTATGCAGTTGTTATAGTAGTTTTATCATAAAACTATATTTATCAGTAACACTGGAAAATATAGGGACATTTTCAAGAAATAAACTTGCAATTAAGAGACATGAAACAATTTATAAAAGGTCACAATTAACTTTTTTTATTTTGAGCTTGCACAGGTTTCAATTTACTGTAAGTAAACAGGACAAATAGCATGTTATTCCAAAAAGTATTGGGTTTTATGATGACATTTCAAAAAGGAAATTCTTAACAACTGTGATAAACGTGTTCTGATAAGATAATGTTGAATGTGTTTTGTGTTGCATTTGTAAGTTTGTGTGTGGCTGTGGGTTTGAACTAGTGCGAATCTCCTGTCTCAAAATAGGATTTAAGGCTCATATATGGAATATGGAAGCAAACTACAGCATAAGTGAAATACAGTTCTTGGCTTGGCCAAAAGAATTTCATTTGTCAGTCCTCGAATGTACCTTTACTATTCCCTTTTGCACAGCAGATGCCTCTCAATGCAAAACAAGCCCTTCATCAAATAAAAAACTCATGTTTAAACGATGAATCATCTTTTGGCCTGTTAATCTTCTAAAACATCTTCTTAATCGATTATATACTATTACACTTTGAAGGCAAAACCATGGTACAGTGCTAATTAGAACATACAGCAATTATTTCCTCAACATACTTTGATAAATGTGGTATCGTATTGATTTTGCTTTGTGAATATTTACATTATTATACTTCATGGACTTTGTCATGGCATTTAATTACACAATCATGCTATATAATATCATAATCTTAAGTCCTAATCATGCTTATATCCTGGAGTTTGTCTCAGTAATGATAAGGGACCGAAAGCAAACATTGTTGAAGTAAGCATGTTCTTTGTCTAGCATCACAAGTGTCCTGAGACATGAGGTTATGGGTTCTTGAGTCAGCACTTCTCATTCTTTGCTCTTGTGCATGCATCTAGATTCAACATCACGCTACTCGTGTAAAAGCTAAAAAAAAAACGTATTTTTGCAGTTTTGGTAACTGTAGATGCACAGAAAGTGCACACTTAAAGCCGGGTGTACACGATTTTTGCTGTTGTACAAGCTTGCAGGCGATTTTTTTTATCAGGAGAACTTGTAACGTGTGCAAAGTCTCACAAGCTCCCAAGTGTCTAAACTCGCAGTGTGCGCCTGGCTTAAGATGTACAAGCAGTGTAAAAAGCCTGAGACTACATTAAAAGTAAATATGGTACATATAAAGTAACATGTTGTGAATTAGAACTAATGCATTCGTTCATGTTAACCTGTTAAAGTTAAAGGCTTTCCAGTATGACTTAACCTCAAAAACCCATTTACATCCCACACCTGGAACTATCTGACTGTAATTCCAGAGCAGTGGCTCATTGGTCTTCTTTCAGTTGAGTTCTGCAGATTACAGATGAGTGATTAGAGTCTTGTGGTTTGTTGTTTGTTCTTATGTGCCACAGGGTTTTGTCTTGGATTGATCAAAGGCATTTTTTCTAAGTCAACTCACACTAACTGGTAGCAGCAATTTACCCCCCCCCCCCCCCCCACCACTGCATAAATGCAGTAGACTAAAACTGTGATAACTGTCTTCCTCAATTTCCTTTAAAAACCTAAAAAGTCATACTAATAATAACAAAAGCACAAGGTAATAAATCTGCATCCTGTTTTAGGGTCAAACATGGAGATCACATGGAAATAGAAGCTTTCAACCTATTCTGTCCCCACTTGAGAACCCATTAGTGTTGCAACCCTCAACAAGCACACAGAAAAGGAAAACCCTCAAGTACTGGACCATCTGTTGTGCTTTTCCTTGTGCTGAGTTACAGCTCTGTTCTTTTGCACTGTCTTGTTACACTTCTGTTTTTTTCTTGTCGATGTGAAGGACTTTCGTATAAAAAAATGTTGAAAAAAAGTTTGGGCAGGTTCAGCCAGAATTTCCAACGGCACATTACACAGTTGCAATAATCCATTATAT
>CM060621.1:32650389-32655389 GCA_030578275.1 Meda fulgida
ACTCTCACAGCAGCGCTCTCCCGGGACACTGTCGGGAGCGGGAGATCAACAGATAGAGACAGAAATAGAGCCAGAGAAAGTTCTATTCCTTGAAATCAAAAAGCCAGTCAATCGTGAGCTCTGACCTCAAGCCCTCTCGAAATCTCTCTTCTGGGCCCTCCGGGTCTGAAGCTTCCTTCCCCAAGAATCCCAAATGCACAACACACTCTTCGTCAACGTCATTCCATAAAAACATGTCTTTTTAAAAGAGGTGATATGAAGATATTGTTAAACATGTATATACGTACATTTACTTAGATCCAGACTGGAGAAAAACAAATTCATTTTATAAACTGCATAACAGGCCAAAATTTGCATGAACATAAGACAAGGAAAAATATTAAAATATTTTAAAATACAAAAAAAGGTACTGAAATATTTGCTGAAATGTTTAGAAAAATGTCTATAAGAACACAATGGTGAGTTTATTATTCAAACATGTTAATAAGCCACACACTTTGTAGGATGACCCTCCAGCTGTGCAAAGGTCACACGCTCTCTGAGGGGTTTAAAGGAGGGATACAGACGACAGAGAAAGAGAAGGACGAGGGCGAGAAAAAGAGAAAGAGACGGAGCAATAAGAGCTGAAGCGAGAGAAGAGGAGCGAGCGATGGAGAAGAGAGGAGAGGATGGGCAGCAGTGGACTATTAATAGAAGTTCTCTGCAAAGACAATCCCTCTGGCGGAGTGTGGGCGTCTCTAGTGAGCCAGAGGGCTGCAGTGTGTGTGTGTGTGTGTGAACCGTAAACATGTGAACTGTGATCTTACAGTAGCAGTAGCAGCTCAGCACTAGATGTCCACCTTCACACACCTGAGCTCAACACACTAACCGAATCTGTCATAGACACCAAACACTAAGAAATTGTTTGTTTTTGTTCCCTCGCCCAACCCAGTATTATATAACATTATATATATAGAAATATTGGTATTTTTGACAACACTACATTGTACTTAGTTTATTATTTCAGATGCCACTGAAAGCAACTGAAAATATATATATATATATATATACACAGACCTGAGATAAACAGCATTTATTATAAAGCTAAAATAAAAAATCCCCTCAATATCCACACCAAAAATCAATTCCATCCTGAAATCATTCCTCATGTGGGACTTGATTCTAAATTAGATTACATTTCCAAAAATAAGTGACAAAAATGAGTCAGCAGAATGTGAATGAGGAATCACTCATATTTGTGCGTACAGTATGTTTTCCCGGGACACATGAGTCCACGAGTCCCTCAGGCTCCAGGACCCATCTGTTACGACAGGTCTGTTTCTCATCTGCACACTGTTTCAACTCCAGCCTGGTAGAAGCTTTACAATAAACACACATTCATATGGATGGCTTTTTACATTTTGTTCTGGCATCTAATAGGAAATACATAATCAAACTTTCATTTAGTATAGTATTAAACAAAAGACTAAATGAATGGATGATGCTATTTAGAAAATAACAAATCAATTCCAATGTGTTGTGGCCGACAAAAAGTACCTCCATTTTGCTCATTTAAATAATGGCACAAAATGAAATTGTGACAAAAAGAATTGTGTTGCATCAACTCATTTTAATTAACTGAACATGCAGCAAATGTATTTTTTAGTGTGTGCATTTGTCCTGCCAAAGTGCTTGTAGCTTGGCTGAGTGCAAGTCCAAAATAAAGTAGAATGACAACAGTCAATAAAACAATTATTAAATCTCAACATCATCTCCGTTCAGTCGGTGATTCCAGCCGGGCTACTGGCGGTCAGCTTCTCTGCTGTTGCTATAGAAACAGGCATCTTTGTTCCACAGTCTAATAATGCTGATTTGTCCTTTGAGGAAGCACTCGCTCTCATTCCACTGTGTTTCAACCTCTTGTCATTTTACTCACTCTCTGGTTCGACAGGTGGGTCATACAGATGTAAAGATTCGCCCTCTTCTTGTTCCTGTCATGAACCCAACTTTCTTTTGTTAAAGGTCTAACAAAAAGCAGCAGAATTAAAAAAAAAGCAGCATTAAAGCAGCAGAATTCCTTTGTCCAACGTTTGGAAATTGAACATTGTTCTTAGAAATAGAAGCTTGGCCTTTCATTTGCCAGAAGAAAGAAAATCATTCAGGTTATGAAAACACATCGGGGTGAGCAAATATTGACAGAATTAAAGTTCAGGTTAAAGTTATTTTTTCTACCAGCAGGGGGAGATCTATTAAGTCACTATAAAGAGACACTTATGTTCAGAATAGCATACTATCATACTACTCATACTAATTCTCCTCACTACATTTGCTAAAATGTGTAGTATTTGCAGTAAAACTCTATCCCATGATGCACTGCCCATGACTAGATCTTTATTTAAGGAAAAATCATTATTTTATCAGAGCAGGGTTATTGTCGCAGAGCAAGAACTATTAAAAACATTTCTGTTAATTTCAATAAAGCTGAAATTAAATATGAATATTAGTTAGATTAGTTAAATAAAAAATGTTGCCTTGGCATT
Organism: Meda fulgida; assembly: GCA_030578275.1. Classification (NCBI taxonomy): domain Eukaryota; kingdom Metazoa; phylum Chordata; class Actinopteri; order Cypriniformes; family Leuciscidae; genus Meda; species Meda fulgida. Next base: position 32,652,909 of record CM060621.1, read on the forward strand.
AAACTGAAAAAAGTACAAATTACTATGATTAACTGGAAATAAATAAAAACTAAAACTGAAATACAACTTAAACCTAAATAGCAATATTTTTTTTAAGAAAAAACTAATAAAATGACAAAAGCACATTAGACTAAAATTAACATGAAAACTAAAAATATATAAATAAAAGCTAATTCAAAATAGGAATAAAACTATAACAAAATCTGACTACAAAGAGTTTTTACTACAAAGAGAGACATTTTACAAAAATTTCAGTTAGTGCACACACACAAGGAGCAGTGAGTAGTGAACACACACACACACACACACACACACACACACACACACACACACACACACACACACACACACACACACACACACACACACACACACACACACACACAGAGCAGTGATTTCTAGCCAGTATTGAGACTCAAACCTGCAACCTTCAGGTTACCAGTCTGACTCTCTACCCATTAGCCACGACTGCCCCCTGACTTCATTTTATGATTGCTATTTTCTGAAAATCATTTTTCAAACAACAAATTGTTCCACATGCAATAAAAAAAACATAGTAGGCAGTATGCAGTATATACTACGTAGTGTGCAGAAATTAGTACGCTAGTTCTCCAATGCAAACATTGCCACACACAAATGATTTGGCATCTACAACAAACCACAAATTACAAGCTGCTAAATTTATCAATTAATACCTACTCAGTATCAATTAATACACATCGTCTCAAATGAACACATCTTTCTAATGCTCTTTTGAATGTGGCTCTACTCATTCCATCATCTCCATCCACATACATTCACACAAGCCTTTCATGACGCTCTCAGACACTTTGACATTTAAATTACAAATGATTTCTGTGTTATCCATGGAGACAGCTTAGAACGGAGCCGTATCTCCTCCAGACACACACTAATTAGTTTATAATTACAGTACACACACACACACACACACACACACATATAGACGCTGTGCGCCATGATCTGATCTTAAAAGTACACATAGCACAGTGGGCAACCCATTTATTAATGGATTCTGATGGATTGCCGAGTGAAGTGGGATATTCACATAAAACAAGAAATGGGCGGGATTTGAATTTGTCTATCACAAATTGATTTAATTTTTGAATTAATATATATATGATTGGAATAACATGCATGATTTGTTTACAAAATCGGGAAGATTTTAAGTTAACAGGGTCAATTTTGATTTCACATGGAGAGAAAAAGATTCATCTTGGTCAATGTTAAGTTTAAAACGCCTGTCAGGCTCTGTATTTGTCACACACACACACACACACACACACACACACACACACACACACACACACACACACACACACACACACACACACACACACACACACACACACACACACACACACACACACACACACACACTGACGGATGATACACAGCAGAGAAATGACACTCGGTACCGAGCAAGAATTATTGGTTGAATATTACTGCGTCTGTGTGTCATAAAATGCCACATTCCTGTCAGAAAAACTTCGATAAAGTGTTGCGTTTAATATAGCAATTTTACATGCTTTATTCTGTCTGACAGACCGCTCGTCCATAGTATCTGTGATTGTTTGAAAAAAAAGAAAACTGACAGGAAGGCAGAGAAACTGGAAACCGCTGGCTGAATCACCAGTTACAGCACACTACTTCCAAGACCAGGCGCACAAGAGCTTCTGGTGAAGAACTAGCCTAATCACTGGATTTAGTTTAACCGGTTAGTGCCATCAAATCTTTGAAAGAAACTGAGGCATTTTTCAGCAAGTAAAAAAGATATCTGTATATTCTGCTTGGTTTTCTGTTGAAATCATCTCTATTTATTACAGATAGTGTGCAGGAAACCTGTTTGGAAATCATTTGCAATTGATTCTTGCGGTTTCATTTCTTCACAGCAGCTGGCAGAAACCACACACTTTACAGACGATATTGCATTTACAATCCATTTAAATTAGGTATTTCTAAACAGTAATAAATAAATAAAATCAGTGGGGAAAAAAGCAGGGCGGGAATGGATTTAAATGGAACATGAAAAGTGGCCTAAAATATTATTGGTTAATATTATTTTCCCCTATCACACAGCCTTTGATACATCAGCAGGAAGGAAATTAGAATCTGATGAACTTTTAGTAAAACAATCTTTTCTCCTTAAAGAAACATGCACCGATGGATCATGCATGATACGACCTAACTCATTTGTTATGGAAATAAATTGGATCAATTTTAATTTGAGATTAAACATGAGAAAGACAGAAAGACAGTGTGCATGAGAGGCCTGAGGTTCCGGCTCCTTATTATATGACCCCAATCCCAGGGCTTTTAAACCAAGACGGAGTGCTTGAGCAGTGTGCAGATGTTCATTTTATTGCCAATAAACAAATAAACATGGAGATAAAACAGCTGGAATAGTCTGCGCAAATTTGGATGCAGTAAGTGGCAATTGCCATGCGAAACGCATCAGTGTGC